>BSBK01001121.1:192500-768305 GCA_027943335.1 Chamaecyparis obtusa
TTCGTATGTGCTCAGAATGATCTGATTTCTTTCTTGGAGGTTCTTGTTGGTCATATAAGTCTGCCAGTAAAGTTTCATTGCCAGATCAAGTGTATATTGGAAGATATTGAAGATTTTCGGTATTGGCAGCAGGGTACAGAAACTTTGAACTCAGTTTTGAAGGCTTTAGAGGCCCCGGATGAGGTCAAAAATTTGGGTGATGGGCACTTGCGCGAGTCAAGCCTGTAGAGCGCTTCGTGGCGTTTCCGAAATGGGGTTATAATAGTCGAGCGGGTCAACTGGTGATGACTTATGGTCTTCGAAAGTTGGGCCACCCGAAATGGCGAAAAATAATTTTCTTCAAAATTTTTGTTCGGGTTTCAAAGGTTATCTTGAGTCGACTATGATGTAATAAAATGTAAAATAAAATAATTCTAAGTTGGTCGGCCTTATTGGCTAAAATTCTGGAACCTTCCCAGGCGGTGGAAAATTGCCTATATAAGGAAGGCTGTATTATTGTCTTAGGCAATTCAGAATAATTCTGGGTAGTAGATCTGGGTATTGGTTCGAGGCTTTGTCCTACAGAATATTGTAAGGGAATGCCCATGTGGCTTTGCATATTGTAATTCTGAAAGTTTGTAATTCCACATTTGTGGAGATAATAAGAAGCCAATTATCTGTTCTTGCATATTGTTGTTGTTTCTCTATTTTTGTTATGTGTTTGTGGTATTAAGGGGAGCACCCTTCATCAGGTGGTATCAGAGCAGGAGTTCTTGAGTGTGTAAATAGATCACCGACTGTGAGGCAGTTTGCACCAGGACCGTGGCTAGGGTTTCAGTGCGCATCACGAAAATGCCTCCATGAAGGGAACGTGGTGAAAGAGCTGGTGTTGTAACACTGAGGTTAGAGAGCTGCAAAGACAAGTGCGAGCATTACAAGAAGAGATTCATAGAGGAATGAATCTTAATGTCAAAGACGAAAGCGAGGATGAAGCCGAAGAAGAATATCAGAAGGAGAAGTTGAAATTATGAACCAGGAGGAAGAAAGACTTTTTCAGGCGATTTCCAAGATTGGGAAAAGACCTAAGATTGAGGTTCCTACATTTTCTAGAAATCTTAACCCAGAGGAATTGATCGACTGGATCAATGAATGTGAGGAATATTTTGAGTATGAAGATGTTGAGGATCCTGATAGGGTCAAATTTGCGAAGGCCAAACTGAAAGGTCATGCGAAGATATGGTGGCAAGAGATTCAGTTGGAGCGAAATAGAAGGGGAAAGGAGAAAATCACGAGATGGGATCGAATGGTGGATAAATTGAAGCGATAGTTCATTCCTGTTGATTATGAGCTTGACCTACTGAAGAAAATGCAGAGTTTGAAGCAAGCAGGAAGATCTATTCAGGAGTATACAGAGGAGTTCTATCGACTTCTCATCAGAACAGGCCATGCAGAAGCTGATAAGGAGAAAGTTGCCTGATACCTTAATGGGTTAAGGCCGAGCATTCAGGAGGAGCTGAATCTGGTTTGAATGAACAGTATTGAAGAGGCATACCAGTTTGCCCTAAAAGTAGAGGAAAAGCTGAACAAGAAGTTTGAGAGCAGACAAAACAGAAGAGGTCGCGGTGGACGATCTGGTGGACGATCATATGGTGGTCAAAATGAAGATCCAAAAAAGAAGGATGAGGCCAGTAGCAGTCAGAATCAGTGAGGAAATAATTCTAATCATTTCCAGGATCAGAATAATAGAGATCAGAGAGGAAGAGGAAGAGGACAAGGATTTGGAAGAGGTGGCTTCCGTGGAAATGTTTTCACTGTGGAGAAGAAGGTCATAGGGCATTTGAATGTCCTCAGCGCCAAGGCAGAACAGATAGGAGAAATGAATGCCAAGCCAAAGTTGCACATGTAGACGAAAATGCCAGATCATCAAATTCTAAAGATGCTGAAAGAGGAGAAACGTTGATTAACAGAAGAGTCCTGTTGAGTGGTGAGAATGAACCTGAGCAAAGAAGGAGTCTGTTTCGCACCAGGTGTAAGTGTGAAGGTAAATGTTGTGATGTAATTATTGATAGTGGAAGCACTGACAATTTGGTGTTAGAAGAGATGGTGACAAAGTTGAAGCTCAAGAGACAGAAACACCCACATCCATATCGGATTGCCTGGGTACAGGATGACCACAAGGTCATGGTCAATGAACAATGCCTGGTGAAGTTCAAGATTGGCAGATACCAAGATGAGGTATTGTGTGATATCATATCTATGGATGCATGTCATATGTTGTTGGGTAGACCATGGCAGTTTGACAGATGTGCTGTACATGATGGTCGTGCGAATACCTATTCCCTGACAAAGGATGGAGTGCGACATAAGCTAAAACCATTGAAGGAGACTGAAGAAAAGGTATGTGGTAATGCAAGGATAACTTTTTTTCATGGAAGAAATTTCCTAGATGGTATGAGGCATGAGCATGTATGTTTTGCTTTAATTCCAAAAGCTGGTAAAGAGGAAGTAGAAGATGTTCCTGTAGAAGTTGCAGATTTGTTGAATGAGTTTCAGGATATTGTATCCGATAACATGCCTAATGGATTACCACCAGTCAGGAAGATCAGTCATCAGATGGACTTGATCCCAGGAGTGAGTTTTCCGAATAAGGCAGCACACAGAATGACACCTGCAGAAAGTGAGGAGTTGAACAGACAAGTACATGAACTGTTATAGAAAGGATTCATCTGTGAGAGTCTGAGTCCCTGTGCTGTACCAGTGATATTAGCACCAAAGAAGAATGGAGAGTGGAGGATGTGTACAGATTCCAGAGCAATAAATAAGATCACAATCAAGTACAGGTTTCTATTGCCACGAATGGATGATATTATGGACTGTTTGAGTGGAGCTGTGTATTTCTCAAAGATAGATCTGAAAAGTGGATATCATCAGATTCAGATCAGAGAAGGAGATGAATGGAAGACTACCTTCAAGACAAAGGAAGGACTATATGAGTGGTTAGTCATGCCTTTTGGGCTAACCAATGCACCGAGCACTTTCATGCGGCTCATGAACGAGGTTCTGAAAGAATTTCTGGGTAAGTTTGTCATTGTTTACCTAGATGATATTTTGATCTTTAGTAAGACATTGGATGAGCATATGATGCATATTCGTATGGTATTTGAGAAGCTGAGAGAAGAGAAATTGTTGATTAATTTGAAGAAGTGCAGTTTTGTGAAGAAAGAGTTAGTGTATTTGAGATTTGTAGTTTCAGCAGAAGGTCTAAAAATGGACGCAGAGAAGGTACAGGCTATTCTTGAATGGTCTACTCCAAAGAATGCTACTGAGGTAAGATCTTTTCATGGTCTAGCTAGCTTTTACAGAAAGTTTATCCAAAATTTTAGTAGTATTTATGGACCCTTGACTGAAACAATGAGAGGGGATAGAAAAGAGTTTAAGTGGACTAATGGGGCAGAAAAGAGTTTTCAATTGTTGAAACAAAAAGTTACAGAAAAACCTGTTTTAGCACTTCCAGATTTTAATAAGGTGTTTCAAGTAGATTGTGATGCTAGTGGTACTGCAATAGGAGCTGTTATGAGCCAAGAAGGTAAACCTGTTGCTTATTTCAGTGAGAAGTTAAATGATGCCAAGAGGAAATATTCTGTTTATGATCAAGAATTTTATGCTATAGTTCAGGCTTTAAAGAAGTGGAGACATTATCTACTTCCTAAGGAGTTTGTTTTGTATACTGATCATCAAGCTTTGTAATATTTGAATAGTCAAGGAAAATTGAATCAAAGGCATCTGAAATGGGTTGAGTTTTTGTAGAGTTATACATTTGTTTTGAAACACAGAAGTGGAAAGTCTAATAGGGTTGTAGATGCTCTTATCAGAAGGCAACTATTGCTGACAGAGATGCAGATTGAGGTGGTTGGGTTCAAGGAACTCAAGAATTTGTATCCAGAGGATCCTAATTTTGGTGAAGCTTGGAACGCTTGTACAGAACCTGTTACTCTAGACAGGATGAAATGGTTGGATTTCATCATCCAGGATGATATGCTATTCAGAGGGAGTCAGTTGTGCATTCCACGAAGTTCTATGAGGGAGAATCTCATCAAGGAGAAGCATAGTGGAGGATTGGCTGGACATTTTGGTCGTGATAAAACCCTTGGTTTGGTTAGTGAGAATTATTATTGGCCACAGTTGCAGCAAGATGTGAAGAAGTTTGTACAGAGTTGCAGGGTATGTCAGATGGCGAAAGGAGTGAAGCAGAATATAGGGTTGTATCAGCCATTACCTGTACCAGAGAAGCCTTGGGAGGATATCAGCATGGACTTTATTCTTGGTTTACCGAGGACTCAGCGGGGACATGATTCAATTTTTGTGGTGGTTGACAGATTTTCAAAGATGGCACATTTCATTCCCTGCAAGAAGACTAATGATGCTGTTCATGTAGCAGAATTGTTTTTCAGAGAAGTAGTGAGACTTCATGGTTTGCCAAAGACCATAGTTTCAGATCGGGACACTAATTTTGTTGGATATTTCTGGCGTACATTGTGGAAGAAGTTGAAGACAGATTTGAAGTTCAATTCATCACATCATCCACAGACTGATGGACAGACAGAAGTGGTGAATAGGAGTTTGGAAAATTTGCTGAGATGTTTGGTTGGAGATAAGCCAACAGGATGGGATTTGATTTTACCACAGGCAGAATTTGCATATAATAATTCTATCAATAGGAGCATTGGTAAATCACCATTCCAGATTGTATATGGAAGTAGTCCAAGAAATGCATCTGAATTGAGAAAGATAGATAAAAGAGAAATAAGTAGTGCTGAAGCTGAGGATTTTGCAGAACACTTGAAGAACATCCATGAGGAGGTGAGGAAGCATATTACCAAGATGAACACACAGTATAAGGCTAAGGCAGATGAGAAAAGGAGGTATAAGGAATTTCAGGTCGGTGATGAAGTCATGGTTCATTTGCGGAAGGAGCGATTTCCAGTTGGTACATATAACAAGCTGAAAATGAAGAAGTTTGGGCCATGTAAGATACTGAAGAAGCATGATTCAGGAAATGCATATGAGGTAGAATTGCCTAGTGAGCTGAATATTTCACCAGTGTTTAACATTTCAGATCTGACAGAGTATCATGAAGGAGGTGTTGAAGATGAGATCACAGCAGCACAGTGGAGTATTCCAGCAACTAGTTCAGACACTAAGGAGATCGAGGATATACTAGACAGTCGTGTTGGCAGAAGCACAAGGAACAGGACATATGAAGAATATCTGGTCAAGTGGAAAGGATGACCTGTTGAAGATTCATCATGGCTAACAAGGGTGGAGGTTAACCGTCTTGGTTTTCCTCTGCACACCTGAGTCGTGACAGGGTCACTTCTCAAATTATCCCAGGGGTCTGATGCAGGAGCATCCTGGGTGTAAGAGTAATCTTGCATCACCCAAAAATATTTCTATTTTTATTTTCAATAAGGGCTATTTTGTGCAGAGCTGCTATTTATGGAAAGTTACTATTTTTGGTAATTTTCGTATGTGCTCAGAATGATCTGATTTCTTTCTTGGAGGTTCTTGTTGGTCATATAAGTCTGCCAGTAAAGTTTCATTTCCAGATCAAGTGTATATTGGAAGATATTGAAGATTTTCGGTATTGGCAGCAGGGTACAGAAACTTTGAACTCAGTTTTGAAGGCTTTAGAGGCCCCAGATGAGGTCAAAAATTTAGGTGACGGGCGCTTGCGCGGATCAAGCCTGTAGAGCGCTTCGTGGTGTTTCCGAAATGGGGTTATAATAGCCGAGCGGGTCAACTGGTGATGACTTATGGTCTTCGAAAGTTGGGCCACCCGAAATGGCAAAAAATAATTTTCTTCAAAATTTCTGTTCGGGTTTCAAAGGTTATCTTGAGTCGACTATGATGTAATAAAATGTAAAATAAAATAATTCTCAGTTTGTCTGCCTTATTGGCTAAAATTCTGGAACCTTCCCAGGCGGTGGAAAATTGCCTATATAAGGAAGGTTGTATTATTGTCTTAGGCAGTTCAGAATAATTCTGGGTAGTAGATCTGGGTATTGGTTCGAGGCTTTTTCCTACAGAATATTGTAAGGGAATGCCCATGTGGCTTTGCATATTGTAATTTTGAAAGTTTGTAATTCCACATTTGTGGAGATAATAAGAAGCCAATTTTCTGTTCTTGCATATTGTTGTTGTTTCTCTATTTCTGTTATGTGTTTGTGGTATTAAGGGGAGCACCCTTCATCAATTGTGTTGGTTTTTGGTGTTTGTTACCCGAGTGGGATCTATTATTATCTCCTCAGCATGGTGGGAGTGGACCTTTGGTTCCACATGGTCGGGTGGTAGTGATTCTTTTACCATTTGAGATTCTGGCATCCTTGTACCAGTGTTGGATGATCCTTGTAGCGGTTGTATCTTCTTGTTTATCATTGGAGACTCACTCTTATCTTTCATTTATTATATTGTACCTTGTACTTAGATTATATTTACATACCCTGTGACTTGTGCAGTGGATGTGGGTTATAATGTATACCTTATGGCTCAGTTGTATTTGAGTATTATTTTATGAGATGATGTACTTTATTTGAATGGTTATTTTACTTAATAGATTAATTTATATTTACATAATTCTACATCAAGGAACCCCCAAGACTCATAATTTTTTAATGAGTTATACTTATGAGTATGTATTGTCTTTATGTTATATTGCTTTCACTTTTTTATTCATTATTGATTGTAAACTCTTAAGAAAAAAATTATTCAGTAAACTTAGTAACATGTTTTAGGTTAATTTCTCTTGGGTTCCCTGATGGGACATTACAGGGTCAAAGTGTACCCCTAGCGTAACAAAAAAAGACTAGTAAGGAGGTAATTTACCAGAAATAGGAACATGAGTATGCTGTACCACCAAGATAGAGGATAGGAAGCTTCACATAGAGCTCATATGGGAGATCACGCAGGGAAAGCTTAGAGAGCGAAGGGGTTATGGTACCATGAGGATCGCCACCATCACTAAGTACAAGAGGGATGAGACCAGCTAGAGCTTAGATTAGCATATTTTGAAAGGGGTACTTCATCATAGCTCTATTAATTCCCTATATATATAATGGATTTTATATGATGGGCTTATGATTCTATGTGATGTTATGGATGCAACTTGATTTCTATATGAATGTTTTTATATGATGTTATGTTATGCAACTTAGATGGATGGTTTATGCTTATAGTGTTACAGTTTCTATATGATGTAGTTTTGTAGTGGTTTGTATGCATATGAAACTAACTATATGATTATGCCATGTGATTACCAAATGCTTCTATATGACACATGCTCTATTCCTATGATGCAATATGTATATGATTATACTTATTGATGGACACTAACTTGTAATGCATGCAAGATGTGATATGACATACATAACTGAAATGTGGTCTTAGGACATGCAACTAATGCAAGAATGTGGCCCTCAAATGAGTGGAATATATTTTTCAATTTTGCATAATTAATTTGAAAATTTTTACTACAATTCCAATGCTACTCTTTATTTTTCAAAAATGAAAACATACAAATTATATCTACACAAAAAGCTATTTTACAAAGATTAAGTTAAATCTAACCTAAATAAGAGAAGTCATATACCAACCACCTAATATATTCCATGATAACATAAAAACATAATTAAGCACAAATAATTTAAAGAGGAGAATATATTTTGACCTAAAAACCTTAAACAAATGGAGATGGTCGTTTCTTCTTAAGCATGATACAAACAATAATTTAAGTGCTCCTTCAAGATAATCTCCAATCCTTAAAATCCACGAGAAATCCTCAAATGATCTTTTTGAAAATAATAAACTCAGGGGGAGAGAGGGAAAAAATGTACAAATAATTTCAAACTGTAAGAGATAAAATATCATTAGGGTCTAGAACAATAGGGGTTTGCCTATAAAAGAGACCCTACACCAATATTTAATACATACATGCAATTCTAATGATATGGAAAGTAAATATAGAAGATTAATATTGAAATGAAGAAATAAAAGGTACTTACCCCCGAAAAAGACTCTGCTGAAACCCTTATCAGACGGTCTTAAAAACTATTGATTTTTATGAACCAAAACCAAAACTGTGAGATCTACAAAACCCAGAAATATTTTTCTTTCTTGAGAAAGGTCAACCTTGACCTAGATACAGGGGTAAGATCATACCCCCGAGCACAATCTTACCCCTTTTATGTCGACCTTGACCTGCACTATTCCAACGAAAATTCTGTTCACGGATCCTGAAAATTTTCTGAAAAGGGTATCCAAATCTGCACTTTAATTCCCTGTTCTGTACTTGTTCTGCAAGAAAAATGGTTTTTCTTATTGGGGGGGAGGGCTTTTCCTTAGTCAAACCTCAATTTAGGAATTAACCTTGAAATTGAATTAAAATTACAGTAATAAACAAAGTAAATGGAATAATTTACCTTGCTTATGTTGAAAACCCTTGTGGAGGATTCAAATCCTTGAATCCACAAGTATAGATGCTCCAACTGAATGTAGAATTGAATATAGGATGCCTCAAATAAATTTTATTAGATATCCAACACCAATCTTGAATGGATCTTGGAATAGGAAGAGGATTGGATGAATATGGATGGAGAAATCTTCAACAAGAGGGCTCCATAGAGATTGAATCCTTCAATGGCTACCAATGGATCTCCTTGATGAATTGGATCTTGAATGCTTGAAGATGAATGAATGCTTGAATGATTTCCTTCTCCTTCTTGTTTTCTTCTTGATTGCTTTATTTCACTTGCTTGAGTCCTTGAGAGATTATGGTATGCACATGGATTGAAATGAGAGAGCAAGGCTTCCTTTTATAGTGATCTAGGGAAGAAACTTCTAGAGAGGCCTACATGCAAGAATTAAATTCCCATTTAAACCTTTACCCCTAGAAATGGACCTAAAATAAATATAATTTAAGAGTTTACCTTTCCAAAACCTGAAACAACTGACCCAGAAGCGGAAAATAAAACTTTTCTGAAACTCGACATCCGGAAACCTTTGGATTTTGAATTTTGGACCTTGGGTCAAGGTCAAGGCCAACCTTGACCTAGGTCAAGGTTGAGGTTGAACTTGACCTTGACGTCAAGAATCTCAGGGTTTCAAGTCAGGATGCTAGAATTATGCAAAAAAGAAGTGGAAAATGGGGTAGAACAGGGGAAAAAGACAAATCCAAGTCAAAGGCCCACTCAAGGCGTTTGACATGACCCCAAACCACTTACTTGAAGGGCTAAACCAGTCCTAAATGGAAGTGCTTCCATTTTTTGATGATACATTTAGCCCCCACTTTAGCAAGAGTATGGACTCGATGCAAACTCTTGGTAAAGGAGATCATAAAGAAAAAGACAATCTTATTGAAATCAAAGGGACAAAGGAATCCTCAAGCCCCTAGTGACATGAGTCTTCGTCAACTCCAAGATTACAATAAGAGAGACATCACTAGAAAAAAGAGATAAAATGGGAGTGAGGAGTGGCTACCTCACCCAGTAAGATGTGTGCATCTCATTGTGAACCATAAAAAGGATAGGATGGCCCACCAAGAAAACACTTGATAGTCACCCCATAAAGTTGTGTGCCTTCTGGTGGCTTTGTGAATGTATGTAGTGTATCTTCTAATAGCTTATATGAAGTACCCATGGATCCATATCCTCACATCACCATATAATACATTTGTAAAATGCATATCTCTTTAGGATTTATCAACTTATGTGGGTTACCTTCTGAGGATTTAGCATATTTTAAATTGGAAATGCGTGTCTCTTCAGGATTTAGCAACTTATGTGCGTTACCTTCCGAGGATTTAGCTTGCTACAAAACAAAATGTTAGAACAAAAATACATAATATAGAATGAGGGAGGCCGTATATATGCCCCCCTCCTTAATATGGAAAAATACCTACTATATTAACATGTTAAGGAAAGAAAAGAAAAAGGATAAATCCTTCTTCAACATCAAGACAATATCCATAGACAACACCCAGTCCAAGCCAAGAAGGTCATAGCTCCTGTGAGGCCATGGAAGGGACGAATACAAATAGATATCATGCAAGAAGGGAAAAAGTAACCCTTGTGAGGGATAGCACACTATTTAGCTTCCAAGGTGAGAGATTTATCAACCATGGAAACCCAATGTTAAACAATGAAATAGGTTATGATCAAGGACAAAGATCCTCAATGCAAACCAAAATTTTCATGTATCATTGGATATCACATAATAGATAGATACTGCTTAACCAAGGGAAAAGTGGATCTCGGAAAGATAGAAAAGAAGGATATGTCATCCTTGCCCCCCAAGCGTAGGAACAAGGATGGAAGGGGACCTATTATATTTCTCACAACACTATGGGTGAACCCACAATAGTGGGTTACACTTTTTACCCTGAACGGACACTGAACTCTACATTTTGAGAAAAAGTTTCAGATTCGGATGCATATTGCTATTGAACCGCTCGAAATCGGAGGATGAAGTAAATTAGAGTTTTTTAGGATTTTCTGTCTAGATTCTATATATATATATATATATATATATATATATATATATATATATATATATATATATATATATATTTGAATTTATTTGAATACTTTTTTCTTTCTCTCATGAAAACTTGTATGGTGCTGAAAACGTCATTTTCAAATAGTAACACTATTTTCATAGAGCATAACTTTTTTTGTAAAATAGATATGGATGCAATTCTTTCGAATTTAGTTTTGTAACATCCATACAGAGGGCATGCAATTGGTTTGATGACATTATCACTATTATTTCATATTTTATTAACGTTTGAAGTTGACTAAACCAAAATTTTGACCTACCTTGACTACATAGCTTATAACTTATTGTGTATTTATCGAATTTCAATTATTTTTTTTTTAAATAGAAAGTAGACTCGAATACGGAGGGTACTATTATTTTTTAGAATTTTTTTTTCCTTGTTTTACTATTTTTCATTGAACGTCAAACTCAGAGGTTTATATTTGATAAAAAACCTACATTCATTTAACGTAAAAAATCATACACATAATAAATTTAAAAATAGTCAAATATATAATCGTTAGAAAGCTAGTTCTGAGTACTTGTTGTATGCAAAAGGACATCTTTTTATTCATCTATTTGATCAGTGCACTTGAGGCCCGAAGCTATGAAATTCTCAAAATTTCTTGAAAACTTGAAACCAACTCCCATTTTAGGCACTTTCGATTGAAAGTAATGACTTTCGATAGAAAGTACTTTCGATCAAAAGTAATGACTTTTGATAGAAAGTACTTTCTATCGAAAGTAGTTTTGCAGAAAATGCAAAATTTAGTTAATACTAAAGGACTTTCGATCGAAAGTCCTTTAGTTTCTATCGAAAGTCAAGTTTGACTTTTGATCAAAAGTCAAACTTGACTTTACAATGCAACACTTTGGTGGATATAAACTTCCACCAAAAAAAACCCTAAATACATGACTTTCGATCGAAGGTCATGACTAAAGGACTTTCGATCGAAAGTCCCTTAGTAACTTTCGATCAAAAGTTACTAAGGAACTTTCGTTCGAAAGTTACTTACGATCGAAAGTCCTTTGTTTAAGGACTTTCGATCATAAGTTTAGTACTTACGATCGAAAGTTGAAGCTAGTTTCTATCGAAAGTGGATAAATATTATTTTGCCGAAAATGATTTTCCAGACGGATTCCTTCCTCCGAAAAATTGTAACCCAGTATTGTGGGTTCACCCCTATACAAGACAATGAGCCCCCAAGGATTAGGCTAACATTGTTTAGATAATGTGGAGCTCCATAATAGGAACATAAATGTTATTTAGAGAAAACAAGATTGAAATACAACTCATTGCCATATGATATATAAATAACCTTACTATCAATGAGATGCCTGATCTTATAATGTAAAGCTTGACATTCATTAGTAGAGTGATCATGAAATCTATGATACAAACAAAAAGGAAGAGTCTTCAAGTGTGGACTATGTTTCTTTTTGTGTTTAGGTCTAGTAATCATCATAGCATGAAGGATTTTAGACAAAAGAACTTCTTGGTCAAATTACTTCATAGGTTCATCATATTTTGAAGTGTTGTTTGAGATTGTTGTTAATATTGATTTGTTGTTGATGATTAAATCCCAATCCATAAGAATGCTCATGCCCCCAATTTTGTAAGGGCATTTGAATTCCTTATTTATGCTTACCACATTTTGACCATGGAATCCTTGTTTAACTAGGAAATGATAACTAGGACCATAACGAGAAGCCATATCAGAAGGAGTCAATGGAACTTCAGAAGTCACTATGTCATCATTAGTAGGTTTGAAAAATTCATTGTGGGTAGAAATAGTGACAAAGTTATTACGAAGGGCATTAGAAGTAGAAGCAAAAACTCATTGTTCAAACTCTCTTTGTTGATTCATAAAATCAAGATCAGAAACCTTATACTCTCCCATATAGGTAGGATTAAAATCCAAGGTTCCCTAATGATCACCACAAAGAGCATTAGAGGAAGAAGGATTACTATTAGGAATAGGAGTAGTGTAGGTTTGAATATTCAAAGAAGGATTTGGCGCATCATCCGCATGAAGTGTATACATTGTGTTATGTATAAACATGACTTTACGGTGAAGGGTGGAAGGAACAACATGCATCTCATGTAACCAAGGTCTACCCAAAAGAAGGTTATTATTGAGAGGTCTAGCCATAACATGAATAGGTGTATTCAGGATTACCAGACCTACTTTGATAGGTAAGGTAATGATGCCCAAAGTGTTCTTAGCAATATTATCAAAGCCACATATAGGAACATTGTTAGGTTGAATAGTTGAAAGATCAACTTTAATCGCTTTGAGCATGTCCATGCTACAAACATTAAGCCCATATCCATTATCAGTCAAGGTCCTATGAATGATACTCTTATTGATAGTAACAACAACCATAAGAGCATCATATTGATTCTGAACTTCTTTAGAAGGTAAATCCTTTTGAGTAAATACAATGTCAGGAGGACCCGGGGTAGCATGCATGTAGTACTGTAAGAAGGCATTGATGTTCTCTTGATTAGGAGGTGGAGTAGGAAGAGTTGCTAGAGATTTTTGCAAGGTTTCATAGTAGGTAGGTGAAGTTTGAAGAAGCTCCCATAAAGAAATCTTGGCAGGGGTATTGCATAATTGGTTTATCAAATCATAATCCTTGCTAGGAAGACGGGGTGGAGGAGGAAGAATGGGTTGAGAAGGTGGTAAAGAAGTAGAAACTACCAGATTAGGTTGAGGGTTATTCCTTGTATGATAGGTGTGAGCTATCAAATCTTGATCATTGAAAGACTCTAAAGACTCCATAGGTTTACCTTTGATAGTGATGCAAGGACAACCTTTGATAGTCAACAAGGGTTTTGGATAAACCATGTTAGTTGTCTCAACACTACAAATAGATTCAAAAGAAGGAAGAAAAGAAGATATCCTAGGAGGAGATGAGGTAGGATCTTGATTCTCCATAAGATCATTACTAAGAGGGAGAGCATGAAGGGAATTCATATCATTCTTTGCTAATGCCTCATCACTAGAAGGAATCCCAAATGGAGGTAAAGCATCTATAATGTCATCTTCTTTTGCTAAAATGTTTGTATAAGGGGAGTGTGTTTTAGAAAAAGAGTCACCATCATGTATTAATATGTCATCCATTAGTAAATCACCCTCTTGTATCAAATCTTCTTCACGAGGAGGGGATAAATCAATGTATTTATCCAAGGGTTCATCCCAAAAAGTAGAATCATCCACAATAGTTTTATGAGGAAGAGAGTAATCAACATCCAAATCCAAGGGTTCATCCCAAATAGGAGGATTATCATCCCTATCAATAAAGCACTTGAAAAACACTTGAAATAACTTGTGCAACATGATAACGAATAAAGAAATGCATAGAAAATAGATCTAGATATATCTAAATGCATTCAAATAAAATTTATAAGCATGAAAAGGAAATCGAACACCAAAAACACAATAAGACATCTAATTCCACAAAAGATAGGTGGTAAGCTTGTAGGGTTCACCAAAATGTAAGAGATAAAACATGGTTGGGGTCTAGAACAATAGGATTTTTCCCATAAAAGAGACCCTAAACCAATATTTAACACATACATGAAATTCTAATGATATGGAAAGTAAATCTAGAAGATTAATATTGAAATGAAGAAATTAAAGGTACTTACCTCCGAAAAAGAATCTACTGAAACCCTTACCAGACGGTCTTAGAAACTGTTGATTTTTGCATTCTTGAATCAAAACTGTGAGATCTACAAAACCTAGAAATCTTTTTCTTTTCTGAGAAAGGTAGACCTTGAACCAGATACAGGGGTAAGATCTTACCCCAAGGCACAATTTTACCCCTTTATGTTGACCTTGACTTGCACTATTTTGATGGAAATTCTGTTCACGGATCCCAAAAGTTTTCCAAAAAGGGTATCCAAATTTGCACTGCAATTCCATGTTCCGTACATGTTCCTGCAAGAAAAATTGTTTTGTTTGTTGGGGGGGAGGGGTTTTCCTTAGTCAAACCCCAATTTAGGAATTAACCTTGAAATTGAATTGAAATTGCAGTAATAAACAATGTAAATGGAACAATTTACCTTGCTTATGTTGAAAACCCTTGTGGGGGATTCGAATCCTTGAATCCACAAGTATGGATGCTCCAAATGAATGTAGAATTGAATGTAGGATGTCTCAAATCAATTTTCTTAGATCTCCAACACAAATCTTGAATGGATCTTGGAAAAGGAAGAGGCTTGGATGAATATGGATGGAGAAATCTTCAACAAGAGGGCTCCATAGAAATTAAATCCTTCAATGGCTACCAATGGATCTCCTTGATGAATTGGATTTTGAATGCTTGAATGCTTGAAGATGAATGAATGCTTGAATACTTTCCTTCTCCTTCTTTCTTTCTTCTTTATTGCTTGATTTCACTTGCTTGAGTGCTTGAGAGATTATGGTATGTACATGGATTGAAATGAGAGAGGAAGGCTTCCTTTTATAGTGATCTAGGGCACAAAATTATAGAGAGGCCTACATGGGAGAATTAAATTCCCATTTAAATCTTTACCCCTAGAAATGGACCTAAATTAAATATAATTTAAGAGTTTACCGTTCCAAAACCCAAAATAGCTGACCCAGAAGCGGGAAATAAAACTTTTCCAAAACCTGACATCCTCAAACTTCTGGATTTTGAATTTTGGACCCTTGGTCAAGGTTGAGGTCAACCTTGACCTAAAAGGTCAACCTTGACCTTGAGGTCAAGAATCTCAGGGTTTCAAGTCAAGATGCCAGAATTATGCAGAAAAGAAGTGGAAAATGGGGCAGAACAGGGGAAAAAGGTAGATCCAAGTCAAAGACCCACTCAAGGCGTTTGACATGACCCAAAACCACTTACTCAGAGGGCTAAACTAGTCCTAAATGGAAGTGCTTCCATTTTCCAACGATACAAAAACATTTTCCTTTTTCCTTTTCAACAAGTCAAAAACTTGTAAATCCCTTTAGTGGCCTTCCCTTCTATTCACATTCAAACTAGCTATTTCAAAAATGATATTAAGCTTTATTCTTTGTAATTTTTGCTTTGTTCAATACAAAAAAATGATATTAGTTTCCTTTCCCTCTCTTCACATTTAAACTAGCTATTTCAAAAAGGATACTTGTAATACATTTTTTCAAATAGATGTTTCACTTTGGATATAACATTCAAATGATTAAAGATTAATGCATTTTTAAGCTTATGCTTGAAGAACTTTTATTAGAAATAATTTAATGTATAGTATTTCTATAGATCAATTTAACCTTATTGATTTTTTTTCAACAACTTATATTTAAATATTTTAGACTATTTTCATTAATGTGAGAATTTTTTAACTCAAACATAATAGATTTTCTTTTGATGAATATGTCATTTCCATTATATAATTAAAATTACACAATTCACAAAAAAAGTAGGATGACATAGAGTCACTCCTAATAAGAATTTTAAAAATAATTGAATACAAGTACAAAAATAGTAAAAAAACACATGTAAAATAATCACACAATTTATGGGTTTATTCATAATTCAAAGATTCAAAATTGATACTATTTTAGATCAAGTATTTACAATATTAGAAAATGAATAATCTCATAGCTCAAATTGATTGAGATTGAAAGCTCAGTTGAATAATATATTTACCCAAACTAACCATATTGAATTAGCTAAAATTGGGAAAAATTGTGTCTGGACGCTAATTAAAACACTATATGCATTTACATAGCATAAAGATAATCAATTGAGGTGAAGACTTCCTTTGAGAATAAGGAGGTTGATATTTCCATGAGGACCCCCCTCTAGAAATGTATTAATCAATGGTGGTTTAACAACTTTGTCCTTGTTTTGTCGGTCTTTCTCTTAGCTACCCCTATTGAGGTGGAAACAAGTGTTTCATTTAGAGGGCAGATCTATAGCCAAGGTGGTGTTGTTATTCACAGGAAGATCTATGACAATCTTTCTTATACCAAGGGGATTACGAAAGTCTCAACTAGTCGATTGTTGGTTAAAGTATTGTTGGGGGTCTTTAGTGACCTATGTTGGTCAGCCTTTGAGGCCTTTTACTCACTAATTAGTCTTTCTATAAGGTTTCTCTATTTATTATGTGTTGTTAGTGAGCTTTTGCTATCCTAATATGCATTGTTGTTCTCCTGATAGCCCCATGGCTATGGATTTGTAAGGGCCAACCCACTCGTTTGGATGCATATTTTAATAAAAAACATAAAGGTGATCAAATGAAAACATAAAACATCCAAAACAAACATGTATTCAAACAATAAATTTATTCATCTTGAAAAGTATATCATAAGAACATAATGACAATGATTCAAATAAGAGTGAATCTGTATTTCTTAAAATGGAAGCACTTTCATGTTAAGAACGTTTAGCACTCCTTAGGGGGTGTTTTGGGCCATCATCATGTTGTCCTCTATTTTCTGCCCCTTTTCCATCTTTTGTGCCTATTTAGGGCTCTGATTGAGCTTCCCCGAGCACTGTTTTTCCCACATGACATATTTTCCAGGGGTTTTAAACCCCTGGGTCAAGGTTGACCTCAACCTTGACCTAGGTACCTCGACCTAGGTCAAGGTCAACCTCAACCTTGACCCAAGTCTCCCTTTTTCATCAGAAGGTTTTCCGGATATGAGGGGAAACTCAAAAGTTTATTTTTACGCTTTCGGGTCACCTGTTTCGGGTTTCAAAGCGGTGACTCTTAAAATATATTTAATTTAGGTCCACTCCTAGGGGTATAGGCTTAATGGGAATTTATTTCTCATATGTCAGCCTCTCTAGAAGTTTGTGCCCCCTAGACTAGTATATAAGGAAACCTTCTCCTCTCATTTCAATCCAAGCGACCACCAAAAGCAATTATCAAGTGATCATCAAATCAAAAGAAATCATCAAGCAAGAAAGATAAAAAAAATCTAAGGAGGATCATAAAAATCCATTGTTCTTCATGCTTTCAAGCTTCCAAGTGTTCAATCAAGGTTTTCAAGTCTTCTCCTCAAGCATTCAAGTTCTCCATTGAAGATCAAGGATTCAAGCATTTAAGCCTTTAAACGGATTTGGTTCAAGCATTCAAGATTCATCATTAAAACCCTAGATCTATCCATCATGGTGGTGTGATCTTCCTTCAAGATCCTTTGTGCATCTTCAAGATTCATTCATTCTTCCTTCAAGGTGGATTCCAAGAATACAATCATGGAGGTTTTGATTTACATTTATGGTTTTTAATGTTGAGTCCAAGCTTTCATATTAACTATTGGCAAGTTGACTATACTGATTGTATATGACTAAATATAGTGTTGTCATTATGGGAACAAAGTCATATAGTGTTTTGGAGTCAGTGCACATTATCATAAGATCAGAATTTGGCTAACTATAGAAGACTGGATAGTTAGCAAAGTACCAGAAGGTCTGAGCATCAACGCACATGCGTATGACCTAGTTAAGGTATGCACCCTATAGTTAAGCTTGTATGTATGTATTCATTCTAAGTATAAGAGCGCATGATCAAATGAGACCATATGATGAAGATATAGATAATTGAAGAGGTACAACCAGTGTATGCCAGAACATAACAGAGTATGCAACTGACTATTGGTAATTTGATTAGTGTTGATAATATTGTTTTGTAAAGGATATGCACCTATTGTATTTAGGTTATAGACATGTAATTATGTTTGTATGTAAACACGCTTGAGACAATTCAATTGGAAGTGTTGTATGTAATTGGTTATAGGCTGACCTAGTTAATTGTTTTGATAAGCGCATATAAATATGAGATGCACCCTTTGTAATTAGTATGGAAGTTGACATAGAGTTGAGATAAACATAGACAAATTATGTGAAGAGAAGTTAAGATGTATTAGAGATTTGCAAGAGGTCAAAGCATCAGCGCATCAAAGGAACTGATCAGACAAGCAATGTCATAGTTCCAGTTCTTCCAATAGATATAGTGTGTATTTGAGATTAGAAGGTTGTAGCATTCACCACTTGAGAAATGAGCTTTAGGACAATGTGTCTCCACCCCTAACAGGGTTATTGTAAAAGACTCCTAATAGGGTCCAACCCTTGACAAGGTCACTGTACTAAAAGCAATGTAAAGATAACTCCTAACAGGGTTAAAGATCTTCTAACAAGGATCACAAGGCACTAGTGCAATTTATTAGTGGGTGTCAATTCCCACTGGGGTTTTTACCTATTTGGGTTTCCCCGTAACCATATTGGTGTTATGTGTTGTGTTCATGCATCTTGATTATGTTAATGTTCATTTCAGTACTTAAGCATTCAAGTTAAGTTTCAAGAGTAAAAGAAAATATTAAAATATAGTGAACACTGATTCACCCCCCCCTCTCAGTGTTCCCATTCCTAACAATTGGTATTAGATCTCTAGTCCTCAACAAAGAAGTTTAACCACTTGAGGAGATCATGGATAAGACAAAAATGAGACATCTGAAAAAAGAATCTTGAAGCTGCTTTGGAAGACCTTGATAGATCTAAAAAAGAAATTGAAGAACTAAAAGAAAAAGTCAATGATTCTCAAGAAGTCATCAAAAGACTAAGAAAAGATTTGAAAGAATGTTCAAACAGTGATTTAGGGAAGATGGTCAAAAAGCTATATGAAGAGAACACATCTCTGAAAGATCAGATTGAAGAGTTGGATGAAAAGCTAACTAACAATCAAGAAGTTTATGATGAACAGATCAAAGAGAACCTTCAACTGAATGAAGAATTGAGGCAAGAAAGCATGGAAATCTTGGAGCTAAGAAACAACAAAGAAAACTTTGAATTTAAGTTAAAAGAAGCTAAGAATCACATTGATAAATTACACACAAGCAAGGATCTGATAGAATCTCAGTTATATGCTCGGAAGCTTAAAGGAGATACCAGCGGCATCGGATTCAATGAAGCACAAAATTAGATTGATGACATGTGAGAAAGGATGAAAGCACCAGAAGATACAACGGATGCTAAGGAGATAGGAAATCAGACTAAAGACAATACTGAACCATCTAAGGATGAGTGCAAGCCAGTAAACCGAACTTGTTATGCATGTAACAAGCATGTAAATATAGCAAGGAACTGTAAAGAGGTAAGACCTTTCAATGGCTACTATTATTCATGCAATAAATTTGGTCATAGAGATATGAATTGTAAAACAAGTCAGAAGAACAAGACTCAGTAAAATCAAAGAAATCAAAATCAACCAAATGCAAGAAGTTCCTAGAGTATTACATGTTAGATATGTAACTATAATGGTCACTCAGCTAGACAGTGGAAAATGGTGACTCATATCAATGCACCAAGGAATTTAAGGCCTCTAGTTATTTGTCACTCTTGTACAAGGCTGGACACATCTCAAAGTTTCTTAGATCAAGAACGCAAAGTCATGAAAGCCCTAAAAATCTAGAAGAATCAATTTTGGATACCGAAGGAGAAGTCAAGTTTGTGAAAGCTTCAGAAGATGCGAGCTTGATTTGGTCAAAGGAAAAGAAGGATAAGGTTGATGAGAATATAATGGATGCATCCACAGTGGACACACCCTCTACATCCAGATGAATGACCCTCAGGGTCATAGGGGGAGCTAATTTAGCTCTAGACCCTTGCGCGACCGGTATACTCACCCTCAGAGTATGTGCCTTTGGATTTAACCTTTTGGAGACTAGTAGAACTTATGTGCAAGAGCGCACTACCTGATTGATTGTAGACTAAAAGTTGGAGATTTTTAGTAAAAGTCTGGTTTACGCGCCAAGCAGTAATTATGGAATTTTTCACTTTAAAGTACCTGAAGACTTATAGATCACTCATCACATTTGAGTTTGAGAGAATGGAGAGCATAAAAGCCTTAGCAGTTGATTGAGAAGGATTGAAGTGTGATTCACCAGCAAAGAAGTGTATTTGATCGGTTGCATAAGCCCTAATCCATCGCGACTATTCAGAAGTCTTTTGGAAACCTAATTGAAGCGATACACAAGTAAGTTATGGCTGTTAATATGATTTAGAACAACCAAGAAGGGGGGGTGAATCAGTTGTTCTTAGGTCCAGATGTATAAAACAAACTTTAAAACTCTTCAACAAATTAGATCTAACAACCAACAGCTACTTAGTCATTATTGATTGCATAATAGAAACATATAACAGTGCAGTCCACTTATCCAATAACATCTAATTAACTTGTAAAACATAGAAATGTTCAAACCAAAACATTCACACAAGTATCAACAACTGAATTTATAGTGGAAACCCAATTTGGGAAAAACCACTTTATAACATGTTACTATTATGTTCACTCTTCTGAAGTGAGCTCGATGAAAAGCCAACCCTGTCAAAGGTTACAAAGACACTGTTAGGTGTGACCTAGTTAAAGGATTTAAACCAATCTGTTAAAAGTGCACCTTGTTATAGGACTTACATACACTCCATTAGAATGCAACCTTGTTCAAAGGATTTATACCTATGACTGTTAGGTCAACCTCTGTTAAAAGGATTTTGACTGATACAATGGTTAGAAAGTAGCAGTAGTATTGATCTAAAAAACATACAACTCACTTTACAAATATCAGATCCAATTCTGTACACATATGTTGGCTTACTGACTATGAACCTTAACCATCCCCATCACTGATATGCTCAGAACTCTCTTTAAGAAATCACAACACTTCTCCTTCAGCCTTCTCTACTTAGATAGTCAATAACATCAACAATACTTCTAGCATCCTCTCTTCTACAACCTCTAGCTTAGGTTTCCTTAATACTTCCTCCATTAGGTCAATACATCTTTTGCCGCTTAATCTCCTTCGTAGATCTTAGGGTTAGGTCAAATTCATCGAATTCATCCTACTTTATGTTCTTCGGCTATCCTTCTAGAAATATCTCAAATCTCTTAATGGATTTACAATAAAACATTTTATAGTGCATTAAATGCTTTCATACAATCAATAAATAAAGTCAACACATTTTACATAATCCAAGAATTCAACGATGTAAGCTAAAAATCTGAATTCTCCCTCAAATGCAAAATACTGACGCTCGGTCAATACTGTGTTCAACTTCTCAGTCTTCACTAGAAAGCTCGCTCACCTCAAAAACTATTTCCTCGGCTAATATTGTCTTCCGCAGTAATTAACTGGTGTTCAGTCAACACTGAATTTACTCAGCATATACTAGCTTGGTCGACACTAACATCACTCGGCTTATACTAGATTTCTTGACTTTTGTTTGGTTAATCCTACCAGTTTAGTCTTCATTCTTACTTAGATAAACAATACAATGTCTTACCATTGTGCCACATAATCAAGTACTCATTGAAGTATCAAGATAACTCAACCTTTCCTTAAGTGCTATTGTTACCAACCTTGCCTTTCCCCTTAGCAACAATCAAATAGATATAGTACTTTCTTAAATAGAAACAGTCTTACCACACTAGTACATTTGAGACCTTTTTCTAATGGCCGAACATATGAATTTAGATAGTATATTGTCGATAAAGTGATACTACCCGGTGTCGCAGTTTTGCAGTCAGAAAAATTGATAGTTTTGTTAGGCATCATAATTACAACACCCTTAGCCGTTGCAAAAAGCAGGTTCCAACAAAGTGAACCTATCGTCGCACCTATTTGCGGTCGTCCACATTGCGATGCCTAACCATCGCAACAAATACAAACGACGGTGACCTGTTAGAATATTTTGATGGGTAGCCGTCATTATTAACCTATTCACTGATGTAAATGCTATTAGTGCAATGGATTTCTGGCGCAAGATTATGATGGATGTGCATTGTTTATGGTTTGTAACGATGACTATGTTGTACATACGATGGACATGCGTTGTAACTTTATGATGGACATTCATTGTTTAGGATTTGTTCTGACAACAATGCTATTAATGCGATGACTGTATGTTGGATGTTTGTGAAGGATACCCATTGCTATTGTAATTCCATCGTAGTTATGATGATAATCAATTTTTAAAAAATATATATATATATTTTGATTCAGAACGGTGTTCTTGCAGATCTTGTTCCTTCTCGTGATTTGGTTATGGATCATTCGGAGATAACTTTGTAGTAGATTCAGTAGTAGGTCGTGGATTATTGAGTCGAGTCTAGAGACTTGGATTTTGAATGGATCCTACCGAATCAAGATTTGTGACAGTGACGACTCCGGCACAAGAAGCTAGTTCAATGATTAGAGATGCATTCTTCCTGATGTGTTCATGGGATATATGCAAACCTGATTGCATTTAGATCTGATTCAAGTGACTTCTTGACATCTTTGGTTCGAATTTGATGTGCTTTGTTCCTATGGAGTGTAGCAGTGACTTGACTTGGAGTTTGAGTAGACTATGCATTGATCGGCTTGAAGACAGAATCAAGGTACTCTTTGCGTTGTTGTTGAGATCAGGTTGTGACAGATCACTGGGATCGTCTACCATTTTTGCCATAGTTTTGAATGATTTAGGTGTGATGTCGAGAGAGCGACATGCAGAACTTGCACATTGGAGATTCATAGATCACAATGTTGTCCGTGATGACTTGGGAGAAGTCTTCTTCTTGGTGAACTAAGCTGAGAGACTTAGATTATAGAAAGTGGATTGTTTGATGTGACTTATGAGATAATGAAATGTGGTAGATGTAAATGTGGTTTGATCGACCCAGCGAAAGTATTGACCGAAGTCATCGATGCTATTTCAACAAATATTGCATTATCATAAATATTGCATTGTCATTATTTTGTTCATTCATACTAATTATAATTACAATAAAAAGAAACATACTAATGTAGACTTGCACATTTTTTGGCTAAGTCGAAGTCTTTGGTTTAAATCACTAGACACTCAAAACAAAATGACAAACCAAAGACCACCATACAATTGTAAAGAAATGTAATTTTCTTAATCACGTCACTAATTTGTGCATGTCTAAATACTAGTGTCTTTCAAGTGATTTGATTCTTGTCATGCCCACTAGAAATGAGAACACTCTTAACTAGTGAGGTTGTTTAAGCATATAGAGATTAAATACACTCTTTTAGAATAAAATTTCTCTTAACAAAAGATCAAAGATATATAAATAGGACATATAAAACAAGGTGAATAAGAGTAGTACATATAAAACAATCATTAGAATATTCCAAATATATGGCATTATTATATATTTCATTCATGTCATTGATATTCTTCTTCATCCATCTCATCATCAAGATCATCGTCGTTGACGACATCATTACCACCACTATTGTTGTCATCATCATCATCATCATCAGCATCATCATCAGCATCATCATCATCATCATCCTCATTAGTAGCAGCATCATCCTCATTAGTAGCAGCATCAGCAGTAGCATCATCATCATTGCTGTCATTGCATGCTTGCTGCTATTGTGCACTATATATTGTTTTATACACATAGAACAATAGATTTGGGGACTCAGACTTATGTTCAATCCTTAGTAATGGTTTGGGGAACTAATTACTAGATGAGTGACTACAGTACCCTAGTTTGCATTATTAGATGATCTTGTTTAATTTATGTTCATTTCATGCAAAGATACATGTAAAGGAAAATAAATTTTTGCATCTAAAGATTACATGTATATATATGAAAAAAAACTTGTATATACTATAAAAAAGAAAATAACTTTCAGAAGAAAATGCAAGAGTACATGCATACATAAGAGGATGAACATAAATAATAAGAGTGCCAGACATTTCCTAAAGTGATGAATTTTTGACCCGGGTATGAATCTAGTGTGCCCCTGTGTGATCCAGAACTTGCAAAGAAAAGAGAGATGGAGGTTAGATAAAAAAATATCTAAGCAATGAATGACATCCTATTGCTGAGAGAGATTAAACACTTCACACAATATATAGGGACATCAGTAATAAAATAATACACTTACTGTTTTGAATTTGAGCTCATAAAGATTAACTTTTAGAAGAATATGAATGAATGCAAACATACATAAGTGGATGAACATAAATAATGGAGAAACCAAACATTGCCTGAAGTAATGGAGTGTTGACTCAGGCTTCAATCCAATATGCTCTTGTATGATCCAAAACCTGCAAGGAAGGAAAAGATGGGGTTAGATCCCAAGGATCTAAGCAATGTCTGGCACCCTATTACTGATCCTCATCTACAATTATGCATGTGCATAGTCAAGTCATACACTTCTAAAATGAACTATGCTATAGAACATGGCTGTGTGTTAATGTGATTCAAAAGCTATTATGCAAGATTGTTTTATTATGCCTATATAACAGGAGGAGTGATATATTTTAATGGCAATGGACACAGAAATTGCAGCGAAACTCTATAATTTATTATTGTAAGTGGACATAGAAATTGCAGTGTAAGTAGTAGGATGATTATCCATGAGCTCACTGTTTAATATCTGGCCAGGCCATGTAAATGGTACCGGGCCAACCCAATCAGCCCAATAAAATGTGTCATGTTTATCTTTGTCAAATACACTCATTCACCATTTTGTTCTTGTTCTTCACACAACTATTGCATCAAAAGTAATTGTAAACAATGATTCAAAGAAAAAAGAAACAACTACAATAGATCAGACCCCAAAAGAATACAGTCAACTACAATAGCTTATCGTCTCAATGAAATAAACAGTGTATAAAACAATATATGGTGCACAATAGCAGCAAGCATGCAATGACAACAATACCATTGCATGATAAAATTCAATACTCTTAGTTTTTATTCAAATCTATTCAAAATTCCTATCAGCTCATTATCCAATAGTTAAACTAACCTATGACTTCAAAGGAGAAATTATGAAATATAATTGTAGGTAGTTATCTCTTCTATAATGATGGAGGAGTCAAAGGTAATGATCAATGAGGTTGCTGCTATTAGATCATACATTAATACACATACTGTTTTGACAGCAATAACATTGCATGATGCTAGAGCTCAAATTCAAAACAGTAAGTGTATTATTTTATTATTGATGTCCCTATTTTATGTAATAGCATCAATATAACAAATAAAGCACCGACCAATCAAATAAGGGGTCCTGGGACACAACAGCTAAGAAACATAAATGTAGGCATCATGGTCACAATTTTTTGGATATCTACATTTATGTTTCTTAGCTGTTGTGATTTCTACATTTATGACTAAGCATCCCTCTGCTCATCTCTTTAGTTTTTGTTTTCGTAGATTTCACCATCTGACGTTCCTTTTCAGTAAGAGATGGATGGAAATATTCATGACTCTCAGAAAAATGGTCTGCATACAAATAAAAACTTGTGGTTATTCAAATGGTAAGTTCAAAGTTTCCCATAATTTGGGAGAAATGAGTTTGGAAAGACTTCAATCTTTCATTGAGCGAAAGGATTTTACTTACATTGAGAAGAAACCTTAGGTTTTTTCACTTCATTTTCAACATCTTATGTTGATTTTCTTTTCAACTCAATAGATAATTTTATGTTCGTCAAGTGATCAAAACTCGTCGGAATAGAACTTGTGGAAGGATCAGGGCATTTCCTCTGTGACTCAAAATCACTCTGGATTTTCTCAGAATGAAAAATAGAAATATCTTTTTCACAGCCATCTCTTACCGAAAAGAAACATCAAATGGTGAAATCTACAAAAAAAAAATTGAAGAGATGAGCAAAGGGATGCATAGTCATAATGTTTCTAGAAGACGTCCTATTAATTCAACAGAAAAGAAAATGACCCTGGAAGCTGCTAAGTCTTTTGAATCAGAAAACCCCTTTGCTTAGTAATTAATGAGATTTTTGCTATTAGATCATACATCAATACACTTACTATTTTGAATTTGAGCACGGGCATCATGCAATGTTATTGTTGTCATTGCATGATTGCTGTTGTTGTGCACCATATATTGTTTTATACACATAGAACAATAGATTTGGGGACTTAGACTTATGTTCAATCCTTATTAATGGTTTGGGGAACTAATTAATAGATTAGTGACTACAATACCCTAGTTTGCATTATTAGATGATTTTGTTTAATTTGTGTTCATTTCATGCAAAGATACATGTAAAGGAAAAAATTTTTTTGCATCTAAAGATTACATGTATATATATGAAAAATAACTTGTATATACTATACAAGGAAAATAAATTTTAGAAGAAAATTCAAGAGTAGAGGCATACATAAGAGGATGAACATAAATAATAAAGGTGCCAAACATTGCCTGAAGTGATGAATTTTTGACCTGGGTATGAATCTAGTGTGCCCATGTGTGATCCAGAACCTGCAAAGAAAAGAGAGATGGGGGTTAGATAAAAAATATCTAAGCAATGAATGACATCCTATTACTGATCCTCATCTACAATTATGCATGTGCATAGTCAAGCCATACACTTCTGAAAGAAAAACCAAGCTCACAGTCTCAATGAAATAAACAGTGTATAAAACAATATATGGTGCACAACAGCAACAAGCATGCAATGACAATAATAACATTACATGATGCCTGAGCTCAAATTCAAAATAGTAAGTGTGTTAATGTATGATCTAATAGCATCAACCTCATTGATCATTACCTTTCACTCCTCCATCATTATTGAAGAGATAACTACCTACAACTATATATCATAATTCCTCCTTTGAAGTATATATGTATGGACATGAGGTGCTCAAACAGTGAGCTCATAAATAATGCATGATGCCCTAGCTTGCAACCCACAAGCCGTGAAGACATTTCCTCATGAAATGATCATAAACAGGGAGTACCACATAGTGAATATCAACAACAAAGCAAATAAAAAGAGATCAAACACTTCAAACAATGCCTTGAAGGTAATAAAAATGATGTCCTAGCTCTCAAATCTCATGTGTCATCAAGCATTCCAAATAAAAAGATGTAAACAATGCCAGTATTAAACAGTGAGCTCATGAACAATGTATGATGCCCTAGCTTGCAGCCCATGAGCCATCAAGATATTTCCTCATGAAATGATCATAAACAGGGTGTACCACATAGTGAATATCAACACCAAAACAAATAAAGAGAGATCAAACACTTCACACAATGCCTTGAAGGTAATAGCAACGATGCCCTAGCTCTCAAAGCTCGCGGGTCATCGAGCATTCCAAATGCTAAGATGTAAACAATGCCACTGAAATTGATTTAATTAGAAGACAAAGCTCGGATGCCTACCTCAAGTGCTAGTGCCCTCTTCCCACATGTGGGTGTCATCTTCGCGGTAGCTCTTCGAATTCATAAATTACAAATGACACTTTCTTTTCTTTTTCTTGTTTATAACCAAATGGGTGTCACGATTATGACGATATCATCGCTATTACGACACCGTCAGGGGTACTTGCAAAAAAAACACAAAAAACAAACACAAATTGTAGTGGTGTCACAAATTGGCATCAAAATTTGACCCCAAATGTTGTAGTGCCAGTTAAGGTTTGACATCAATGACAATACAACAATTGCTTCAATTGCAGTTTCCAACAATCTCCCTCTTTGGCATTGATGGCAACACCATATGAATATCACATGAATTACCAACCAATCCAAAACTTATCTATCCATCAAAAATATTTAAAATATCTTTAGCTTCATTCTGATACAAAATCAATTAGCCATGCTTGTATGAATGTCCACTGAATCTCTCCCTCTTTCTTGATCAACCATGAAAAATATTACGTGTATTCTTTTGTGATCATCTCCCTCTTTGAAAAAAATGCCAAAGAAGCAACTAAAAACATACATCCTACAGATTTAGATATCATCTTTTCAGTTCAGTAACAATATTTCTCCCTCTGTCATCTTTGCTTATGACTGATTCTTAGCTTTTCTGTGCTTTTCACAACTCTAGGCTACTCCTAAAGTGTGACTTGTTTCTACATCAACTTGTTAGATACACTTTGCAACACATTTGATGCAGTGCTCCTAGCTTGACTAGGCATCGTCAGTTAGGGGATGGACCCCTAATTGACTTCTTAGGTATTCATGAGCTTCTTTAGGTAAAGCCTTAGTGAATATGTGTGCTAGTTGTTCCTTTGTATTCACATATTCCATTCGGACCTCTTTATCTTGTACTAGTTCTCTCAAGTAATGATACTTGATGGCAATGTGTTTGGTCTTTGTGTGCATCACTGGATTCTTAAAGATGTTGATAACACTTGTGTTGTCATAGAAAATGACAACTAGTTCAGTGATTTCTTCTTTCATGCCTACCAACAATTGCTTTATCCATATCAAGTTTGAACAGTTCACACCTGCAGTCACATACTCAGCTTTAGCAGTAGATTGGGAAATGCAATTTTGTTTCTTGCTTGTCTAGGAAACTAATCTCTATCCAAGAAAGAAAGCTCCACCCCTAGTACTCTTTTTGTCATCTATATTTCCTTCCCAATCAGCATCTGTATACACTCTCAATTCAAACTTCTCATGCTTCTTGTAGTACAATCCATAGTCAACAGTCCCTTTCAAATATCTCATTATTCTTTTGACAGCCATCATGTGAGTTTCCTTAGGATTGGAAGAGAATCTTGCCACAATTCCAACATCTAATGCAATATCTGGTTTTCTATGTACAACACACTGTAGCTTTCCAATCATAGATCTATACAAAGTCCGATTAACTTCTACAACATCATCATTTTTAGACAACTTTTGTCCAGTAGCCATGGGAGTACTTACTGGCCTTGAAACTTCCATACCAAAGGTTTTCAGTATCTCATGAACATATTTAGACCGGGTGATGAAAATTCCTTTCTCCATCTGATATACTTGTAAACCAACAAGAAATTTGATCTCCCCAAACATACTCATTTCAAATTCAGTTTGCATTTCATTTGAAAATTTCTTACAAAAGGCATCTTGTCCACCAAATATAATATCATCTACAAAGATCTTAGCTAACAAGATTCCTTTACCTTCTTCATCTTTCATGTACAGATTGCTTGTGTTATTTGTCCTCGAGAATCCAATCTGTATTAGGTAGTTGTGCAGTCTCTCATACCATGCTCTGGGAGCTTGCTTTAGTCCATACAATGCTTTATTCAATTTGCAAACCATGAGTCTTTTGTTTGGATCAACAAATCCTTCTGGCTTTTCAATATACACTTCTTCTAATATACCATTTAAAAATGTAGACTTAACATCCATTTGGTATACCTTGAAATCTTTATAGGCAGCATATGCAAGAAGAGTTCTTACTCCTTCCAATCTCGCTACAGGGGCAAATGTCTCCCCATAATCTATTCCTTCTTGTGCGTAGCCTTTGCATACCAGCCTAGCTTTGTTTCTTGTTATTTGACCATGCTCATTTAGCTTATTATGAAATACCCACTTTGTCCCAATGACATTCTTATTTTCTAGTCTCGGCACCAGAGTCCAGGTATCATTCTTCTCTATCTGGTCTATCTCTTCATTCATTGGTTCTATCCAGTCTTCATTTTCTAATGCCTCCTTTGTTATCTTTGGCTCAAATTCACATAGTAAATATGTTGGATCTCTTGCCTTGCTTCTGGTCAAAATTCCAGTATCTTTATCTCCATTAATATGTTTAGGCTTGTGATGTCTCCTTACATATTGTGCTAGAACAAGTTTTTCTCTTCTTTCATTTTTCTCATCAGGTTCACCAACAAGATTGTCAGATTCAACTTTTGAATGCTCGGCAACCTCTCCCTAATACTCGACAGCTTCTTCCTATCACTCGACATGTTCTTCTTCTCTCTCGACATTGTTTTCCTGATGCTCGATATTGCTTACCCAAGACTCGGCATCAGGTGCAAGTCTGTCACTTGCCTCTCCTTCCTCTATATACACAAAAGATCTATAATCTTCTGGTTCTCTTTTACTGTTAGCTTCATTTTTCTCTGCATACTCATCAACTTTGACATTCACACTTTCCACAATTTTGTTAGTGTTAGAGTTCAAACACTTATAAGCTTTACTTTTTGTGGAATAGCCTAGGAATATACCCTCATCGCTTTTAGCATCAAATTTTCCATTTCTACTGTCCTTTAATATGTAGCATTTACTTCCAAAAATTCTAAAGTACTTTACATTAGGTGCATACCCATGCCACAACTCATAAGGTGTCAGATTTGTACATTTTTTATATGTACTCGATTAAGAGTATAAACAACTGTACTTACAACTGTTAGGAATAAGGTGTCTCAACCTTGGATAATTCCTATTCTTATTATTTGTTTTGTAAAATGTATTTCTTGCAAATAATGTGATTAAGTGTGAGTGTACATGTCTAGTTGGCATGTTGATGTGTCACTCCACTTGATGTGTCAGCATCTTGAATTGTGTGTAAGGAGATCATGGCTGAAATGGTTATGATGGATTCCTATGACACGTAAGAGCTATGTCTGGAAGATACGGGTGAAGACATGTAAAACCCTAATACAACTATCTTTGGAAGTTGCCCTAAAAAGGGAAGCGCATGATATAAGCATTTTTTAGGGTTGCGAAGATAGGTGAAGTTTTTGTATTGTTGGAACATTTTTATGCTGCCACGATTTGTCTTCAAGAGTTGGAAATCTTCTGAAAGAACTTGCATTGCAAGTGTATTGTAAATTGTAATAGTTTTGATTAATACATTGTGCAGGTTTTGGAGTGCTGGGGTTTTTACCAAAAGGTTTTCCCTAGGGTAAATCATTGTGTCATTCTCTATTTTTTGTATGAATGGTATAAGGCTACAATATCATTGTTAAAGTAGTTAACGAATCTGAAATTGTAAGGATTTAAAAGAATTTGCACAATACTTTCCTTTAGAGATTAGTGTAGGAAGCTGTTTCTGCACTTGAGTTTCCTTACAACTTCTTTCCAATACTTTTGTGCAACATTCTTTTCAATCATTAATGTCCTTACATAATCCAAGATAGATCTATTCCTTCTCTCTGCTATACCATTTTGTGGAGGAGTTCTAGGTGTAGACATATATCTTTTGATCCCTCTATCATTGCAAAACAAATTAAATTCATTGGATATAAATTCTCCACCTCAGTTAGATCTCAGACACTTCAGGTTCCTACCTGTCTCCTTTTCAACCTTAGCCACATACCACTTAAAAAATTGAAAAGCATCAAATTTTTCTTTTAAGAACATTACATGCATCATTCTGGTATAATCATCAACAAACGGGATAAAATATCTAGCACCACAATAGCTTTGTACACCCATCAGTCCACAAAGGTCAATATGAACCAAATCTAGGGTATTCTCAGAAGTAAAAGTTTTGATCTTGAAACTAGACTTTGTCATCTTACCCAACTGACATTCTTTGCACATTACATTCTCAGGTTTCTTCAATCTAGGTAGACCTCTCACTTTCTTTTTCTTACTAATTTCTACCAGATTATCAAAGTTAACATGACATAGCCGCTTATGCCATAACCAAATATCATCAAGTTGTGCAATCATACATATTTTTTCAGATAGGTCTAGATAAAACAAATTACCTCTTGTCTGTTCTCCACTTCCAATTAGTTCACCAGTGGCATCAAATATTTTGGCCTTTTTGTGATGAAATTACACTCAGTAGCCAGTGCTATTAAGCTATGCAACACTCAGCAGATTATAGTTAAGACCCTCAACCCAATAAGCATTTTCACAAGTGATCTTATCAGTCAGCTTAATCAATCCTTTTCCTCTAACAAGACATGGTGCATCATTACCAAATTTCACACTCCTACCTTTATAATGATCTAAGGTGTCAAACTTACTCTTGTCTCTAGTCATATGATGTGAACAACCACTATCAATAATCCATTTATCATTTTTGTTCACATAAGATATCAATGCAGTTTTCTCATCCTCATTAGATTCATCTTTCATTGCAACATAGACAACCTCAATTTCAAAATCATCACTATCAGTTTCAGTCTCTTCTTCGACAATATAGCAGGATTTCTTACCTTTTCCTTTGTAGTCCTTGTATCTTCGGTAACCTTTATCTTCTCTTTTGTCTTTATGCTTGTTGTCTCTTTCTCCATCCTTATCATCCCTATTAGGACATCTAACAACTATATGACCAACTTTATTACATGAAAAACATATAATAGGGAGTTTACATTTGTACCTTCCTTTTCCCCTTTTCAGTCTTCTAGCCATAAGAGCTTCTAGATCCTCAAGTTCTTCATCAGATGTGTCACTGTCACTTTCACTTTCACTTATGCATCTTTCTTTTTCCTTCTTTGACTTACTCAGAACCATTTGTGACTTAAAAGTAGATTCAATATTACCAATAGTGAAGTTATCATAGTTAGAAAGTTCAAAAGCAGTAAGCTTACCAACCAAACTTTCCAAAGTAAGAGCATTGGTAGGGTTACATCTAGATTCTTGAATTGCAGAAATTTTGATGGCATAGATAGGATGTAGAGTTCTCAATACTTTTCCTATTATAGTTTCATCATCAATAGTTCCATTTTCTCCTCTAATAGCATTTACAACTTCTTTTATTCTATCACAATATTGTGCAATATTCTCACCTTGCATTCTCATTTCATCAAATTTACCTCTTAGGCTCTCAGCTTTAGCTCTCAACACATTTATGTCACCGCCATAAATGTTTGCAAGGGTGTCCCACATTTTCTTTGCATTACTGCAGTCTTTGATGTCTTTAAATTCTAGATAACTTAGGGCAGACACAATCTCCAACATTGCTTGGTTGTGCTCTTGTTTAGCTTACATTTCCTCAGCAATCAGAGGTGAAACAGGTGTGACATAGTCATGCTCAACATAATACTTTGTAGAATCACCAATACCGGCCAGATGTAGCTTCATCAAGCTTTTTCATGCAGGGAAGTTCTCCTTATTTAGCTTTGGTACCCCCTTCTTATACATCCTGATCATTTGCTTCAAGTACCTTCAAACTTGTTCTTTGTAAGCACCAACAGCTCTGATACCAATTGTTAATATGATTTAGAACAAAAAAGAGGGGGGGTGAATCAGTTGTTCTCAGGTCCAGATGTATAAAACAAACTTTAAAACTCTTCAACAAATCAGATCTAACAACCAACAGCTACTTGATCATTACTGATTGCATAACAAAAACATATAACAGTGTAGTCCACTTATCCAATAGCATCTAACTTGTAAAACATAGAAATGTTCAAACCAAAACATTCACACAAGTATCAACACCCAGATTTATAGTGGAAACCCAATTTGGGAAAAACCACTTTGTAGCATGTTACTATTATGTTCACTCTTCTGAAGTGAACTCGATGAAAAGCCAACCCTGTCAAAAGTTACAAACACACTGTCAAGTGTGACCCGGTTAAAGGATTTAAACCACTATGTTAGAAGTGTGCCTTGTTATAGGACTTACATACACTCCATTAGAATGCAACCTTGTTCAAAGGATTTATACCTATGACTATTAGGTCAACCTCTGTTAAAAGGATTTTGACTGATACAATGGTTAGACAGTAGCAGTAGTATTGATCTGAAAAATATACAACTCACTTTGCAAATATTAGATCCAATTCCGTACACATATGCTGGCTTACTGAATGTGAACCTTTACCATCCCCATCACTGATTTTCTCAGAACTCTCTTCAAGCAATCACAACACTTCTCCTTCAGCCTTCTCTGCTTAGACAGTTAATAACATCAATAATACTTCCAACATCCTCTCTTCTACAACCTCTAGCTTAGGTTTCCTTAATACTTCCTCCATTAGGTCAATACATCTTTTGCCGCTTAATCTCCTTCATAGATCTTAGGGTTAGGTCAGATTCATCGAATCTGTCCTACTTTATGTTCTTCAGCTATCCTTCTAGAAATATCTCAAATCTCTTAATAGATTTACAATAAAACATTTTACAGTGCATTAAATGCTTTTATACAATAAATATATAAAGTCAACACATTTTACATAATCCAAGAATCAATGATGTTGGCTGGAAATCTGAATTCTCCCTCAAATGCAAAATACTGACGCTCGGTCAATACTGTATTCAACTTCTCAGTCTTCACTAGAAAGCTCAGTCACCTCAAAAACTATTTCCTCGGCTAATACTGTCTTCCTCGATAATTAACTGGTGTTTGGTCAACACTAAATTTACTTGGCATATACTAGCTCGGTCGACACTAACATCACTCGGCTTAAACTAGATTTCTTCACTTTTGCTCGGTTAAGCCTACCAGTTTAGTCTTCATTCTTACTTAGATAAGCAATAGATTGTCTTATCATTGTGCCACATAATCAAGTACTCATTGAAGTATCAAGATAACTCAACCTTTCCTTAGGTGATATTGTTACCAACCTTTCCTTTCCCCTTAGCAACAATCAAATAGATATAGTACTTTCTTAAATAGCAATAGTCTTACCAGTTAAGGTTTGACATCAATGACAATACAACAATTGATTCAATTGCAGTTTCCAACAATGGCTACTCCCGTTGTGTTTGATATTGTGGAGAAGAAGAGATACATTTTCAAGAGGCACCCTTTCAAATCTACCCTAGATGATTTAGAGGGAGCATTCTCCTAAACCCCTATGGGTGTTATGCATGTGGAAGACATATGTGCATACATTTATTGTAAGAAAGATCTAGTAGGTCTTGAAAAAATTAGAGCACACATAGAGACGATGATGAAACCAAATAAAACCTTCCTTGATGAGTTTGCGCAGTTGGAAAACCATCCCATAATTGAATATGCTACGACATATGAGTTTTATGAGTCTGAATGGATAAAGTTTTTACTCAGCAGAATTCATGATGACCTATTCTGGATAGGTGAAGTACCAGTAAGAATTATAGGAGACCTAATTCATGAAATGACATGCCTTTCAAGGACATGCGTCGTTCTTCTAGTGGGTAAGGATGTAAGGAAACTTGTTGAACAAACATGCAAGTCAAGAAGTGATAGGTGTGGAATGAAAATTGAGCCTATAGAGGAGGAATACATCAAATTGATGTCTATGATATTGGGATATAGGTTTCAACACACTAGCAGGGTGAATAGTGTGTCTGCAGCCACTATTCTTGCAGCAATAAGACTTGTAAGAGAAAATGGTAAGTTCAATCTGTGTGAGATCTTGTGTGCACAACTAATAGACAATATTAAAGCCATTAAACATGACAAGACCAAAATATTAAGGTTTGGGTCTTTGATCATATACATGTACTTCCACATTCTTGGAAAGGTGTTAGATTTGTATTTGGACAAGAGTATTCCTACAATGCCACAGATATCCTTTAAGAAATCTACTGAAAGTACACTAAAGGATTACATGACACTAGAATTGAAGACATTCAGGGACAAAATGCAGATGAGGTATAGAATATCAGAGAGTATTGTTGAGAAATACAAGGAAAACATTTTCTTTATGGTGGAAACTGATGTAACCTGTATGGAAGCAGTTGAGCCAAGAAAAAAGTGGATCCATCCACTTGGATATGAAGTTGATGAGAAAGTCCTAGAAGCATATGCTCAAGTACTACTATCAGCACCTAAGGACCCTAATGAACCTAGGTGGGGTACTTATGAAGAGGAGACAAGAGAAGTTGATGCAATTTTGAACAACGCAACAACTAAAAGGAAAGTAGCTAAGGTTACTTCTGAGATACTTAGAATTCATGAAGTAACTTAGGCAGACCTTGAAAAATCAAGACAAGAAAAGATTGCTTTGGGAATTGAGAGTACATCTACAGCAGAAGCTAAGGAAGATGATCCTAAGTTAAAGAAGATCAAAGTTGAAAAGTCAGATGATCCTAAGGATAAATAGGACAAATCTGATGTTGTCCCTCTTGCGACTAAGGAAACAATTAATCTTATAGCTCCTCCTAAGTATAAGGTAATGCCTAAGAGGAAGAAGGAAATTAGCACTAGTCACCCATCCTCATGAGCAACCAGAAGTAAGAAGAACACTCAAGCACCTCCACAAGTAGGTTTCAGACCTAGTCTTAAAGTATTGAATACAAGGATTGTTGATGAAGGAAGATTGGATTAGATTGAAAAGTTTTATGAGATGTACAATGAAATAGACAAATAAGAAATTCATGGAATGATCATCAAACATATGATTAAGTTCAAGAAAATAGTCTTGGAGCTTAAGACAGTCATTCCAGACAATGTTTAGAATATCTTGGAATCCCTGAAGAAACATGCTATTGAAGAAGATCTTCGGATAAGGGAAAATATTCTTGATGAAAGTCTCCCAGTGTGTTCCTTAGAAGAGAAAACACTTTTGCTAGATTTGGTGAAGCCACACCTAAGAAAAAAATTAAGAACTCTGCACATAATGGATAAAAACTTCGACTTGACAGCCAAGGAAATAGAGAAAGCCTTTGAGAAGGTTTTTCTAAATAGGCACTTGTATCCACCTACTACGCCCATAACTCAAGTGCCCAAAAAGGTAACCAAGGAGTCAGAGACCTCAAATATACCATTTACAGGTCCTCATGATTCAGTGGCTGCAATTGAAACACCCATAGAGGCAGAAAAGTCTACGCCGATGACAAAGACTCAAAAATATGATACTATCATTATTGATAATGTAGAGATTGCTATGGTGGCTACAGATAATGACTTGGACAAGTTTGAAGAGGCCTTTATAAGCACACAAGAGGTTGGAACTCTATGGGGTGACAATTCACCCAAGTTACAACAAGAAGAAGAGAAGGAGACAAGAGAAGAGACATAAAAAGAAGAAGAGAAAGAGATAGAAAAAGAGGAAGAAAAGGTAGAAGAGAAGAAAGGAGAAGAAGAGGTAAAAGGAAGTGAATCAACATATGAGCCATCTATTGAGATGAAAATCAATGTAAAGCAAGAAGTAATGGATAGTACTCCTATCACTCCATTACCTTCTGCATCATTGTTGACAAGATTGACACCAGACACCACTAGTTTGTATTCTTGGGGAGAAGAAGACTTGATTGAGATCAGTGTCTTAGACATGGAGAAAGAAAAGGAGAAGAAGGTAATGAGGAACCCTTGTTTGTTGAATCCGTCAACATTTTAAACAACCTGCTACCTTTAGACAAGAAAGTGTCTAAGGTCCATTCAGTTGATGATGTCAGTAATAAATTGACAGCCTTCAAAGAAAATTTTTCTAGCTTGGAAAAATCTGCATCTCAAGTTGCAGAAGATAAATACATGAAGAAAAGACTGAGAGAACAAACTGGAAACTTTTCACTTGACCTAAGTTCATTGAAGATTGGTCAAGCCTCATTGAAGGAATTCACAGCCAAGGGAAGGAAAATCATTACTGATTGTATGAACCATGATAAGCTGACTGGTGATCATTACAAGAAAATCCAAGAGGTAGAAGAAATGATAGAAAAAGTATGGAAATTAGTAGAAGATCCCTCTACAGATGTGAACATGTGCAACAATATATACTAGGGGCAGTTAGACAAGATAAAAAAGGCTGAAAAAGAGATGTCTAAGATTAGGGCAAGGAAGACACAGCTCAAGAATTCTCTTGCGCCCTCTCTAGATATTCTAAATCAAAACATTAAGGAGATTGATGCCACCATGGTGACATATGATCAAGGTCCTAGCACAGACTTGGAGAAAATGGAGAAGCTGCAATATGCATTATGCACCCATCTACAGATAGTTAATGCACTGATTGCATTATGGAAGCAAGAGATCCAAAACTTACAGATAGCATATCCTAATGTCCTCACACTGTAAGTAATTGTAGAGATACATTTTTTTTTGAAGAACCTTTGTCATTAATGTCAAAGGGGGAGTAATGCATAGAATATGGAGTCCTGAAGTCTTATATGTAAAGAAGATGTATAGTACAAAGTCTAAGGGAGATAGAAGATAAAGCATGTTACAAATTTTTTTTGTATAAGGGTACAGTTAGTAACTTTGCCATATTCCTTTGTTGCCATCAATGACAAAGGGGGATATTGTTGGCAAGTTGAATATACTGATTATATATGACTAAATATAGTGTTGTCATTATGGCAACAAAGTCATACAGTGTTTTGGAGTCAGCGCACATTATCAGAAGATCAGAATTTGGCTAAGTATAGAAGATTGGATAGTTAGCAGAGTACCAGAAGGTCAAAGCATCAGGGCACGTGTGTATGACCTAGTTAAGGTATGTGCCCTTGAAGTTAAGCTTGTATGTATGTATTCATGCTAAGTCTAAGAGCGCATGATGAGATGAGACCATATGACAAAGATACAAACAGTTGAAGATGTACAACCAGTGAATGCTAGAATAGAACAAAGTATGCATCCGACTGTTGGTAATTTGATTAGCAATGATAATATTATTTTGTAAAGGATATGCGCCTATTGTATTTAGGTTATAGACATGTAATTATGTTTTTATGTAAACACACTTGAGCCAATTCAATTGGAGGCATTATATGTAATCGGTTATAGGCTGACCTAGTTAATTGTTTTGATAAGCGCATATAAATATGAGATGCACCCTTTGTAATTAGTGTGGAAGTTGACATAGAGTTGAGATAAGTAGAGAAGAAGTATGCAAAGAGAAGTTAAGATGTATTAGAGCTTTGCAAGAGGTCAAAACATCAGTGCATCAAAGGAACTGATCAGACAAGTAGTGTCACAGTGCCAGTTCATCCAACATATATAGCGTGTATCTGAGATCAGAAGGTTGTAGCCTTCACCACTTGAGCATTGAGCTCTAGGATAGTGTGTCCCCACCCCTAATAGGGTTATTGTAAAAGACTCCTAATAGGGTCCGACCCTTGACAAGGTCACTGTACTAAAAGCAATGTAAAGATAACTGTTAATAGGGTTAAAAATCTTCTAACAAGGATCACAAGACACTAGTATAGTTTATTAGTGGGTGTCAATTCCCACTGGGGTTTTTACCTATTTGGGTTTCCCCGTAACCATATTGGTGTTATGTGTTGTGTTCATGCATCTTGATTATGTTAATGTTCATTTCAGTACTTAAGCATTCAAGTTAAGTTTCAAGAGTAAAAGAAAAGATTAAAATATAGTGAACACTTATTCACCCCCCCTCTCAGTGTTCCCATTCCTAACGTTAACATACTTGTTTACATTTCAAATACAGTTGCATATCTATTGAATATCATAGCTTCGTTGTTAGATCTACTTCTACTACTTGCTAGCATTCTCTATTTCAATTCTATTTCAAGGTTAATTCTAAAACTGGGGTTTGACTAAGGCAAACCCCTCATCCAAATAACAAAACCATTTTTCTTATAGGAACATGTGTGGAACAACAAATTACATAGCAGATTCAGATACCCTTTTCGGAAAACTTTCGGGATTCATGAACAGAATTTCCATCGGAGCAGTGCAGGTCAAGGTCGACATAAAGGGGTCAAGGTTGACCTTCATTTGGGTCAAGGTTGACCTGACTCAAAAAAGAAAAATATTTCTGGGTTTTATTCATCTTTGTGTTTCCGTTCCAAATTCGATTACAAAATTTCTAGAAACTCAGTACAAACACCAAAAAACAACAATTTCCAGATCTACTACATTTGAAGGTAAGTATTTTAATTTATCCCAATCTTTCTGATTTATTGTTAGATCCCCTTTCCTTCTTTATCCATAATTAGTTGATTCCTCTTTGCATTGATTGTCTTCTTTCGGTTAATCAATTGGGATCTCCTTGTCTTGGATTAGGAGTTAATATATGTCCACAACAGTTACCACACACCTCACATCACACTCCCATACATAGATATAAAAATATATCTTTTATATATATTTTCATATCTTACAGAATTATATAACATCTTGTTGAAGATAATTTATGTAATGTGGAAATAAGTGTCTTAGTCTAGGAATGCAAACTAAGATCTTACTACTCCCAACATTTATTGGGGAAGAACCAACAAAGCTCAACTTTAGTCCTAAAGGAGAGTTGAACACTTTGGTTAATTATTTCCTAATGTTTTTGTTTTGATAATGAATGGATATGATTATGAAATGAAAATGTACATTGTAGGTAAAATGATAGGAAATTAACAGATACAAAACTAGAAACAAGCATAAAAGTATATATTTGGAATAAGGAGATAGAGAAGAACTAATGACTAGAATCTACAGGTAAAAGTGTCTAACTATGTAGACAGACACCCTAGTCCTATAGGGCCAAGTTGTTAGTTGAGGCTTCAGATTTGGGTTAGGATGATCTGTAGATATTTCCCTCCAAAATTCAGCCTAAAGTGTCAAATAGATGAACTAATCAACATAGTGCAAGGGTTTTCACTTGTTGTAAGTCTAGGACTATACATGTCTTAGTTCGCTCTGCACAATTTTGTAGCTTTAGTTTATCAAATATGTAACTTGAACACATAAATGAGGAAATGTTTTTGTGATGTATAGGGGCTTGCCCACGTCAAACCTTGCATTGGTGTTTCCACCTCCACAACATCAATGATGATGTAAAAAGAGAGGTTACACTTAGTAGGGCACATGCTAAATCGTAAATAAAATGTTGAATTGATAAAATCATAACTTGGGATTGATAATGGTGGCAATGCAATACCCTTTAGACAAGTCCTCCAATTGTTGATGTAATAACATGATAAATTATAAAATAATCACTCATGAAATGATACTTGAAGATAAGTTCATATAGCTTGCTGCTCCTCCTACTCAATTGTTCTCTTGATGAATTAGGAACATTGAATAAGAATGATAGAATAAATTAATTGATTATTTTTAAATGTTAAATGATCATAAGGTTGTCAAGGTAATTTTAGATTTAGGCAAGCTTCCAACAATCAAATGAAAATATCAAGATCCAATCAGAAATGGTGGGAATTGACACTTGCACATGTTCAAATTTGGACCCCTTTTGGAGGTACTAGGATATTGGACACCCTAGTCTAGTAGGACTAGGGTACTAGGCACCATAGTCTACTAAAAATGGGACTAAAAAGGGTAGTAGCGAAGTACCACAAACTAGGACATAGGATTTGATATCAATCTTGACATATGACAATAATAGGATGTAATAAGGACCAAATAGGCCTCAAATGACCTAAGATGAGGCACACTGAAGGAACAACCCAAAATAGAGTGTGAAATTGTAAGGGGATACAATTTACAATGTAACAATTCATAATAAACATGACTCATATACCACTTACTTAACCAATTCATAATAATGATTAAATTCACTCATAAAATTAAATAAAGATAATATCTTTCCTTAATGGTAATTTGCAAAAATAATGAAGTTAGACAAGTTGCATTGCTTCAATTATGAAGTGACAATACTAGGTAAAATCACAACAATGCTTAAACATCAAATAGATTGTCCTTCAAACAATTGTCAACTAGTTCTAAAACATGTCGTAACCCAACCAACACTATTAGACTAGGGCAAGGTAAGAGTTAACAAATATGAGACCTTACACACGTTTTCCTACCATTGACCTTTATGCCACCCAATCTTTCCAAAAAATTGGTCATGTTTATGAGTAAGGAAATTTGGAGATCCATATTAATACTTTGCATACATCTCTCAAAAATGATTTGACAAATGAGCCACTACATAATGGCTATGTACATGATATATTGAATTATTATTTAAAAATAAGATTAGTAGTGTTTAGTATTTATTAGTTGAAAAAACACATAAAAAGAATACAATAAATAAACAATCAAGAGACTATCAAGAGGAGCACAAAGAAAACTTTTCAAAACACCATGTAGACATATTAATTTAGTGTTTAATTTTGCAATATTTGATAATAGAAGTGATCCCTTGATACATATACATTATTTCAGTAAAAAAAATTTATATTACATGTATGCTAGCAAATACTTGCAAAATTCTCTTCATGAAAACAAACCTAATTGATTCTATTCTTAACCTCATACTTGTATCCATTACTATGGTCAAACCACTCAACCCCTAAGTCACTATCATCTAATCATTAATAATATGATAAAGATTATCACAATATAATGACATAACATTATTATTGTTATTGCACAAAAAAATATCAAATTATATCCTTTCTTTTAAAATTGAATCAAAAGATTAACCATAACTACAATTAATCTTAAAAGTAGTGTTCATTGTAATTTTATTTTTATTTACTTGTTAAGATTATAATAGATTATAGTATATTTAGTGCAACTCTTTTATTATTCTATTTTTTTCTTCCAAATCTCGAATTTACAACCTTCTATACTTATTTAATTGTGTTTTCTTCCTATAATTATGATAGATTCTATTGTATTTAGTGCAACTCTTTTATTATTGCATTTGATCTCTAAACCTCAAAATTACAACTTTCTATAACCCCTACAATAATAATATGTCCTATTATATTTAGTACAACTCTTTAATTATTATATTTTTTTCTTCTAAACCTTGAAATTACAACCTTCCATTACTACTTACTCTATTCTTTATACCCTAGTTTCTTCAATCTCTATTCTTTATACTTTAGTTACTTCAATTAAAAGGAAGATGAGAGCATTTGATAATAAATTATGTGTTCATACTCATTCAAACTTCCATTAGTGAAATGAGTAGATATTATTATAATGTAGGCAAAAATGACAATGCACCTCGAAATAGCACATAGGAGGACACTACTTTACATGTTTTCAGCCGACAAAAGCTGATATGAACCTGAGTGATTGGGTCCTTAAGAACATGTAGCATCACTAAATATTGACAACAAAAAATGCTGGCTAGCTGTAAATGTTAGGCTGATGTTAACCCCTAATAAGCATCTTAAATGGCATAGAAAACCCTCCCCCATTTATAATTATGATGTTAATGGGCTCAAAAGCATCTTAAGCATGACAAGAACAAGTTGTATTAATGTGAGAATATTGTGATATGTCAAAAGAGCATAGCCCATAATGTCACTTATGCCATCTTTTTCATGGCCCCATGGCCAGCTTGTGTGAACACAAGGGACAATTTGTCATGTGATCTATGCCCTTGTTTTTCTCCCATACCTCCTTTTAATATTCAAGTGGGTCATGTGCTGATTTCAGAGATAGACCAGCTAGTTGTATTCCATAATCTCTAGTATGACCAAACGTACCCTGATTTATAACTTTGAGGATTTAAAAATTTAAAACAATTTATTTATTGATTTTATAACAATTAAATTCAAACTCTCATGAAATCCCCCTCGATTCTGGACAAAAAGGGTCACGAATCAAAATGATGATGAGAACGATTTGGAAAACCGTTTCAGCCCATCGCATCAAATAATAAGCCTCCACGTGGTTTGTCGGCAAAAGCTAGGAGCCGTTACAGCGAGGCAGCGCCAGCCTGGCGGCCGCGTCAGGAATCACTTTCACTCACTCACTGCAAACGGATAACTCGGGGACGAAACTTGACCCTGGTTAAGCAGCACAATATCTCCCTCACGCTACGCGGGTTAAGCCAACGGATCTTATCCTCATGACAGTTACGCAGGGTGTCTCTAACTTTCCCGTTAAAATAAATTTATTATAAAATAAATATAATATAAAATTTTGAAGATTTAATAATTTGATAAATTTATTTCATAGCTAATTTCATTTTATAATTAAAACGTTCTGATTTTGGATCTGTAAATGTTTTTTTAATGAATGATAATGACTGAGATTGAAGCAGCCAAATGGAACGTTAAAACAAAATATTAGTAATTAATATGATGTTTACAATATATAACTCTCTATTGTTGAGGGTAGGGAAGGGTACTACTAATTGTTTGTTTTCATATGCAACTTTTATTATTAATGTTTTGGCCTTTATTACAAAATTTGTACAATTGATCCATATGCACAAATCCCCAATAATCATGGACTACGGGTACTCATAAAGTTGCACAATTAGTTTAATTACTAAGTCTTTTTTCATTGGCTATAGGAATGAGAGTCTATTGGACCACTAGATGATTTTTTTGGTGAACTTATTTTACCCTTCCAAGATTTGAAAAGTGTCACCTCTCATTTAAGAATACAAACTCTCCGCCACTAAACCAACTCGACAAAGTTTATGAGAATCTTTCGCATCTTACTCCTTCCAATATTTGACCTTGTAACCTTTCGTTTAAGAATACCAAATTCTCTCTCACTCAACCAACTCAACAAAGTGCACATATCTTACCCATTCTAAGCTTCAAACTTGTGACCTCTCATTTAAGAATACAATTTCTCCACCACTCAGCATGAGACCTCTCATTTAAGCATAGAGATTCTCCACCACTAAACCAATGCTTGCACATAAACATTCCAATAATCATGCACTATTAGTACCAATAGAAATTACATAATTAATCTAATTACTAATTTTCTCCTTAAAAATAGGTAGCTAGACCTATTAGATAATTTTCCATTGAGAAAATTGAATCAATGATGATTAGAACATAACTACTAACTAATCCCCTTTCTTTTTCAATGGACCACTATTAAATCAACTCCCAACCCTTCCTCTATGATGTATTGTTTGTTTTTATTTTCCTGCATTGCTTTTATACAATTTTTTTTTAAAAAAAACCTCCACCATTAAACCAACTCCCAAAAATAGTAAACAAAACTGCACCAATCGCTCGACCTGGGTCTTTTCCTGGCCACACCCGCGCTACTGCGGGGGGTTAACCGCAGTTAAGAAGTAACCGCAGTGGCCAGGCTGGCGCGTGTGGAGAGGCGGAGCCAGCATGGCCGGGTGTGACGGACACCACGCCGTTAAAATCCCCCGAATCTTCTCACACCACTAAATACTCATCATATCCTCACTCACTCACTCATCCCCACTCCCATCAAGCTGCAGAGCCAAACCAGGACAAGAAACAGAGCCCCGAGCATTCCAGATCTGGTTCCATTAGATCTGATCTCCACTCATTCTGCATTTCCCTCGCCTCTACCAAAATGGGGGCAATCCCATTCCTCACCACATTGCTCCTTCTGGGGGCTCTGTGCATGGCAAACGGCTTCAACATCACGAAGATCCTGGACAAAACCCCCGACTTCAGCGTCTTCAACAGCTACCTCACTAAAACGAAGCTGGCGGACGAGATCAACAGCAGGCAGACGATCACAGTCCTCGCCCTCAACAACGACGCAATGGCGGCTCTCACATCCCTCCCCCTTTCCGACATAAAGCGCGAGCTGAGCCTGCACATCGTCCTCGACTTCTTCGACCCACCCAAGCTCCACGACATTAGCAACGGCACCACGCTCTCCACCACGCTCTACCAGACCACCGGAAACGCCCCGGGCAACACCGGATTCGTCAACATCACGGATCTCCCCGGCGGCAAGGTCGGCTTCGGGACCTCCGCAAAGGGCACAAAACTCGACGCCAAGTACGTCAAGAGCATCAATCAGGAGGGCTACAATATCTCCGTCATCGAGATCAGCCAGCCCATTACCACCAATTTGGCCGCCGCGCCGGCGCCGTCGCCGACTCAGGCCAACATCACGGCGTTGCTCGTCAAGGGCGGCTGCAAGATCTTCGCCGGATTGTTGGTCTCCACCGGAGCTCTGAAAACCTACGAGGACAATGTCGAGGGCGGGCTCACCGTCTTTGCTCCTTCCGATTCCGCTTTCACGCCGGCCGTCATGAAAATTCTCAAGAATCTGACGGCCGACGACCAGGCGTCGCTGCTGCTTTACCACGCCTTGCCAACGTACAGTCCCCTGGGGACTTTGAAGACCACCAACGGGCACCTGAATACGCTCGCTACCGGCGGCGGGGCAAAGTACGCGCTGACCGTTACTACTTCCGGCGACACCGTTACTCTCACCACGGGTGTCGATAAGGGTACCGTTGCTAGCACTGTTGTCGATGATCAGCCGCTTGTGGTTTTCACTGTCAACAAGGTTTTGCTGCCCACGGATCTGTTCAGCCCCGCTCCTGCCCCTGCCCCTGCCCCCGAGGCCGATGTGCCTGCCGCGTCACCGGACGCCTCCTCCCCTCCCGCGCCAGCTGGCCCCTCCGGGAGCCCCGCGGCGTCCGCCGACGCCCCCGCCGCCAACGCCAAGTCCGAGAAGTCTGCTGCTGCCAGCTGTCAGAGTGGGCTGTTCCAGCTGGCGTTGGCGCTTCTTGTTGCCGGTGCGTTCTTTGCGTTGTAGATAGGAGGTAGATGGATAGATTTTGTTCATTTTTCTTTTTTTTGTGTATTCGATTTCATCTTTTTGTGGCGAATAAGCAGAGTTTGCTTTCTGTTAGCCTGATTTGGACTTATCTTTGGAAATTCATTTATTTTTATTATATTTATTCTTATGTGGCTCTTCTTCTTCCTGTCTGGAGATCTCCAGCCGTCTAATTGTTTGTCTCTCATGATATCAATTCCACTATGATTTTTTTCCCCTGCTTTTATTTGCATGCCATTGAAAGAAAATCATTGCTTTCTTAAATGAAACATCGTCGCAATAAGGTTATAATATTTAATGTTTGGAAATCTATGTATGGTACAAATATAACTGCGGTATCATGATATTTCGTGGTAAATATAATTTGTAGTGATCTTGAAATAATGGAGTGGGATCCAGGCTTCCAGCACTATATAAAGTTCTGACACACGAATTTTTTTGATTAGTAGTATTCCTTTTTTTAAAGTTTTGATCAATTTAATTTGGATGCCGTTGAAAATCATTGATTTTTTTTTGGGAAGAAACAACAGAATGATGAGATCATTATTATTATTAAACTTTGGAATTCTGCTTATATTATGATTGATATTTTTGTGGTAAATATAATTTGCAGTGATATTGAAATTATTGGATTTTTAACGTCTGTAATAATGGAGTGGAGTCGGATCCATCTCTCTATAAAGTTTTCCCACACAAACTGTTTGATTCAGGGAAAAGAGAATCTTGACAGACTTCTTTAATTGTTTCAATTTCAAGATATCAATTATGATTTTTTCCCCTGCTTTTATTTGACGTCTCTGTGAATTATTGCTCTCATGCTCTCATTAATGAAACAGTATGACAATAATATTTGTTCTTTAAGACAATATGCTTATTATGTGTATTATTTCAGACTTATAACAATTAATATATTTCTGGCATTAGTCTTTTGTTGATCAAAAAGAATTCACAAAATATGGGTCAATGAATTTGATTAAATATTTAATACTAAGTATAATTATTAATTTATAGCGGAATTGAAATAAATATTAAGTGGGATCCAGCAGCATATAAGATTCTCCCTCACAAACTTTTGATTGACCTAGTGGCAGCCTTTTTGTTTTAGTTTTGATCATCACACTGATAAGATTGTTATAATTAACTTTCGAAATCTATCTATGATGATATTTTGTGGCATTTTGAAATCTATCGATCAATGATGATTTTTTTTGTGGTATTTTGAAATCTATCGATCAATGATGATTTTTTGTGGTAAATATAATTTCTATTTATGTTGAAACCGTTGGATTTCTACTATCTGTAATAATGGAGTGGGGATCCATGACTAGATAAAGTTTTTCCACAAACTTTTTGGTTCACGTGAAAACAGAATTTTGATACACTTTTTTGTAATGCAAGCATATCGAGCCTCAAAATTGATAGAAAGGTAAATTCGCTGGGACTGTAAAGCTGTTGGCCCAGGCTTCTCTGCCCCAAATGGTTTGAACAGCAAGGAAATGCAAAAGGAATATTACTGTTGTAAAATATAAGTGATTTCATGGTCTTCATTCTGATGGAGAAATGAACTTATGGAACAGTTTTAACTATAGAAAACCTTCATATGTTTGTGTTGATATGTTGGTTTTTTTAATTAGATTCCTTGTTATTCATAATTAGAGGATAAAAGGGCATATTTTGAAATTATTGGATTTGTACCGTCTGTAATAATGGAGTGCGTATAGGGATTATGACTGATCAAATTTTTTAAATTTGTATTGTAAATCTTTGCTGTGTGCAGATTAAATTGTAAGTTATTGTTCAAGTGTGAGAGTGTATTTCTTCAACATTTTAGATTACACTACACGATCTATTATTGAAAAGAAGAAAACAAGACAAGAAAAAAATTCTATGTAAGATTTTTGAAGCAATTTTCTAAATCTATTATTGAAAAGAAGAAAATAAGACAAGAAAAAAATTCTATGTAAGATTTTTGTAGCAATTTTCTAAATCTATTATTGAAAAGAAGAAAACAAGACAAGAAAAAAATTCTATGTAAGATTTTTGTAGCAATTTTCTAAATTACATTCTACGATTCAAAATCTGAATAGTAGAAAATACAATATAAAAAAAACCTATAAAATTGCTCCCCCTTTCCTATTGTGCATTCGGAAGGAAAATGACCCAATAAGCTCAAGTAGGACCTAATCTCTGAATGAGTCAATGATCCTTCACTAAACTGAGAATGAATGATAATGATAAGATGATGCAGAATAGAAGGCTAAATAAGCAAATATAGACAGTTTCAGAAAAGATAGACAGTTTCAGAAAAGATAGATTGATGAAAAATAGACAGGAAGCTACTTATAAATTAAATTTGAAGGTGATTTGGTAGGTACAAAATGCTTTGGTCATTTTGTTCTTGGGAATAAGAAGCCTAGGGCGTTCTGTACCTAGGTGTTCTGCATGAATCCAGTTGCAATCTTCCCCATATATCTTGTACTTGCCACAAAAAAACAAGGAAGGTCTTTTGCTATACTACCAATCCAACACTATCAAAAGATCCCACTGAAATGTGTAACCAATGAAATGTAAGGAAGCTATCATGACATCATGGTAAACCACATGCTACAAGTCACAACAATTGAGTAAGGTACTCTTGTTGACCCCATCGCTAGTTTGTCCTTGATGACTTTGTGAGACACGTGCATATTATTTGTAATATCTAAAGACACGACACCTATTTGAAGTGATATTTTACGTGGCATTGTTTTTGTGCTCATAATTACGGTGCTTGACTTCGGTAAAGCACTTGAGTTTGTGCTCGAGTTAAAGTTCATGGACTTAAAGATTAAAGTCTTTTACGGATCTCAAATTATCTTGTGTTTTTGCAAAGGGCATAGTATGAAAGGTTTTTGGTTGTCTTTCGATGCCCTAAAGTGGCTATTGGTTTCTTTGTTGTTGGAAGCTTCGCTCAACGGACTGTGAGAAAGGATGCATTCAGATTACAGTTAGTTTGGTTCTGTAACTAAAATGGTTGCAGTTTTCTTTGAAATGATTTTTCTCTGCGCTGTTACAGGTAACCATACGTGACCAAGTATGATTCTGCAAACTATGGTTTGTTGGCATTAAGTGGTGAAGTATTTCTATTGGCTGTTATGATTCACATGCATATGTGGGCATTTGGATGAATAAGGGTTTCTCTGATTCTTGATAGTTGAACTGTATTTTTCAACAGTTGTATTATGTTTTGATATACTCACATATATGTATAAATCCAATGGTTTTGGAAGAGATATAGATATGTGTTTATATTGTTGAAAAATAGTGGTTGTGAATGTAAATAAGAGTTCAAGTTTGATAAACAGTGGAAATGAAATATCAGGAGCAATGTTGAACTTGTGAAAAATTGAAATAAATGGTTTTGTGTATCATTCCAAACCTCTGAAACAATTTTGTAAGGAGTTGTAGCTCCTGCAGCTGTAGCTGCACATTTGGATATTGGTTGGTTTAATAAAGGATTTAGAGAGTGTTTTTTCCCTATGATAGAACCTAGTTTGGTTCTGAGGGTTTCCACTCAGCACATTTCTTGTGTTATGGTTTTCTGGTTCTTTTACTTTGTCTGAAACATACATGATCTGTCATGATTAAAATAGTCATTGCTCATTCAAGTATTTTCTGGTTATGATATGTTGTTAAAATTTACAAGTGGATCATTATTGAGTTAAAGTTTTACATTACTCTAATTCACCCCCTCCCCCTCTCAGAGTACAGTTTCACTTTCTACAATTGGTATCAAAGCCAAGAGTTCTTTTTAAGACTGATTATGGGTCTTGGAAAGTGAAATGGCTCAGTTGGAAGGTGTCTCAGTCATGAGAGCTCCTTTGTTTGATGGTACCGATTATACTTTTTGGCAGGTTAAAATGGAAGCCTTTATAAATTCTTTGGATGTCCAAATGTGGGATGTTGTGGCTAATAAATATATTGTACCCTCTACTGTTCCTACAGATGCAAATGAAAAAATGAAATTTGAGCTTGATAAAAGAGCATGTTTTGCTATTCTATGCGGGTTATCAAAAGATGTGTTTGTTAAAGTTATGTACTTCAAATCAGCAAATGAGGTATGGAGAAATCTTGAGTCTATTTATCAAGGAGATGAAAAGGTTAAAGAATATAAATTGATTACTTTAAAGACACAATTTGATGCTTTAAAAATGAATGATGATGAATCAGTGGCAAATTATTTTCTTCATGTAGATGAGCTTGTAAATGGTAGAAAAGGACTTGGGGAAAAATAGAGGAATATGATATTGTTGCTAAAGTTATCAGAACTTTATTACCTAAGTTTGAAACCAAAATCTCTGCTCTTGAAGAAAAAAAACACTTTTCTTCTATGACTGTGCATAAATTACAAAGCATTCTCACAGCTTATGAAATGAGAATAGGTAGTGTTCCTTCTACTTCTAAAGAAACAACTTTTAAAGCTGAGAAAAAGGATGATAGTGATTCAGATTTGTCTAATGTGTTTGAAGCTTTGCTATTTAGAAAACTTAGAAAGAAATATCAAGGAAAATTACCGTTAAAATGTTTTAGTTGTGGCAAAGCTGGTCATTTTGCTGCAAAATGTCCTTATTTAGATCTTAATAAAGAAGAGGACGATTCTGAAAAACAATTCAAGAAACCTTGGAATCCAAATAAGAGGTTTAATAATTTCAAAAAGAAAAGTCTTGTATCTAAAGAAGAGTCTGAAGTTGATTCAGATAACTCTAATTATGAAGATGGTGAAACTTTGTTTATGACTAAGATTGAATTTGAAAAGTCAAAATCTGAAGTAGGCTCTGATCTTGAGGTTGAGGATGTAAATCTTGAGGAAGAACTTTTATGTGCTCTTCAAGAAATTAAAAGGTTTAAGAAACTTGTACTTTCTTATGAAAACACAAATCAGGTTCTGCAGATTGATTTAAACATTGCTAATATGATTGTTGAAACTCAAAGGAAAATTATTGAAGAGAAGGATCAAGAAATAACTAAATTACAAAAACAAGTCTATGCTCTTGAACATCTTAAACAAGATGGAAAAACAATTGAAAAGGGGGAATGTTCAAATCAATATTATTCATCTGTTGCTAATAAAAATATATTCTTTCATGGTTATTGTCACTATTGCAAAATATTTGGACATAAGGTGAATAACTGTATGATGCTTAGAACTCCCACTTTTGGTCATAAGCAGTCATTTGGTTTCTTCAGAAATTTAAGATGTTTTAAATGCTATAAATTTGGTCACATAGCAAACTATTGTAGAACCTTTAAAGAACAGTTCAAGTTTGGAAACCAAAACTAGAGTAATCAATGCTTGTCCAAACAGCTCTTATTTCAACAAAATTTGTTATTTGGGTTCTTGATAGCGGATGTTCTCATCATATGACTAGGGACAAAGACAAATTTTTAGAATTAAGGAAACATCCAGGTGGTTTTGTGAAGTTTGGTGATAATATTGGACTTTATATAACAGGAACTGGAACAGTAATGATAAATAAAGATACACCCATGCATGATGTCTACTATGTTGAAGGTCTTAAATATAACTTGCTGAGTATTAGTCAAATTTTTGATAGTGGATATTATGTAACCTTTGATTCTTATAGGTGCACTGTTAAAAGATCATCAGGCAAGACTGTTGCAAGAGGTTTCAGGACTCCTAGAAATTTGTATGATTTGTCTGACTCTAGTGATCAGGAACAAGATACAGGTATTTGTCTAATGAGTCATGTAGAAGAAAATTGGCTGTGGCATAAAAGAATGGGTCATGTAAACTTTGATAATCTAATCAAGAACAGTAAGCATGGAAATGTCAGAGGTTTACCTTTAATCAGTAGACCAATTAATTCTGTTTGCAATGAATGTATAAAGGGCAAACAAACCAAATCTTCTTTTAAAACTAAAGAATTCTTATCTACCAGACCTTTAGAACTTGTACACACAGATCTAAGTGGACCAACAAAAACTCAGGCAATGAATGGTGAAAAATATTTCATGTTGTTTGTGGATGATTACACTAGGATGGTTTAGGTAACCTTTCTGAAACACAAATCTGAAGCATTTGTTAAATTTAAAGTTTTTAGGAAAATGGTTGAAAAAGAGTCTGATCTTAAGCTAAAATGTCTAAGGTCGGATAAGGGACGTGAGTTCACATCTTAGGACTTTGTTGAATATTGTGAAAATCATGGAATGAAACGACAATATTCAGCTGCCCGAACTCCTCAACAGAATGGGGTGGTTGAGAGAAAGAATATAATGGTAAAAGAAATGGCAAGAACTATGTTGAATGAGTCAAATGTATCAGATAAGTTCTGGAAAGAAGTTGTACATACAACAATATATGTTTTAAACAAAGTTCAAATCAGAATTAGAACAACATGTACTCCTTATGAGTTGTGGTATGGCAAAACAACCTCTGTTAATCACTTCCGAATTTTTGGTTGTCAATGTTTCATTAAGAATGATTCTGAAATTCTTGATAGTTTTCAATCAAAATCTGATGAAGGAATTTTCTTAGGCTATTCTTCTAATAGTAAAGCATATAAGTGTTTTAACAAACGCTTAAATAAAATTGTTGAATCAGTAAATGTGATTTTCAATGAGAATCATAATATGATGAAAAATCAAAATCTAGATACAGAAGAGGATGAGTTGGAACTTGGAAATACATCATCCTCAATTGAACCAAACATTACCACTTTTGATTTAACTGATTCTAGTAGCCAAGAAGAAATTTCAAATTCTAAAATAGATATACCCCAAAAGACACCTTCCAGGATAATCACCAAAAGACACCCTGATACTCTTGTTATTGGTGATAAAAATGTTGGTATATTGACTCGTGGAAAGGCAAAACTGGTAGAACAAGCTCAAATGGCTGAGCATTTCTGTCTTGTTACAAATTTTGAACCAAAAAATGTGCCTGAAGCCTTACAAGATAAATCTTGGTTAAATGCTATGAAAGAAGAGATTAATCAAATTGAGAAAAATAAAACATGGGAACTTGTTCCCCGTCCTGATAACAAAAATGTAATAGGTGGGAAATGGATTTTTAGAAACAAGTTGGATGAATCTGGTAAGGTTATTAGAAATAAAGCCAGATTCATTTGCAAAGGATATGCTCAACAGGAAGGAATAGATTTTGGTGAAACCTTTGCTCCCGTGGCTCGATTAGAGTCCATCAGAATGTTTCTTGCATATGCTTCTTTTAAAAACTTTACAGTGTATCAAATGGATGTTAAAACTGCATTTCTAAATGGATACTTAGAGGAAGAAGTGTATATGGAGCAATCAGAAGGTTTTGAAACTTCTATGTATCCCGATCATGTATACAGATTAAAAAAGGCCCTCTATGGTCTTAAGAAAGCACCTCGTGCATGGTATTCTAGGCTAGATGCACATTTGTTAGCAAATGGTTTTACTAAAGGCCGTGTAGACAACATGTTGTATACTAAACTTGTCAATGATGATTTATTGGCTGTTGAAATCTATGTGGATGATATAATCTTCGGATCTACAAATAATGAACTATCACAAAGTTTTTCTACTATTATGGAATCTGAGTTTGAAATGTCAATGTTTGGTCCTTTGACATTCTCATGGTTACTCATGGCATTGGCTGGCATATCTTTGGTTACATGGCATCAAACTCTGATCTTTAGTCTTCAGTTGCTTCTTGGTGTTCAGTACGGTTGGCTGATGATGTTTTGGTTCTATTTGGCATTGGTCATTCCTATTTGGCATCATTGGTGTTTACAGGTTCAAAATACATTCTTGAAAGTTTTTACTCATTTGACAGATTGATAGTTTTGTCTTATATTTGTAGTTAATATGCATGGTGCCAATTTTACATTTGACTCTCACAGGCTTTTACTTGGATAGTCAGGTATATTCATTTGAAAGATCTATTGGATGTTTTGTATTGTACATCTATGATAGACTACTCATTGGCTTTTTCAGTTTGGATGTTGCGTTTCTTTGATAGTTCATTTTTGTTCTTATTTCTCTTGAAAGGTTTGTTACTAATTTCTTGATGGCAGTTTTTTTGTCATCAAGGACAAAGGGGGAGTTTGTTGACCCCATTTGCTAGTTTTTCCTTGATGATTTTGTGTGACATGTGCATATTATTTGTAATATCAAAAGACACGACACCTATTTGAAGTGATATTTTACATGGCATTATTTTTGTGCTCATAATTACGGTGCTCGACTTGGGTAAAGCACTTGAGTTTGTGCTCGAGTTAAAGTTCACGGACTTAAAGATTAAAGTCTTTTATGGATCTCAAATTATCTTGTGTTTTTGTAAAGGGCATAGTATGAAAGGTTTTTGGTTGTCTTTCAATGCCCTAAAGCGGCTGTTGGTTTCTTTGTTGCTGGAAGCTTCGCTCAACAGACTGTGAGAAAGGATGCATTCAGATTACAGTTAGTTTGGCTCTGTAACTAAAATGGTTGCAGTTTTCTTTGAAACGGTTTTTCTCTGCGCTGTTACAAGTAACCATACGTGACCAAGTATGATCCTGCAAACTATGGTTTGTTGGCATTAAGTGGTGAAGTATTTCTATTGGCTGTTATGATTCACTTGCGTATGTGGGCATTTGGATGAATAAGGGTTTCTCTGATTCTTGACAGTTGAACTATATTCTTCAATAGTTGTATTATGTTTTGATATACTCACATATATGTATAAATCCAACGGTTTTGGAAGAGATATAGATATGTGTTTATATTGTTGAAAAACAGTGGTTGTGAATGAAAATAAGAGTTCAAGTTTGATAAATAGTGGAAATGAAATATCAGGAGCAATGTTGAACTTGTGAAAAATTGAAATAAATGGTTTTTGTATCATTCCAAACCTTTGAAACAATTTTGTAAGAAGGAGTTGTAGCTCCTGCAGCTGTAGCTGCACATTTGGATATTGGTTGGTTTAATAAAGGATTTACGGAGTGTTTTTTCCCTATGATAGAACCTAGTTTGGTTCTGAGGGTTTCCACTCAGCACATTTCTTGTGTTATGGTTTTCTGGTTCTTTTACTTTGTCTGAAACATACATGATCTGTCATGATTAAAATAGTCATTGTTTATTCAAGTATTTTCTGGTTATGATATGTTGTTAAAATTTACAAGTGGATCATTATTGAGTTAAAGTTTTACAGTACTTTGATTCACCCCCTCCCCCTCTCAGAGTACAGTTCCACTTTCTAAAACTCTAATTATGCATCCTCTAATCTAAAAAAAACATACCAATACACAAATGATCACAAACAAGGCCAACTAAAAAATTATGCATCAACATTGGAACAATCACATGGATATAGAAAATCCACATCCAAGTAATCTCATTACAAGAAAACATATAACCAACCCACAACTTTCATCACATGAATAACATGCAACCTGAGATATTAAAGAGAATAATCATGTAGACATTTAATGACTCAAATGCCACATCAATTTTAGATTTGATTTTTCAAACATGTCCACAAATGGGTATCATGGTCAAGGAACCAATCAAGCATCTAGAAGATAAGAAACCACCTCGTAGCATCAAACCAAAACACCACCAAACCACTACAAACCTAATTATGAAGGGATAATGATTTAATTATATAATTAAACATTATTTGATTAAAAGAGAAAATATTAACTTAATTAAATAATTAAAAAAACTATTTAATTAAAAAGGATAATAGAATTAATGAAAAGGTGATGGCAAGACAAAATAAAAATTCATTACTCATTTTTTGTGTATCTATTGTATCTTATAAAATTAAATTAAATTAAATAAGAGCTACGTAATGATTATCCTTTTTTTTTTCTAGAGCTTTGAACCAATGGGGTCACTTTGAAGGATCCCATCCCCAGTTGAGGCATTAACACCTCCCTGATTTGACTCCCGCTAGTAACTGTTCACTTGCTTTTATTATCCTTCTACTCTCCTCCTCCTTATCTCTTTGGTCCATCCTTCTCACCCTCTCCATCATTCCTCTCCTTATCTTGTTGTTCTGCCATTCTTTCCTTCTCCATCCTTCCTCCTCCAATTTGGTCAACGTCCTTCCTCCCCTTGTATCTCCCTTGCTATGGTCTTCTCTCCTCCCTTGTCCCTCTACCTCACATGTCCTCTCCTTCCTTCGAATTTCCAATTGTGCTCACATCTACCCTCATAGTGTTGTAGGCCTCCAACGTTGCCATCTTCCTTTGTACTCATCTACAAACCCACCTCATGATACAAGCAAATCTCACCTTCTTAGTCAACGATTCTTTGTACCTTCAACTTGCATAAGATTCAAACCACAAACACCGTATTGACACGACTTCTAGCTTTACTATTGCACTACAAAATTAACCTCAATTATTATTAAAATGTTATCTTAAGAAAATATAATAAATAAAAATATTTTAATCTCAATTTTTTTATATTTACTCCTCACTACATATTAAATAAATAAACAATACAAACGTCTAGATTCAATCAACTTTCCCAATACAACAAAATTATTGAAAGCACTTCCCAAAAAAATATCCCAAGATTCCCCACACATAAAGAAGATGTTTAAAGTATTGAAGAAAAGGGAAAGAAATGGTGGTTTGAATTGTTAGTCCAAACAGACTAAAGCCGTCTCACAACGCCTCCTTAAAAAACTCTGATATTTTATTTATTAAAGTTGCATAGAAAAGTGGGAAATGTGAAGCATAAGAGTGGTTGGAGGTTTGTTTTGTGCATCACGCACTCCCCATTTCCAATGGATTCCACGCACTCTCCACCTTTGCCTTTTCGCTTGTATATTCTTTCTCAGTGGTATATTCCCACCACCTCCACCTATATATTAACACCATGCCTCCTACTACCCTCACAATCAATCATTTCAACTTAGAATTACTCTAAGGAAAAAGAAAGTTCAAAGTCCATGGAGACAGTCATAGTTTTTGACTTTGATCTCACCATTGTAGACTGTGATAGTGATCCATGGGTCATAAAGCACCTTGGAGCCACTCAACTCTTCAACTCCTTGCTTCCAACACTTCCATGGAACCCTCTCATGGTAACCATTTTTCACTTTAATTGTCTTACCAATGTTTTTTTTGGTTTGAAAGTTTAGAAGTTTAAGTTTTGATTTTGGAAATGTAGGATAAAATTATGGAAGAAGTTCATGAACAAGGAAAGTTAATAAGTGATATTCAAGATGGATTAAGGACGATTCCTCTTTATCCAGAGACTATCAGAGCCATTAAGTTTGCTTTCTCTTTAGGGTGAGTAAAAAGAGTTTTCAATTATATAGATCTACAATTTTCAAAAATTATTATTTTAATTACTATTATTTTAATAAACCATAAACGCAAATCATCTCTTTCTTCTATAAAAAGAGATCTCATTTAGAATGAGTAGGAGCTCTTATTTATGTTATATAGATCTACAATTTTTTAAATTACTATTTCAGTAATTATTATTTTTATAAACATTAAACATTAGCTAACCATCTTTTTATTAAACATTTTGCAATTTATTTTTATAACTATTTTTCCTTGTATATTGAAAAATATTTCTGATCTAATAAACCACATAATTGAAGTACAAATAAAATTATCACAAAAAATAATCAAATTAGAAATAAAATTAATCATAAAGTAAACTTTGAATTGCATACCTAAATGATAATATTATCATCTAAAAATTACAAACCTTGAAATTTCTTACTGTTAATTGTGAGGTGAACAACTAGGTACTTATCAACTAGGTACTTTTTTAATGGAAAAAATGTTTACAATTTAGAAATTTTATGAAGTTTTCAACTTAGATCTGCAGAAGAATACTTTTATCTTAAACTAAGTAAAATGTTTGTTATTGTTTCTGATTTAGATTATGTGTTTGTTTACATTAACATTTAGATTACACTCTATGATCCATTTAAGCAATATCTATTATTCTGATGATAGATTATAGAATGTGATACAAAACATTGATGTAAACAAACACAATCTAAATTAGAAATAATAACAAAAACTATTATAAATTGTAAACTAATTGAAATTTCATTAAAGAAACCTTTCTCATTACTTAAAAATAAAAAAACAATTTTGCTTGGGAGAAAAACAAGTCCAGCTATATGTAATAATCGTTACTATTTCTATTATCCCCACAATTTGCTTACTATTTGTGTTGGATCTGCAAACCTCCTTCACATTTCACATTTAATTGGATGTTTTAATGATTTTCTTGTATTTGTACAGGGTGTAATCTTTGAATTGTGGAGCATACTAATAATTCTCTCCTTAAAAACTATTTTTTTTAAAGCAATGAAGCTGCATTTTTTTTAAGTTCATAGATCTGTCAGTCCATTTGTCAAGCAGAACCTACCATTTCATTTCTTAGCACGACCTGAAATCTTGCTCACAGTTCAAATTCGAGTTGTTCTTTTTACTGTATTCTGTGAGCAGGTGTGATCTCCGAATTGTGAGCGATGCCAACATTTTCTTCATAAAAACCATTCTTGAAACCCATGATTTGTTGCAGTACTTCACAGAGATTAAGACGAATCCTGCATATGTTGAGGAAAGTGGGAGATTAAGAATTTGCCCATTTCATCCCTTGACAGAGGATCCTCATGGATGCAATCTCTGCCCTCCCAATATGTGCAAGGTCTTAAATCTTCACTCCTTGCTGCTGTTTTTTCATGGTAATGAATGGCCATGGAAGATTGTTAATGAAAAATTGTATGCCAAGTGTATTCAGGGAGCAATTATTGATGAAATGAGGAAGTCTATTAAAGATGGGTCTGTCAAGCGTTTTATTTATCTGGGAGATGGCGCAGGAGATTTCTGCCCTGCCTTGAAGTTAACTGAGGGAGATCATGTTTTGCCCAGAGAAGAGTGAGAAACTTGACCTCTGTAAATTTTCTGAAATCTTATGCTGAATGAAACTGACACAACATTCCATTTGATTTTGGTTGTTTTCAGGTACCCACTTGGGAAGCTAATTGAGAAGAATCCGGAAATGGTGAAAGCTCAAGTTCATGGCTGGTCAAATGCTAAGGATGTTGAGGATTTACTGTTGAAGTTGCTTAAACCTTCACAACCAGATCTCTCTCTTTAGTTTCTTTTACAAGTTGCAGAACCCTCTAGTTTTCATGAATTTCTCCTTTTTGTTGGTTGTGGTATTAATAATTATAATGGTATAATTTTATGGAGGCTCTTATCATTTTGTATGTTGTGGAGTAAAATTGTATTCTGGAAAAGGATTATTTGTGAATCTGATTCTGGCAGTAGCGGCTATGTTGAATGAGAAACATCTAGATGATGTTAGTTGGCACTTAACTTTGGTTATTAGATTGTGCTGTTCTTTTGGAATCTATTAGTTGCCTAGCCTCTGGGTTAGATATTGTGGATAGGGGACGATTATCTTTGAAATATTGTAGATAGGGGACGATTATCTTTGGAATTGTTTCAGGCGTTGGATCATTTAGTAGATAAAGAGAAAGTCTATGTAATGCTCTTTTTAGATTGTTGACCCTTCTTATTTTGTATCTTTCTTTATGCTGAATAAATTTTTACTCTTTTTTTATTATTACCCTACTTTTTAATTTTTACCTTTCTTTTAATTAAGAAACATTTATTACATAAAAAAAAAGATTTCATAAGATTTGTTAAAAAAAAAATCATAAAATTAAAAGTGATTTTTTATCAATATAGGATGTAATGATGCTTATAAGGAGTCCATTTTCAACCTAGGCAACACCTCAATTCATTCTTTTTCAACGCATAAAACACCCTCTTAATTCATTAAATTTTTTAGGTGGTATTATGTTTGTAGAGTTTATAAATGTATATTTTATTTTTGGTTTTATTTTAATTTAGTTTTATTAGTAATTATATTGTTTTAATATAATATAAATTAAGAGTGCAGGTTTCAATTAAGGGATATTTAAAATTATAAATTTAACATATATATTTACTTATATCTAGTGAAAACAATAAATTATGAACATCATTCAATTACAACAAAGATTCGAAAATATATAATTTTCATTTTGTGTTTGCTAACCACTTCAGGGACAAAAGGAGAATCTCTTTTCCTTTTTACCTGTTAAGCTCTTTGAATAGTAGCATTACGGGGCACAGAAAGAAGGCTTCTAATCCGGTGCTGCATGAAGGCTTGATTCTCCTCATCTCTGAGCACATTAGGGATAACATTTCGGACCCTATCTCTAAAAAAATCAAGGAGAAAAGAAAGTTGAAGATTGAGGAGGAGAAGGAACCCGAGACTAGCAAGAAAAGAAAGATAAAAAAAGGAAAACTTTCTGCTACTTCTGAAGATAAGGATACAACAGAGAAGGAGATTGCGCTCAATCCCCAATTGTGTGGAAAGGGTGTTCTAGTGGAAGACAGTGAGAAGGAGATAGAAGAGGAAGAGAAAAGCAATGAGAAAGAGGAAGATTATGGAAGCTTTCAAGAAGAGGAAATGAACGAGTGGCTGGAGGAGGGGAATGAAGACAAGGAGGAGACCAGCCATGATGAAGGAGAAGACAAGGAGGAAGTAGATGAGGAAGAAGAAGGAACCCATGGTGACTCCTCGGAAGAAAAATCAAAAGATACCCCTATTATTATGGAGGGTGCTGAGAAAGAGGAGGTTGGAACTCACACTGTGGAGGAGGTCATTTCTTCTCAGAACGATCCTCTAGAGAATAAAATGAATGATGCCAGGCCTGAGATGAGGGAAGGTAAATCTAGAGAGGAGGTTAATAAAGTGGAGAATGTTTCTTCAGAGGGTTTTACAGGTGGCCAAGAAAATGAAGGAAAGGAGGCTGGTTTCTTTCCTTCTGCTAGTGATACCGGAGAGAAGAACTCTACTAGAGGGGAGCATGGAAAGGATGAGATGGCCCTGCTAGAGAAAGCTAATAACAAAGAGGATTCTGGTACCCTTCTGAAGGAAAACTGTATGTTCGAGGAGGAGAAGAACATAGAGGAGAACCAGGAGGAGAACAGGGACTAGAAGAAGGAAATGCAGGAAATGGAGATCCATATTCAGGATATGGAAAAAACTATGAATAACATGAAGACCAAGATGGGAAGAATGGAAAATAAGCTTTTTGATAAGGTTAATAATAAAAAGTCTATAGAGGATGGTACTGCTAAGTTGAAAAAGAAAGTTAAAGAAAAGATGAAAAATTTAGAGACTAAAATCAATTACCATGAAAACATGATAAGAGGTGTCCTGAATCATAGAAATGAAGGTCTGAAGGTGACAGTAATGAACCTGAAAATGCTACATAATCATTTGGAAAGAAACATGCTGGAAAGAACCACAATAACTATTGAAGAGGAAATTGGAAATACAGGGCCGGGGACGAGAACTAGAGGTCGCACTCAGAGAAAGGTTCCTAAAAAACCTACAGAGCTGAAGGAACTGCAAGAAACTATCCAAAAGATGGAAGATCTCCAAAAGAAGGCGGAGGAAATGATTAAAGAAAATTAGCTTGTTCTGGCTAGTAGATATTTTTCTGTAGGTTTCATCTCTTGTTTTTTTTTTTGAACTATCCATCTTTTGTTCGCTGTTGTGGTTTTCCAGCAGGGGTTCTTTTTTGTATTATGTTAATGCTCTATCTTATGTTGTTTTAAACTCTAGTTTTGGGTCCATGTAAAACCTGATTTTACCTTAATCAAAAACAAAGATTCAAGATAATTTTTATTGATTTTCTAAATTCTATCAATCTTCTTAATGACACAATTGAACCTTTAAATCTTATAGTTCTCATATAACCTATTTATTAACTATGCACTTAAATTCTTAACCCTACAACAACTAGCACTCTCTTTGGGACTAAAGATCTTTGATCAACTCTACTTCCCCGCTAGGTTACCAACTTTACATAGATATGTCTTTTAGAAAATTGAATACACAATCCCAATGAAGATGGATGACCTCCCATCCATGATAAATATTACATTAAAGTGGTTTGTGAATTCATCATTCTCATTGGATGAGAGACTTAAATATTTCTTCCCTTGAATTACATGACATACCAGGTCTCAAAAATGGGATTATGATGAGTCCCAACTCTTAGGCTTTCTAGAAGAATAATTTCATCAAGGTTAAAGGTAAACATATAAAAAGGTCTAGGCCTCACTCCAATCCAATATGAAGTATCATGTCTTCTAAAATCTATTATGTTTGCTAAAATAATCAAAAGCATATTGACAAAAATAAAGAACAAAAAAAGATTCAAAAATCAGACACAAACAAAATTTATAATGGTTCACCAAAAAGTGGCTACATCCACTCTCAATGCAGGAAACATCTTTATTAACATTTGTATGGGTGAAAAATGATGTGATGAGGATATGATATGTAATACACCACCCTTTTCTCGTTTATACATTCAATGTTATGCTCAAGAGGGGGCCACAAAGGAAGAGATCTCCTAAGTAAAGCCCTTGTTTGGATCTGAGTTAAATTAACACAACCCAAGTGATGTAGGGGTACTAATTGAAAATAAGGATCTAACCAAGTGCTAAGTAGAAAGATGATATTTCCTATGTGTCAGGTATAATCAACCAGCAAGATAAACACAATGCTAAGACTAGGAAAATAGCTCTGATCTAATATAGAAATACTCAAAATAGCCAATGAATTATGCCAACTCACATTAGAATACTTGAAATTTGTTCTCTAGCTCAGATCTAAGATTCTGCTCCCGAAATAGATCAGAAAATTGAACAAGATCAGATTTGGGACCAAAAAACTATGATCTGCAAAACCCAGATATCTTTCTACCTCTAGACTAGGTCGGCCTAGAGGGGGTATGGTGACTTGGAGGAAAATCAACCTTGGACTAGGCCGAAATTGATCTCCCCCTGATCTTAAGTTTTTTAGGGATCCCAAATTGCAACAACAAACGGGTTCTGAAGGCTCAAAATTTGAATCTACAAGTCTAAAAACCCAAATCTCCAAGAGAAAAATGTTTTCTTTTGTTGGGGATGGGCTTGTCTTGGTCAAGCCCCGGTTTAGGAATTAACCTTGAATGTAAATGTATGTAAAAGAAAAGCAAATGCATAAATTCACCTCACTTAGTAGAAACCCTCGCAGAGGATCTGGATCCGTAATCCACAAGGATGTCTAGAAGTGCTTAATATTGTTCAATCTTGTAGGAATGTAGGATATCTCATTAAAATGTAATATATTAATCATACCAAGTCATGGATCCATAGATGTAGATGTACTCATATGCTCAAATCAGATATGCAAATGCAAATAAAGAATGGATGAACAAATCCTTCCTTGATGGCCAACTCCTCTATCTTCAAAGAAGGGAGCTAGATCTTAAAAGGAACATGCATAATCATGGAAAGATGATGAAAAGGCCTCCAATGAACTCCTCCAAAGCTCCTTGAATGCAAAATATCTTGAATGCTTGAAGACTTGAAAGGTTGCAAAATGATCTTCTTAAATGCTTCTAGAAAATTCTTATGAATACTTGTATGCTTCATGGATAACTTGGATCTCCAAAATGAAGTGAGTAGGCCTCCTTTTATACCAATTTCATGATCAAAATAAAAAGGGCCAAATTTATAAGGTGGGAAAATAAATTGGAAACCCGAGATGGGATCGAAATCCTGAGGCACCCAACCTCAGGGGAGGTCAACCTCTGTCTCACCCCAGGGGATAGGACAACCTCAGCCTACCCCTAACATCCCCCGGGATCTCGATGACAAAGAAAAGAACAACAGAAATAAATAGAAAATAAGGGCCCAATATGACACAAAAGAAAAGGTACATCTATGGGTCCATAAAGACATTTAAATTAGGTCCAAAGCATCCTACTAAGGAGGGATAAACATGTCTCAACATGGGTGCTTCCATTTTAAGATGATACATTTAGCCTCCACTTAAGAGGTAGTATGAGCCTAACTCAAACTCTTAATAAAGTAGATCAAAATACATAAGGTGATCTCATCACGACTAAGGTGACAAAGATTCTATCAAGACCCCAATAAACTTGAGTCCTTGTTAACTTCAAAATCATAATAAGATAAATATCACTAATAGAAACAAAAACAAAAAAGAGTGTGATTAACTCACCTTGTAAGATGTGTGTGTCTTATTGTGAACCACACCAAAAGACATGCTACAAAAAAAATATGGCATTGAACAATCTAGAAAGTTTGTGTGCATGCTAGTCAACCCATCAAGGATTCACCCCCAGGAAAGTGCATTTCCAAAAGAGAAAAACTGCAGAAGGAGATCTAATCATAAGGATGCGTGTATCCTTAAGGGATCAGAAGAGTACAACTGCAGCGATCGAGCCTTTCGGATTGTTAGTAATCCAAGAAGAGATCCAAAAGAGAAGAAAGCCTTTAGGATTGTTTAGTAATCCATAAAGGGATTCAAAGAAGAAGAAAAATTCATAGTGCATGTGTGCAAAATGTGAGTAGAGTGTATGCCCCCATGTTAAAGAAATTGCAAGTGCCTCAATGGGAGAAATGACTTTAATAGAGCGTACATGCTTCCACTAGAGATGTTTCTACTGTGAAATGCCTCCAAGAGAAGAAATATCAAGGGGAATAGGCACATTAAACAAAGAAAGAGCACAAAGGGATCTACTAACTATGGGGTTAGTATGATCATAAGATAATTTATGAAATATTATGTCAAATGAAATGTCACCATTCCCCAAAGGAAGTAGTACTATAACACAATGGAGGAAAAGAACATAAGAGGTACGAAGAAGAGTATTTTTGGGTTGTCATCACAAAGACCAAAAAGATTTGGTGCTACCATGTCACAATATCCCAAGTAGACTACACAAAGGCACATTCATAGACAATGACACATTTACAACACAACATATAATGACATATAGAAAAATAAAGGTACAAACAGAAGAATGGTTATAACATTTTGATTCCTTTATCACCTTGCGCCAATGGAGCAACACAGATCATTTAAAGAAATCTAAAAATATATATAACAAGAAGCACATCATAGGGAAAACAAAAAATGACAAGAAAACAAACAAAGACTACCATGCTAGAGAAGTCAATCAAGTGCCCCCCCATCTCGATTTGTATCATTTAGGGAAGGTGGGAAACTCGCAAGAGGAACAATGCCCAACACAATAGGAACAATTGCCAGTTCCAAACAAGGACCATGTTGCAGGTCACTCTGTTCGATACTAAGAGTGCTTGATAATTATTTTGAAAGCATGTTAGGAAAATCATTGTCAAGATCAATAGTATGATATTCATCATAATCACTAGTGTGTATATCATTATTAGCATCAATAGGATCATCAAGAGTATCTTCTTCATCAAGATTTCGTAATAGAATCCAAAATACGAATAGAATCATCATGTTTATCCATTTGAAGTGTTATGATTATTAACTTCCTCCACAAACTCAAGCATGAGATGGTCAAAGAAAGGTAAAATATTTTTGGAAGCATGCGCACGTGCCTTAGCTTTAGCTTGATGTTTCTTTCGACGATCATGGGCATGTCAATTATGTTTGGTCTTGCTAGAGATAGGAGGTGAAGTGGGATCTATTAACATCGGGTCCTTTTATCCGTGTGACAGGGGAATGAAAGGAACCACACTAGGTTGAGAGATAGGAATAGGAGGTTACTCAACAAAAGTCAAAGAATTAGACAAATGAGGAAATGGTGGAATAGGTAAAATACCATAGGTAGGATCAAGCTTGGGAAAACTCAATTCAAAAATATTTATATGTTTAAAGTCTTGATAAGATTAAAAAAGGTAATCAAGACGAGTTGGAGGTGCCATAGGTAAAGAAGGCCAAAATAAATCAAGGTCAGCATAGTCTCGAGGCCTAGAAGGATGATAAAGACTATTGTTAATGGTCTTGATCTCACCATCATGAGGGAGCTTAAGGCATTTATGGATAGGAGAAGCTACGACATACATGGAAGACAACCAAGGAAAACCAAGCTTAACTTGAAACTAATCAGAACTAGGGATGACAAAAAGGTAGTATCCACAACTTTACCACAAAGGTCTATAGGAAAGGATATATAACCATGAGGATGATAAAGAAATCCATTACAATTCTAAATCCAAGCATCTATTATATCATAGAAATATCTTTGCAAGTATTTACTAAAAAGATGCTCTTCAGTTATAACATTCACCATGGAAGTAGGGTCAATAAGAGTAACATGGGAAGGATTTTCAACAACCTTGGTAACAATGTAAAGAGAACCATCGAGAGATTTAATCATTTTAGAATGGTTAAAGGTAATAGGAATCTTTCTACTAGGTTGAGGTTGAAATTTTGGTGTAGGTTGAGGTTGAGGTTTAGGCGGGGGCTCATGCTCAACATGGTTGGCTTCTTCCATCTTTTCATCATAAATAATCTGCGTAGAAGAAGAGGAAGATTATAAAATGGTGTTAGTAGAGTGAGAAGGTAAAGGATTGGTGTAAATCTATAGGTTCTGGTTAGGAGGTGCTACGTGTATGCGCCCTAAAATGGTCGCCTAGACTTTGGGCCCCATTCTTGCAATTTATCAATTTCTTGAATCAATATTTTTTTCAAATTAAATCAATTTCCTTGATCAAATCCTAATTCTATCATTTATTTGATTATATTCTATGGGCTAACCATTTTATCCTAAGTCTTTATTTAATTAAAAGGATTTCCCTCCCCTTTTATTAAATAAAAATCCCCCACTTTCCTCTTATCCTAAGTTGCACAAATAAAGCATTGTTCTTATTTTATAAAGAGGAGAAAAGGCCTTTTTGTCTTACATGAAGCTCAAAAGTCAACACTTCTTTCTCATTGGAGGAGATTTGTGCACATGGATTGCTCCCCTTTCAAACTCCACCCTTGATCAAATCTTTTGCCTCTTAATCTCCATCGTTTGTTGATTCTCACTTTCTATAAAAGAAGAGCTCCTTTCTCATTCAAAAAATCAATTCTTTCATACTAATCTTATGCTGCAGGATTTCTTGGTGATTTTGGAGCTTTGAAGATCTTCTTGCATTCTAGTTTTCATTCTTGCATCATAGCTTAGCTTTCATGGCATTTTAGTTTACTTTCCTTTCATGTTTCTAGCTTAGCTCACATAGCTTAATTAGTAAGGCTTGTAATACTCTCATTTTCATAGCATAGTTTCATTCTTGCATCTTCATTTCTAGCATAGCATTGCATTGCATTTTCATCTTGATTCTTGAAGATATTGGCATTCTTGCCCTTGTCTCTTTGAATCTCCCATTGTGTGGTTTACTAGCAAGGTTATTGGCTTAATAGCTCTAGCTGAGAGCATTCTAAACATCCTTGTGACTCCATGCCTAGGGAGCTCTAGGTCACTTTCTCAAGGTTTCCAATCCATGGATTTTCTTGGAAGTAATGACTTAGAGAAGTGCACATTTTGAGTGTACACTATGAATTTTTTTCCATGGCTAGCATCAACATCCACATATATACCATTGGAATCAATTAGGTATTGGATAGCATTCTTCAAGGAATAACACCTCTCAGTATCATGACCAAGCTGGCGATGGTATTGAAAAAAAGATTTGGGATCAAAGGAATTGGAAGCCATCGTAGTCGACTAAATAGGTCTAATAGGAGGAATTTTAATGATATTATCATTTAACAACCTTTCCATCAAAGTTTGCAAAGACTTGGATAAAGGAGTATACTTATGATTAGGGTGGAAAATAGAGGAAGAAGAAGAGCCACCCTTGGATGTGATAGCTACTTGTTCATTTACTGTATTCGATGCTTTGCTGATCTTGATATAGCTATTAGGTTTATGGAACTTATTCTAGTGGGTGGCGGCATCACTCTTATCAACTAGTACAAGAGCCATTGGAGTGGTGCTCTCAAACTGAATTTTTTGTAATTGATAATGGTGAAGCATTGAAAAAAGCTAAGAAAAGGAAGTGAACTCAGTAAGAAGAATCTTATCTTTAATGTCTTTTTTTTAAATTATCAATAAACATGCGTTGTATATCAATATCATCAACAAGGTAAGAAATCTGAGCATACAAATGTTTAAATCTACCAATAAAGTCGCTAACTTTTTATTTCACTCTTTGTTTACAATGCATTAAGTTAGTCAAATAAACTTGAGGACCAATATTGTTTTAAATTTTTTGAATGAAATAATTAGTAAGCTTTTGAAAAGAGTCAATGGAATGGGGAGGTAAAGAAAAGTGCCATTGCAAGGCCTTATCATGAAATGTCCTAGTAAACAACTTGGTCATGAGCCTATGATCATGGAAAAAGTCACTACATAGGGTTTGAAAAGTCTTAATTTGAGTCATAGGGTCACCCTTACCATTATAAGTGTCAAGATGATGCATCTCAATATGTTGAGGGATAACCACATAGATAATGTCTAAGAACAAAGGATTAGCAATGTCGTATGTAGGCACATTAAACTTGGACTGAGTTAATGAATCAAGTTGTTGTTGCAAGGATGAAATAGTTTGAGCAAGACTAATGATGGTTGAATTATTAAAGGAAATAGTAGGCATGGTCACATTGGAAACACTAGGAAAAAGTGTACGAAGCATTAGGAATACTAGAAGTGATAGGAGGAACAATTGAAACAGTGGTAGGAAGAGGATTGGAATATGTAAAAGGTACACCATGATAAGAAGACCTAGAGATAGGCAAAGAAACAAGTGCAACACTCACATGAAGAGATGGAACGAAGGGATTAGGAAGAATGATATGTATAGAATTAGAAACTTGCATGGATGTGGTCATAAGAGGTGGTGTATAAGTAGGAATGCTAGGAATAGGAATGGAGATAGGAAAAAAAGGTTCAACAGTCGTAACACGTGGAACATAACCTAACTCCTAGGAACCTTCATCTAAATGTTTAACATTAGAAATAATGAGGTGAGATATACCACACAAGAGATTAATACCATTTTCATCATTGTGTATAACTTTCCTTAATGCTTCAAATGTATAAATAGTATTGGAATTATGGTTCTCTTGAATAAGCCAATTTCCCATCTTTTCAAGGTCACTAGTATGATTTTGAAATTGGGAAAGAGGAACTCTTAAGTCTTCATCTTCATCATGGGAAGAGTGAGAATATTTATTCTCCATGGAAGGATTAGGATCATGAGAGATCTTGTTGTCATCAAGGTTCGTAGGGAAGAATGAGGAATCATGATCAAAAGAACCCATGAGTCTACAACTTCTTCTAATTGAGATGCTATAGGTTGGAATCAAAGTAATAAAGCTACAAAGGAGTGAACATCCCAGGAGATATCACACAAAGGGTTTTCAAGCACCAAAATGAGATCTAACAAAGTATGAACTCTAAATCTAAATCCAACTATTGCATAAGGTGTAAAGAAGACACAATGCATAGACAAAGCACACAATGAGATCTAACACAATAGAACACAAAGGCAATCTAACCATAAAATCAAAAGGATAAAAGCATGAAAGTGTTAGGTTCACCAAGAGGTGGAAAACCAACACACATAATGTAATCTAACACCAAAAAGAAATAGTTGTCACAAGTAGGCTCACCAAAATGTATAGTGAAGGTGAACACACAAGAATGTGAAGGAAATCCAACTACCCAATCAAAAGGATAAATCATGAATGCAGTGGGTTCACCAAAATGTATGGGTGAAAAATGATGTGATGAGGATAAGATATGTAATATACCACACTTTTTACGTTTATACACAATGTTATGCTCAAGAGGGAGCCACAAAGGAAGAGATCTCCCAATAAAATACCCTAGTTGGATTCGAGTTAGATTAGCACAACCCAAGTGATGTATGGGTACCAATTAAAAACAAGGATCTAACCAAGTGCTAAGTAGAAAGATGCTATTTCCTATGTGTCGAGTATAATCAAATAGAAAGGTAATCGAAAATGCTAAGACAAAGAAAATAGCTTAGATCTAATATAGAAATACTAAAAAAAGTCCAATGAGATATGAAAAATAACATTAAAATACTCAAGATGTGTGCTCCTACTCAGATTTGAGATTTTTCTCCTAGAACATATCAGAAAACTGAACAAGATTAGATATGGGGCCAGAAAACTATGATCCACAGAACCTAGATATCTTTGTGCCTCTCGACTAGGTCGACCTGGAGGGGGTATGGTGACTAGGAGGAGAATCCACATAAGACTAGGATGGAATTGACCTCCCCATGATCATAATGTTTTTCGGGATCTGAAACTAGAACAACAAATAGGTTTTGAAGGCTCCAAATTTGAATCTATAAGTTTGAAAACCTAAATCTTCAAGAGAAAAATGTTTGTTTTTTTTGGGGAGGGGCTTTCCTCAGTCAAGCCCCGATTTAGGAATCAACCTTGAATGAAAATGTATGTAAAATTAAAGCAAATGCCTAAATTCACCTTATTTTGTAGAAACCCTCGTGGAGGATCTGGATCCATAATACACAAGGATGTAGACATGCTTAATATTGTTTAATATTGTAGTGATTTAGGGTATCTCATCAAAATGAAATAGATCAATCATACCAATTCATGGATCCATATATGTAGATGTACTCATATGATCAAATCGGATATGCAAATGCAAATGAAGAATGGATGAACAAACCCTTCCTTGATGGCCAACTCAACTATCTTGAAAGAAGGAATATATATCTTGAAAGGAACATGCATGATCATGGAAAGATGATGAAAATGCCTCCAGTTAACACCTCCAAATATCCTTTAATGCAAAAGATCTTGAATGCTTGAAGACTTGAAAGGTTGCAAAAGGATCTTCTTCAATGCTCCTAGAAAATGCTTATGAATACTTTTGGAATTCTCTTGAACAAAATATGAATTCTTTTATACTTCATGGATAAATTGGACCTCCAAAATTAAGTGATTAGGCATCCTTTTATTCCGACTTAGTGATTGAAATAAAAAAGGGCCGACTGCACAAGACAAAAAAAGAAATTGGAAACCCGAGATGGGCCCAGAATCCCAAGACACCCAACCTTGCGGGAGGCCAACCTCGGCCTCACCCCAAGGGAAAGGCTGACCTAGACCTCACCCTAGTGGATAAGATAACCTCGATATACCCCTTGATGGGTCAGATCATTGGGGGATGGTGCGAGATCTCAAGGATAGAGAAAATAACATAAAAAATAAATAGAAAACAAAGACTCGATATGACAAAAAAGAAAAGGTACATCCATGGGTCCATAAAGGTATTTAAATTAGGTCCAAATCATCCTACCAAGGAGGGATAAACATGTCTCAACATGGGTGCCTCCATTTTAAGATGATACAACATTTCACCAAGACGTTATACATAACTTGTACACATCTATTTTACAAATATATATAATTAGCAAATGAAGAGACGAGAGAAGAAATAAGGTCATGTGACTATTGGAATTCACATTTCCAACAATATCCCTCTTGAAGTATAACTGGTACAACCATAAATAGTGAAATCCCCTATGCTTTCACTTTTAATGTCATATTATAACCAAGATCATAGAACATTTTAACTTTTCCAAAGGCTGTTCAAGGACATTGCAAATTAATCTTCTTCAAATTATGTTGCACTTAATAAAATCTAACAACTGAACATCTTCTCTTAAAAATTTTAAAGACACAAATTGATTCATAAATCCACAATCAGAAACACCACTGTACACTGGCTCAAAACACACTCTTTCATCCACATAAGAATCTTGAACATATATATGACACGGTCACATGTTTCTGTGTTCCCCATCATTGCAACACTAGACAAAGTATTTAGAAGATCACCATTAGAGAGTTCTAATACCCAAACATAAAATTTATTTTTCCAAAACTTAAATATTTCCTCCTCCTTAGAAGTTACAATAGAAAATTTCAACTTCTTGAACCCCCTTGAAAATAAATTCAATTGAATGATTGAATCAAGTCTTGTAAGAATGCTAGTGAACTAGGAAAACATCATCTTTACCTTTGAAGTATAATTGTTGTCATAAATTATAAAAGAAACCATAGCCAAAAGATCCACAACAACATCATCAGTTTGATTCCATAACAAAACCTCTCTCAAATAATTGGTATCCTTTTTATCAACTCAACTTCTACTAAACACAATGCAAGCTATTATCTTTAATCATGGATCCCTCTTTCACTATTGTTTTCATCTCTCCTTCCTATATGATTTTCTTCCTATCTACACATTTTTCTTTTTTCAGTTGTTATTTCTTGTCTTACACTTGGCCTTTCTTTATTCATTCTCATTTTTTTCTCAACTATTTCATCGATCTCCATTTTCTCTAAGAGCTTTTTTCTTTGTCTTCACTTTCTCAGTAACTTTTGGCTGTATTTTTTTAAGGAAGAAAAGGTGCGCAAATATGCTTCCTACACTATTATTGAGAGGACGATTAGAAAAATTTCAACATAGATGTTATAGAGATTTAAAGAAACACAAGATCATAAACAAAATAATAATAAAAATAACCAGCGTTGCTCTGCTCATGGCGATGCTTTCTTGCCAAGATAGTTTGAATGTTTGTCTATTTAGTTCTAGGCCTAGTTCTTCTAGTGCTTCTTGCGGGGGGTGGTCCTTCTGCAGTCTCTATCATTTGCTAAGGATGCTTTCAGATCTTTTGGTCTACAACATTCTCTCGTGGTAGATTCTTTTGCCAAGGTTTTTTCCAATGCTTCGAATGGGCCTATGGTTTCTTCTAGAATTGTGTCTTCCATCGCTCCGATTCCTGTGAATGGCTCTCTTTCTGTCAATTTTTCTTTTGCGTCTGAAGGAGATTTGGAGAATAGTACTAATTTTTTCAAGGCTCATGGACTGATATGCCATTTTTAGGGTTTCTAGCCTTGTCTCCCCCAATTGCATGATTGGGTGTCTCAAAGATGGGAACCAATATTATCAGATAATGTTCATATTTTTCCTTTAACAAAAGAGTTTTTTGTAGCCAAATTTGATAGTTCTAAGGATAGATCTAAGATCTTGTGAGAAGATTTCTTCTTCTAGGAGGAGGACAAATTTATGCTTATGGCTAAGCCCTGGCACCCCAAATTCAATCCTTCCTCTGAAGTCTTCAGAAAGATCCCTATTTGGATTAGGCTCCCTAATCTCCCCCTTCATCTATGGTATGATTCTATCCTTGAGGAAGTAGGTGAGGCTTTGGGGGAGTTCTTGATGTTGGATCATGATTCTTATAATATTTATCATTCTACCTTTGCCCATATTTTGGTAGATCTTGATACCTCACAGAGTCTTCCAGCTGAAATTAAAATCAAATCATCCTTGGGATCTTGGATCCAACAATTTGACTACAAAGGTATGCCTTTTAGGTTTTGAAAATGTTTTAAGACTGATCATATTGCTGCTTATTATGGATCTGATTTGAAGAATAAGAAATCCTCTCCTTCTTGGTGGAAGGGTGCTTCCATCCAGCACTATATAGTCTTGAAAAAATCCTCTCAACATGAGAAGGAGGTTACACCTATTTTGGGAAATTAGGTGCCTTTTGTGCCTTGTTCTTCCTTCTGATGTTCCTGTTGGGCTTGTTGAGGTTGTTGGGTCTGATCCTTCTACTGGTTTTGAACATATTCTTTCTTCTCCGATTGATGCCAAGTTCTCTTTTGGAGGTTCTTTGGATGCTAGTTCTGCCAACTCTACTAGTATCTTGGATGCTAAGAGTTCTAGTTCTCTTGTCCCACTTGCTGGGACCAAAGTTGGTCATGTGCTGGATATCTCGCTGGCTAGTTCAACACCTTTTTTGGGTGCTAGATCTTCTATCTTAGATTCATTGTGATGGTAGAATGAGATAGCTAGATTTGAAGAAGGTTGGATCAAAGTTAAAGGTAAACATCCAAAAAGATCCTCCTCTTCTTTTGATATGACCCTTCGGTCCCATAAGAAGGGATCTAATGTATAGTTGTTAGGGTCTTTCTCCTTTGGATAGTTGTTTCTCAATGTGCTATCTTGGCAGCATCCTTTTGTTTTTTGTATGGGGTTTCTAGCTGGTCTATTTCTTCTTGGGAGTTCTTAATGTTCTACCTTAATTTTTTTTCCTTATTCATGGTTTCGGGCCCCTTCAAAACTTGTATTTACCTTAATAAAAAATAATAACAATAACCACATAACACAATGATTTCCATGAAAAAAAACCTTGTGGGAGAAAAACTCCACACTCTAAAACCTTCATAATGTATTATTAAATAAAACAAATTACAACATACTTGAAATGCGAGTTCTTATAGGAGTTACACCTCAACTCAAGCTAGGAGAAACTTTAGTAGAATCCTTCTAGCATCCAATCTTGAAAAAAAAACTCAATGGTACAAAATCCTCCTCAAGCCCTCATTTTATATGCTTCTCATAACCTGTAAACACCTTGTGGTTTACAAAACCATGTGCTTAACTTCCTTGACACATATTTCCCATTCTTGATATGTGTTACCCAAAATAGGAAAGAATCCAAGTTTAAAATAGTCTCTCACATCCAAATTCTTATCCCCTATTTTTTACCCTTACAGTTGTCATGAAATATGTCCTAAAATATCTAAAAATAAATCTTCCACAATATACTATGGACTAGACATCTTTTGATAACTAATATTCCCTTGTTCAAGGCACCGACACATAGAAAAAGGCCAACTACATTTTGGAACTATTTTCAAGGTTGAGACACATGTTTTCTCAATATTCTCCCACTTTTTGAATACCTTACAAGAATCAGGAGATCCATACTATCATGGACTTAATTGCTAGGGGCCGAGAGGCCCATAGACACCGAACACCATCTAAACTTCTTTGTACTCATGAGCTTAGTTAATGAATCAAAAACATTCACCAAAGTTTCTACCTTTTCCATCTTTGCCTTTCCATCCTTAACCATATCAAACTACGAAGTTATACTATCAACATACTATAGTAGATACTAGAGTTAGTTATCAGAAGCCAACAATTATCAGATAAGGGAAAATAGGTATTATGATTGACAGAGGAAAAGAGAAAAATGTTTTATGGAAAAGATAAAGATGAAGGACACCTAAGATCTAAGGTCATGATTATGTGGTTCAATGGATAGAAACATATAAAGATTCAAAGGATCAAGAGAAAGGTGAGAGAGCAAAAAAAGATATACAGGCGCAAAGCAAGAAACAAAGGCAGAAAAAGGGTTGGAAGACAAAGATAGTGAACATAAGGGGTTTGATAAGATTTGGAGGAAATCATAGACATGTCAAATTTCTTGTTGATTTATTCCTAAAAGTTTAGCGACAAGATTGTGAAATCCCTTAACAAGGTAGTCTTTAACCGAACTTAGAAGTTATATTTTAGGAACTCATTGTAAATCCTTTAACATGGTGAATGCCACATAGGTAGGATAAAATATCTTAATAGAGTAGTCTTAACAAGACTATAGGTACACTTAACCATGTATCAGTCACTCCTTATCGGGCGAGTCACTCAAAAATTAACACTTTGTAGCCTTAACCGACAAACTCTTTTTAGCTCCAATGAAGAGTTGTGGGTACCATCCCCACTATATTTTTTCCCTCTGACCAAGGCTTTTTGTGACACCAAAAATCTTTGTATTATGGGTGCACAAGCCATTTGATGAGTTACTGTTATTTTCTTTATGTTATTTCAATTACAACATATCAATAATATAGAAAAGACTATCGGTAAATAGGGAATGAAATTATATAATTAAGATTAGGAGTTTGAATTGATAAAAATCTATTAGTACTAATTCACCCCCCCTCTTAATACCTAATATTTACAATCAACAATTGGTATCAAATATTATTTCTCTAAGAAGGAATTTTAACAACCTGAGAGTAGATCTAGGAATATGGAAGGGTATAAGAAATAAAGACAATTGGAAGAAGCCCTAGAGGAAGCGCTTGCACAAAATGAAAATCTAAAGAAGAAGTTAAGAGAATCATTTGCAAAAAGAAAAGAAATCATAGAACACCTGCAGATCAGTCTAGAAAACCTTGAAGAACTATCAAAAAAGAGTAGAAACTCTTAAGAAGCTAATGCAACATTTTTTGATCTATTGGAAAGAACACATAATTGGAATAAAACCTGAATAAATAACAAAAGGATGTTGAAAGTCAAGCAATAAGAATGACTGAAATACTTAAGAAAATGAAGACTTCCAAGGAATCCAAGGTAAGCCTTGAATTTGATAAGAAACCTGGAAAGAATGATAAAAGATAGAGATGACACCATTGAGAGACTAAAAAATGAAAATAATACATCAGGTGAACAACTGAATGACACAAATGAAGAAAACAAACAAATACTTGCCAAGAACAAAAAGATGAGAAAAGTAGTTGAAACCTTGAAGACTAATCTAAAAGTTAAAAAAGAAAATAATGACACACTAACTAAGTTTGAAAAGGATGCAAAGAATTGATGAACAATTAAAAAATCAAAGAAGATCTGGAAACACAACTGGTCTAGGATATACTAGTAATAGAAAATTTGAAATCAGTGAATCATCAAAAGTCGTAGCACAAAATCATTCACAAAAGCTGAAGGAGCCTATCAAAACACAAGGAAAGAAACCAATAAAGCCTACTTATTTCAATTGTGGAAAGCTTGGTCACACATCAAATATTTGTAGAAGAAGATTAGTCAATGTTCATAGAAGTATACCCTTTAATAGATATTGCTACAGTTGCAATACGTTTGGACATCATGCAAGAGAATGAAGATCAAGATGTAATAACATATCATCCAAAGGAAGTTTCTCAAAATACTATTACACCTACAATCAGTGCAGACATAAAAATGAACACTATAGATCAAGAGTTTTATCAACAAGAATACTAGCTAAACAGATAAGCATATTGAGGAGAGAAGGAAATATTTAAGGAATGTGTAGTATTTGTGGACACTTTGGACATATGGTGATGAAGTGTAGATTGAGAAATCCAAGAGAAAATTTTGGACCATGGAGATCACCTGGTATGATATGCTTCATTTGTCACAAGTATGGACATATCATGCAAAATTGAAGATACTGACAAGCCGGTAATGTAGATAACAAGGGAAAAGATGTAATTAATCCATAACAAGAAAGAAATAATATGAAGAAAAAGTGGATCAAGAAGGAGAAAGTCAGTAATCAAGAAGGATGATAAACTACAACTGATTGAATATCTTGAGGGAGAGTTTGACAAATGATTGGATATTTGAAAGGCAGTGATTGATGATCACCGAGCTACTAATGTGTATGTGAGACATTAAATCAGTTAATGTATTGTCATTGATGTCAACTAGTTTTGACTACACTTATCATGATGGTTACAAACATCTTAAGAAGGAAATGATGGTGAAGGAATGAGACATCTACATAAAGATGAGATGGATGAGAAAGATATGGATATGGTATTCATTGGATAACTTATTGATGAGTCTATGACATTATGTTAGTGATTTGATTGTATTACATGAATCCATTATGGATTGAAGATAAAGAATGAACAAATTTATGTGGTCGGTAAATGAAGAATTCAGTATACACTGAGAAAGTGGTGTATATCGAGTACAATGTTAACCAAGCTAGTTATCACTGATGCATTTTGGTATTGACCAAGTGAAAGAAATAAATGTAACTTATGACTGCTGACTAAAGATGGTGAGCTGGACAATTATTGATGATTTTCAAGGTAAAAGATAATGTTTGTTATGATGATCAAATGGTTGACAAAATTCAAGGATGATCGAATGAAGGAGAATGAAATGTTTTATTGACACAATTGTCGAGGAAGGTTAAAGTGGCAAAACCAATGGTGAAGATTAAGAGGCAAAATCTATGGATGGAAATAAAATAGTTTATGATGTCTATATAAAGAGACAAGAATTCATTACTGAGTTTGTTGCAAGAGAATTCTTGTGAAAAGATTGAATTCATGCAAAGTTAATCAAACCGATTAAAGAAAAAATTGAGAAATTTTGCAAACAACACCGAGCATCAGAGAAAGTAATTACCGAGCATAACAGAGTTGTGTTAGGATTAAGTAATATTGAGAGGGGGGTTGAATCAGTATTACAACACTTTAATTTAAAATTAAAACAATTGTAAATTGTTGGTAAACAAATTGTTCTTTTCAGATTTAACTCTTTATTTGTCCAAAATCTCTCAAGAAATAATATGAATATGAACAATTGGAAAGCTATTATCTATTCAACTAACTTTTCTCTTAATTTTAATAGGTATAGCTCCCTCATGTAAAAGGTATGCAATGAATTTTGTTTTCTTTAAATCCCAATAGGGTATGTTCTTAACCAAAGAACAAAAGAGGTCACCAAATCAGCCCTCGGTGACAAGAAACTAATTCAGGCAATGATTTTGGCCCTAAAATCTAACCAACTTCATGATTTCACAATACCTATGAATTCATGCCATTGGTGATGCAACAATGAATCCTACTTGAGTTAATGAAAATGCAGTAAAACAACATAGATGAATCCAATCTAAAACATGACACCTGAGTATTTTCCCAATCTCCAAGTAATGCTTCGATTACTGTCAATTAGTTGCACTAAAAGTAGAAACAAAGCTACGTCTATTCCTCAATTTCAATCCAACTTAAGGAAAACATTTAGATTTACAAAAGCATGGAACAGTAAATAAATGACACAAAACACATTCAAGATTGACTCTGCAATAAGATGTATCTCACACCAAAATTTAGCCAACCCTTTTATTGATTTTCAAAGTGTTACATATAGGCTTCAATAATTAAGTCATTACAAAATTCAACTGAATCGATTCATGTTCTACAAAGATCAGTAAATGACAAGTGGCCATTTACCAATTATACAATATATATCAAAAAGAAAAGGAGAAAACTATTTCTTCTTTTCTGGCTTCTTCCCCTTCTCTAGCTTAGTCTTATGGGCTTTAGCGGCTACAAGAATTAGAATTAACCTTTCAGAATCAGGAACATGAACGTTTTAATATCTTATGAGCCAACGGGAATTATCTTTCTCTATGCATTTCACCGCATCTTTTCAAGATTCCATCTTCTCCATGGCGTTGTATATACATCCACTGAGTTGCTGAAGATTGAGTATTCTGTCAAGATGCGATCCAGATAACTCTGCAAGCTGATCCAAATAGTCAGGAAATGACTTTTGCATGTTGGTTATACCAATCAGGTTCTTTTCATCTCCACTAGTTTGAGATCCAGAGTGAAGACCCTGCAGATATACAAAGATTTTATTTTTCTCTTTGGTGACTTCTTCTCTAGTTGTCTTCATTTCCGCCTCTACCTTGATTATCATCTCCATTTGAATTCTACACCCTAGAGCCACTCGATTAGAGGTTCATCTCCTTTCTATAATTTTTTAGCCTTGATTGCATCCTAAGTCTTCATTGTGACTAACCAATGTAGTAGTACCATGCACTCTTCACATCTCAAACTTTCTATTGTGAGTGTCTGCATATGTTCTTTGAGAGAATCCTTTTCTACCTCTAACTTTAGAAGGACATTTTCGAGTTGTTCAATAACAACTAGACCTTCAGACTTAATTCATTCAATCCACCTCCTGCCGATATGCCTGAAATGCCTATCTTCTTTCAATTTGGCAATTATTGCTTGATTCTCAGCCACAACAGGGTCAAACATCGCTAGAGTACTAGGTAGACTTGCCACAGGAGTGACCAACTGCCTGATGAAGTTGGTCATTTCTTTAATCTTTGTCTTGAGCTGAGTCTTAGCAACTTTAAGTTCTTTGAGCTCTTCTTCGATCAAGATGTTACTAGACTTCCATAAGTCTACTTTTGTATCATGGCGGGCAAGCCCCATGTCTAAGGACTGGAGTGAAAAATATGTGGCAGCGAGTTCTTCAATTCTACCATCCTTCAGTGGCTTAGCTATCTCCATAGTCAGGTGCCCTATGTCTGGATCTCAACCAAGGGTGGACATAGTCCTAGTCTTTTTAGCTTTGCTTACAGCTACACCCAACTGCATTTCTTGTGAAAACATCTCACCATTGGGATCAGCTTGCTCAACCCTTTTTCTCTTCTTCTCTAGAGTATTCTCAAGCCATGATTTTACACTTGTAACCTTTGTTGTAGAAAGTAAATCTTCAATGAATAATTTCCTGATAACAAGAGGAGAAGACTTTTGCTTGGAAGTGAAAGGATTAACCTATGCAGAGGTACCTTTCTTTTCTTTTTGAGCCAATCCCAAGGGCTCTTCTATTTCTTCATCGGCCTCAATTTCTGAACTACTACTATTGTTATCAACTTTGACAACAGAGGGAGCTACTTGACTGGGAGTGTCACCTTGTACCTCAATAGTTCCTCCTTGGGCTTGCTACTCTGGTTCCATGACTCCAATAGGTTTTTCCATCAACTTGTCAGATTTTTCAACTTTAGTTTCTTCATTCATGCCAATGACTCGAGATGGACCCGCTCCACAAGTCTTCTCAATTGGGATCTCTTTTTCAGGTGGTTGATCATCTCCACCTGCTGGTTGAGTTGGTCTTTTAGCTAGGGATGAAGCTGGCAAAGAGGAGGATGCATGAGAACTCACTGAATCAACTGCAGGAGCTTGTTGAGGAGAGGGCTTCCTAGACCTCTTTTTCCTTCCCATCATCCACTGAACCCACTTATTAGTTCTCTTAATGATTTTATCCATTAAGATCTCCAAATCTTCTATATCTTGACCTTGAATCGATTCAGAGCTCACATGAAGGGGATTGATCTGGTCTCTGTATGTGTCACTATACATGTGTTCTCCATCATCAACAATACCCTCAACATTAATGTTGACATTAAATGACTTGATTTGTTCAACAGTCAACCTGGAGTAAAACCTCTCTCAGCTCTCTAGCTCATCCTTGCAATTTTCCCATTAATCTTTGATTTCGGGGATATGTCTGACCACAGTGCCAATTTGCAAATGTTTTTTGGCATAATTTACTGGATCAAATTGCAGTCTCAATACTTCATACTTTTCCAACTTATATCTTTTCTCAAACATCTTCATCACGTTCTTAGCATTTGATCTTGATGCGCAGCTATATGCTCCAATGGTGATAGGGAATTCATATCCTTTCTTCTTAATTCCCGCACTAACCAGGTTCACTTGCAGCATCTGCCAAATCACCTCTACAAGAACAATCATATCATCGAGATACCTTGGTAGCTTCATGGGAAATTCATCAAAACCTACAAGATGAAGGTATGAGAAACTAGCAAATTGAATAAAGAAACTCCCAAATTGACTGATGAATTCCATGGCCTTTGGTGAGAATCTCTGTTCTGGGCATTCTTGCAATTCTCTGCACAACCTCATTGTAAATGAATCATTAACTTTAATGAACTCAACATAACTATTTTGTAACTTCAAATGAGGGAAGAATTCATAAATTTTCACATCATCTGGAAATTCTTCTAACCTAGGGAGTCCTGACCATATTTGTAATGTAGCTAAAACATAGATCAAACACGAAGACATATAAAATATGTTTTGGTACTTGGCAAGATTCAAGGCATTAGACAAATTTTCACTTACCACTTGATCCCAGTCTATATAATAATGTTTATCACATATTACCTAGACCAAGAAGAAGTAGTGTTCTATGAAATTCAGTTCCTCACTTTCACCTTTTATCTTGTGAAGAAGCACTAGGATGTCGACGATTTATGCCTTCAAATCTGTCCCAAAAAGTGTCTTTGGCACTTTTCCCTTTATGCTTCTGGGCTTCCAAAACCACAAGCTCATTATCTCTCTCCTCCATCTCATCTTCTTCTCATTATATTCTGATATTGCGACCCCGAGGGTCATGTTTGAAAATTCTGCTCATTCTAGGATACAGAGACAGTTCTGCACAGACTCTCTGTCAATGGAGATGACTACTATGTCATCAGGCAGCAAAATCTACTTTGTATGTGGTTTGAATCTAGCTATACATTCAAAAATTAATTTGGGAGCTTTTACTACAACATGAAATCCAGCAGGTTCGACCAAACCACTCCCTTTGAGCTTTTGTGTCATAGGGTGAATATTTTCTTTGCTCAATCTTCTGTGCAAATTGTCCATATCGTAGAACCTAAGGGATGTATCTATCAAATTATGCCATTCAGATGTAATCCTATTTGACCCATCAAAACCCAAGAATCTAGTGGCCATAGCTTTTGATTATGCTTTTAATTTACTGTTAGGAAGCTTTGGAGTATGCCGATAGAGGATATGTAAAATTGTAGGGAATAAAGAGCATATGAGAAAAATGTGAACAAAGGTAATTTTTGACTGATCACTTGAGTCTTTTATAAACAACCTGTTCTTTACTGTTACCTTCCATATCTCATGCCACACGAGTGAGAGATTTTAAAAAACATCTGTTAGAGTTCCAACATTAAAATTTGAATTAAATGCATCTTACTAACGGCCTTAGAAAATCACTTTTACCCATTTGAAGTAGTTGTAACGACAAATTTACTGACGTGACAAATTTTTACTTTTTTGCTTCTCTCCATTTGATGCCTTTGTCGGAAAACTCACTTCGAAGGTAGAAACCTGACTGTGGAGAAGCTGAGAAGTGATTTTCCAAAAATCTGCAACGAGTCCCTTTCCTTAACAATTTCTTTTAGATATCAAAGTAGATTACCTCCATCATACCTGATTATTTGGTCCCCGTGATTTCTCATACTCATTTCTTCACAAGTTGTCGCTTCTTGGAAACCGACCTTCTCAAGTGATTTTTCAACAAAGGAGAAGCTGAAAACTGATTCTCCGAGAAATTTTTTTTACTCACTTTCTCTTATTCTGAAATCATTTTATCCAATGTAGAGATTCAATCTTATCTCCTCAAAATCTCAATGTTCAGCTTTCGGGAACCTCTGATACACTTTCGATAGTCCTTCTTTGGCAAACAACCTCTATAGGAGAAACTCCGCAAGCAGAGAAGTTTATTATCACTTCTTCACCAAGTTACTTTTCTGGACCCAGCTCATTCTTAATCCAAGAATCTCAATCTCTAGGCCCTGTTTGTGCGCTTGATGATTCCTGTATTCACATCCCGCAAAAAATTACCTTCATGGATCAGAACCTGCTGAGAAGAAGGCAATTTTCAATTTCCTAACAAAGGGGAAAACTATTAATTTGAATCTTTACATCTATATGAATACCATCATTAGAACTAAAAGAATAAAAGCCTTTATCAAATTAGGAACTATAACTTACCCATTTCTAGGATGAAATTAAAACCAACCCAGCTTAAAAGAAGAAAGAGGCATGAGGGGATTATTTGATAAAGACCGCCTATCCTAGGGAAATTCTAGACTTAGACTTCAGTTTATCATCTCAAAACTCACGACTCTATCTAAACACAAGGTATTAAATTTTGTTTTAAAGTGTGAAGAATAAAAGTGGGGCAACATAAATAAATTGTATGAATGCTGAAATGAAAGGAACATAAACACATAACACATAAATCATAACACCATTATTTATTTTTGAGGAAACCCTGGCCAAGGGAAAACCTCGGTGAGGATGGTGATGAACTATAACTGATTGAATATCTGAATGAACTAAAGAAACAATGATTAGAGATCACCGAGTACTGAAATGATATGTAAGATGATTAAATCAGTCAATATGTTGTCATTGATGTCAAATAGCCTTGACAATACTTATCATGTTAGTTACAAACATCTGAACATCTGTTGAAGGAATAACAGATGAAGAATCGAGATATCTACATAAAAAAAAGATGGATATGACAGATAAGGATAAGGTAAACATTGGGTAACTTATTGACGAGTCTATGGCTTTATATTGTTGACTTGAGCATGTTACATTAATCTATTATAAAGAAGAGATCTGAAATTGAACAAGTCAATATGGTCGGTAATTAAAGATTTCTATATACACCAAGCCAATGCAGTGTATACCGACTGACATTATTAATCGAGATAGTTTAACTAGTTATCACTGATGTATTTCTATATTAATCAAGAATGGATGAAAATATTAAATACAAAGAACAACTGACTGAATTTGATGAGCTAGAATTGTTATGATTTTGAGATTAAGGATTAAGTTTGTTATGAGATCCACAACTGACAAAATTTGGAGAATATCTAAAGGATGAGATTGAAACGTGTTAATGAAACATCTGTCGAGGAAGGTTTAAGAAGCAAAATGGATGAAAGAGATTAAGCGGAAAAATATAATGGATGATATGAAAATAGTTTACTTGTCTATATAAGATATATGAGTTTCATTATTGAAACATGCCGAAAGGAGAAGACTGTAGAGATTTCACATGAAGACTATTCATGCATGCCCGATCAAAGTGGTTATTGAAAGAATTGAATTGCAAAGTTAATCGAGTGTTAGAGAACCATTTACCAAGTGAAAATAAGTTTAAGAATATTGAGAAAGTGAATTTAATTAATGATTAGAGGATGTGTATGGGCTTAGCATAGATCTGAATATCTGCAATTGAGTTGTATTTGAATCAGATCATTACTGTCTTAGTTTAACCATTGATTCAGAAAATCTCTTAATCGAGTGGACTTAATAGTCTTATATTTTTCCCTATGTCATTCAAAGAATGTACATTATTATCTTGTTGACCCCATAGTGAATTCTGGTCAAAAGTTAACTGTTAGTGATAAATCATCTAGCCAAGTCACACCTAACTATGTGTTTGTAACCTTTAACAAGGTTGGCTCTTCATCGAGCTCACTTCAGAAGAGTGAATTATTTTGGGTTACCGATCCTAGGTGGTTTTTCCCTTAACATGGTTTCCATGTTAAATCATTGTGTTATGTGTTATTTGTGATGATTGTTTTACTATCATACTTTACATACTACATAATTGATTTGGTCGGTAATCATAGTTAGCTATTTATTGGTAATTGGTAAAGTGAACAAACAGATTGATATCTTATGTTACCGAGCTGCATAATTTGTTGGATTTATTTGATAAGGCACATCTTTGTATTTCAGATATTCTAACAATTGGTATCGGAGTGTATTGGTTGCTTGGAACAAAGTTTTAAGGACTTCAACAGAAAGATTACAAGATGTATAAAAGGGAAGTGTCAAAGCTGAACAAGGAAAAATTTACTACATGGAAAAGTCAGATGAGACTTCACATATCTGAAATTGGAGAATCTTCTATACACTTACTGGACAATGGCTACATACAACCAAATGTTGGACCCTTGACTCTTGATCAGTTGAGAGACCAACATGAACATAATAATACTATGATAGAGATTATTGCTGCTTTATCTGATGCTAAATTTGAGGATGTCAAGGATTGCACTAAAATGAAGCAAATGTGGGATAAACTTGCTCTAGTTTATGGTGGTGATGTAAATGTGATGAGAGCCAGAGCTGAAAGCTTGAGAGGCAAATTTGATGACATGAAAATGAAGGAAGGAGAAAATATTACACAGTACACAAATTGAATCAAAGAGGTAGTTAATGCTATCTGAGGAGCTGGTGGTATCATTTCTGAAGATACAATGGTAAGTAAGATACTAAGAACCTTGTTTCCTGCTTATGCAATAAGAATATCTAGTATTCATGAAATGAGGTCTGCACCTGGTAGCAATCTTACTCTTGATAATCTGATTGGAAAGTTAACAACTTTTGAGCTGAACAATTTTGATAATAATGTGGTACCGAGTGTTGAGTCTACTTTTATGTATTCTCTGAAGATTGGTAAATCTAGCAATAAGCATAATATAAGGAATGAAAGTGATAGTAATACTGATGATGAGCTTGGTGAACTTGAAGCTCTTATGGCCTAGAGACTATAGAAAGGTAAAGGTAGATATAAGGGAAAGTTACCATTAGCTTATTTTAATTGTAAAGAAGTTGGCCATATTGCTGCTAGATGTTCCAATAGGAAAGAGGAAGATAAAGATAGAGACTGATCTAGTGATGGAAGCTATGGAAGAAGGAACAATAGAGGTTATCGACACAATAAAAGAGACAACTAAGATCACAAAGATAAGGGCAAAAATGCATGTTATCTTGTTGAAGAAGATGACACCGACACCGACACTGATGATGATATTGAGGTAGTGTTTCTTGCAATGAAAGATGATTCCGAAGAGGAGGAAAGGTATGTCGAAATAGCACTCATTTCTAAAGTTAGTAAAAATGATACTTGGATCATTGATAGTGGCTGTACACATCACACGACTGGTGATGAAGATAATTTTGATCATCTCGAGCATTATAATGGAGGATCAATAAAAATGGGAAATGACACACCTTGCATGGTTAAAGGAAAAGGATCTATTTTGTTCGATGATAGAATTAGATGTGATAATGTATACTGGGTAAAAGGACTGAATTACAATTTGTTGAGTGTGGCATAGCTTAATAACTCAGATCACCGAGTGGAATTTGAAAGCAAGAAGGTAAAAATATATGATGAAAATGGAAAGCTTGTCGAAACAGGAGGACAATCAAAAGGTAATTTATTTTATCTTGACAATGTTGAGAGTTCTTGTTTACTAGTGAAAAATGAAGATGCATGGCTATGGCATAAGAGGTTATGTCATGTAAATTTTGATAACATGATTAAGATCAGTAAAAAGAGTAAAGTTAGAGGATTTCCTAGTCTAACCAAACCTAATCATGTTATGTGCCATCAATGTCAAAAAGGAAAGATGAAAAAATCTAGTTTTAAAAGTAAGGACTACTCATCTAAAGGAATTTTGGAGTTGGTTCACACCGACTTATGTGGTCCCATGAGAACTCAAAGCTACTATGGAGATAGATACTTTATTTTTTTTGTTGATGACTATACTAGATTGATGATTGTTATGTTCTTGAAGGAAAAATCAAAGGCATTCAAACTGATTAAATAGTATAAGGCTAAAGTAGAAAAAGAAATCAGAAAAGAACTAAAATGCTTAAGGTGTGATAGAGGAGGTGAGTTTGTTTCTGATGAATTCACTAACTTTTGTAATGAGCATGGTATAAAAAGGAAAGTTTCTACACCTGAATAGAATGATCAACAAAAGAGAGATCAAGTGCTAGCAAGATTTGTTAGAAGACACCATCCTGAGAACCAAATCATTGGAGATAAGAAAGCTGGCATACTGACTCAAAGTAAGTTAAGACATAACACATGCTTAGTTTGTGAGTTTGAACCAAAGAATGTTAGGGATGCACTTGAAAATGAGGAATGGATAAATGCTATGAATGAGGAGATTGAACAAATTGAAAAGAATAAGACATGGACTTTAGTGCCTAGACCGAAAGATAAAAATGTTATTGGTACTAAGTGGATTTTAAGGAATAAGCTGAATGAGAATGGAGAAGTTACAAGAAATAAGGCAAGACTTGTTTGCAAGGGATATGCACAAGAAGAAGGTATTGATTATGGTGAAACCTTTTCACCTATTGCTAGATTGGAAGGAGTCTACATATTGCTTGCCTATGCTGCACATAAGGGATTTAAGGTATATCAAATGGATGTGAAATCAACATTTTTGAATGGAATTCTTGAGGAGGACGTCTACATAGAACAACCTAAAGGGTTTTTTGATCTGAAACAGAAAGACATGGTATGTAGATTGCAAAAAGATTTATATGGACTGAAGCAAGCACCGAGGGCATGGTATGAAAGATTACATGATTATCTTATAAGTATTGGCTTTGTAAGAACTAGTCAAAATAGTAACATGTACATGAAAGGAGACTCTGATGATAACATTTTGATTGCTGCAATATTTGTTGATGATATAATCTTTGGTGGAGAAGATTAGATTTGCAAATATTTTATTGATGAAATGAGAAAGGAATTTGAGATGTCTATGTTTGGAGAGATTAAATTCTTTCTAGGTTTGCAGATTATACAAAAAAAAGATGGGATTTTCATCACTCAATCAAAATACATTAAATAAGTATTGGAAAATTTTGGCATGGAAGATGCTAAACCTGTGGGAACACCGATGGTAACTGGATGTAAATTAACAAAGGATGATGAATCCACAGAGGTAAGTCAAACTCTATACTGATCTATGATTGGTAAACTAATGTATGTTGTACATAGTAGGCATGATATTGCACATGCAGTGGGGATTGTGGCCAAATTTTCTACCAATCCTAAAGATTCACATATGGTTGTTGTAAAGAGAATCTTGAGATACTTGAAGAAAACAAAGGATTATGGATTATGGTACACATTGGAAGGCAAATTTGAACTTAAATTTTACACCGATGTAGATTGGGCTAGAAACATAGATGACCAGAAGAGCACAACCGGTGGAGCATTCTTTTTAGGGGAAAGGCTTGTGACTTGGATTAGCAAGAAACAAGCATGCATTTATAAATCCATTGCTGAAGCAGAGTATGTTGCTACTACTACAAATTTTTCAAATATATCTTGGATTAGATAAGTGTTGGAAGGAATGAATGAGGTAATCATTGACCCGGTGATTATATATTGTGACAACACCAGTGCTATAAATATTTCTAAGAATCCTGTGATGCATTCGAAGACAAAGCATATATCTATTAAGTATCACTACTTAAGGGAAAAATTTCAAGAGAAACAAGTACAAATGGAATTTGTAACATCTAAGGAACAAATTGTTGATATCTTTAGTAAACCATTACCGAAGGACACATTTGAATATTTAAGAAATAGACTTGGGGTCCATCCTCTGTCTACCGATCACTAAGGTGATCTGAAGGTTGCATCAACCTACACTTATCAGAAGATCATTCATGTTGATGCACATAGCTCACACTTTGGATTTTGTCTAAGGTTGTGAAAGATTGTAGAAGTTCGAACAAAAATTTGTTTATCTGTACACTAAAGGTACATGATATGAATCAAACAACAGAGAAATACTTGGCTACTGTAGAGCTGTTTGTATATTTTCTTTGGCATTGTTGTCAAAGGGAGAGAGAATGAATATGGAAAATCAGTTACTGAAAACACACAGAAAGGGGGAGACTTGAATATTTGTTGTTGAGAACAAAGAAGGGAATCTGAGAGATGAAAAGATCAAATCCACAGGGAGAGTCTGCACTTTTAATGCTATTATGTTTTGTAGTGATTAAACATATTAAATTTGAGCTTACCGAGCTACAACATTTTTCTTACATAGTTTTAGAATACATGTTTGGTATGTGCATGACATAATTTTCATATTGCTTGTGTTGCCATCAATGCTAAAGGGAGAGATTGATGAACTACAACTGATTGAATATCTGAATGAATTAAAGAAACAATGATTAGAGATCACTGAGTACTAAAATGATATGTAAGATGATTAAATCAGTCAATATGTTGTCATTGATGTCAACTAGTCTTGACAATACTTATCATGTTAGTTACAAACATCTGAACATCTATTAAAGGAAGAAAATATGAAGAACTGAGATATCTACATAAGAAAAAGATGGATATGACATATAAGGATAAGGTAAATGCTGGGTAACTTATTGATGAGTCTATGGCTTTATATTGTTGACTTGAGCATGTTACATTAATCTATTATGAATAAGAGATCTGAAATTGAACAAGTCAATATGGTCGGTAATTAAAGATTTATGTATACACCAAGCCAGTGTAGTGTATACCGACTGATAGTATTAACCGAGCTAGTTTAACTAGTTATCACCGACGCATTTCTATATAAATTGAGAATGGATGAAAACATTAAATGCAAAGAAAAGACAATTGAATTTAATGAGCTGGAATTATTATGATTTCAAGATTAAGGATTAAGTTTGTTATGATATCCATGACTGAAAAAATTTAGAGAAGATCTAAAGGATGAGATTGAAATGTGTTCATGACACATCTACCGATGAAGGTTTAAGAGGCAAAATGGACGAAGGAGATTAAGCGAAAAAATCTAATGACCGACATGAAAATGGTTTACTTGTCTATATAAGGGATATGAGTTTCATTATTGAAACATTACGGAAGGAGAAGACTGCAAAGATTTCACGTGAAGACTATTCATGCATGCCTGATCAGACTGGTTATTGAAAGAACTGAACTGCAGAGTTAACCGAGCATAAGAGAACCATTTATCAAGTGAAAGTAAGTTGAAGAATATTGAGGAAGTGAATTTGATTAATGATCAGAGGATTTTTATGGGCTTAGCATAGATTTGAATATCTACAATTGAGTTGTATTTGAATATCTCTTAACCGAGTGGACTTAACAATCTTATAATCTTCCCTATGTCATTCAGAGAATGTACATTGTTATCTTGTTGACCCCATAGTGAATGCTGGTCAAAAGTTAACTGCTAGTGATAAATCCTCTAACCAGGTCACACCTAATAGTATGTTTGTAACCTTTAACAGGGTTGGCTCTTCACCGAGCTCACTTCAGAAGAGTGAATTATTTTGGGTTACCGGTCCCGTGTGGTTTTTCCCTTAATAGGGTTTCCATGTTAAATCATTATGTTATGTGTTATTTTTGATGATTTTTTTTCTATCATACTTTACATACTGCATAATTGATTTGGTCAGTAATCATACTCAGCTATTTATTGGTAATCGGTAAAGTGAACAAACAGATTGATATTTTATGTTACCGAGCTACATAATTTGTTAGAATTATTTGATAAGGCACATCTTTCTATTTTGTATTTGGTATTATAGGATAACTAATCTAACTAATTCACCCCCCCCCCCTCTCAGTTATTCTAATAGATGGTGCCCATAACTATGTACTAAAGTATAATATCTCTGTTAAGAGATCTAGTCCTGTTAGGAGCTGAGTATTACATAGTACATTTCCTTGTTAGAGGAATGTCAACCCTGTTAAAGGTATACAAAAACCATGTTAAAGGTATAGTGAGCTTACAACTCTTACAATCAATAATTCAATTACAAAAGTGTTCTCAAGAGTGAACAATACAAGCATAAGCTATGCTTTGATAGTTTCAATTATAGATCTTAATAGTCTCTATCAATATCTGATCTCACATCTACTATCAACCATTACTGATATCCCAAATTCACATCCATATCTCATACATATAATACACACTTATCATTTCCACAAAACACTCTTTATTTATATCTATTCTGCCATCCAGTCGACTCTCAAATACAATACAAAACATAATAATTACTTATGAAAATAATAAATACTGAGTCAATGATCTTATATTACCAATGTGTCAGCAATATACAATCTTTATCTAACTTAGTATGTCACCATTCCATCTATCCTTTCCTTAATCATCATGACTGTTCATATGCCCTATTTCACTATTCCTCTATCTTTGCATGCCTTCATATCACTACAACTTGTTGATATCAATTCCAAATCACATGCAACCTTAACTAAAGGTCATACATATCCCAAAATGTCTTCTTCTAAGTTTGCAATCCATAACATAACATCTACTATCTTTGATAATCAAAATAATATTGTAGTATACTGTAAATATGATTCTGTACTTAGTCATTTTCATGATTGTGTCTCCAACACTTATACTTACTCCATGAGATTACTATAGCATATGTGTTTCCATAAATGACAACCCTCAAGTGATTCTCAATGCACTTGAAACATCACTTTCAAACAACCTCTCCCTTTGTCATTGATGACAACAGTTAGTGAAAAATTACTAAGTGTCCAAAATATTGAATGTACTCTTTTCCTTCTTTTCTTATACATATTCTCCTTTTTTTTAATTTACAAATTTTTTTTTATTTTTTTATTTTTCATTTTCTATTCTTCTCATTTTTCTCTTCTTCTCTCCCTTTGACATCAATGGAAAAGGTACTCACAAAACTTTAAAATTTTAAGCATGTATGACTTAGTGCTTACTCACCAGATTCAGAATTTCTTGGAAGGAATCTTCCGAGGTCTTCACTTCATCACTCCATGAATTAATAAATAGTTCACTGACATGGATCAGTCCATTCAATGCATAGGATGCAGTCTCTACTGCCTTTAACTCGGTGGGTACATAGTTGGTCATTGATTCCTTAATCTTTTCCATCTCGGTGAGATGAGCTTCAAGAATTGATAGATTAGGAGTGATTAAAATATTTAGCAGACCAAATATTGTCACTACTCTCCCTTTCTCCATATCCAAAACATTTACTTTGTCCAAGATCTTGGATGTCTTCTTATCCATTTATAATACAGTTTGTGAGGAGGTCTCACGAATGTCCATCATGCTATCCAATGCATCCCTATCCTTGGTTATTATGTAATCAATGTTCTTTATGTGTCTAATAGGATTGATGCAATAACTATATAATTTTCTTCCTTGTGCAACACAACTTTTGGCCTTAATTGTAGTTGCTTTCAGAATGCCCAAGTCCCATGAGATGGACTAGCAGACTTCCTTCAACTTCTTTTGTAGGTATCTCCTCTCAGCCTTTTCTTCTGTGATCTTCATAAGTGACTCATAATGGCTATCAAAGTTATCCAGTGCCATGTTCAAGTTCTCTGCATCATCTTTTCCTTGAAATGTAATAGGTATAGGGAGTATTTTATTCACAGTTTCTACTGCCCTAGCGATCACCTTAACCTTCTTATCTCCTTTTTGTTCTTACCTCTCCTTTTCCTTAGCAAATTCCATGAAGGATAATCTCATTAGTTCATCCTCATCCATACTTTCCACATTAGTGCTCACAAGTTTGGCCATACTTGCCAACAATAGGTGGAGGAGGTATCAGGTTCTTGTTTGAGCTCAACTCTTACCTCTTCTTCTTTTTCTATTCCTATCTCTTTTTTGTATTCTTCCTCTTATTGTTTTTCCTTTTCGTGTCCTTTCTCTTCCTAAATATCTTCTTTTTGACCTTCCTCTCTCTATCCTTCATCTTCTTCTATCATTGCAATATCTAGGTTTCCTTGAAACAGGTCACTCTCATCCAATGAAGTGTCAAGTGTCATAGACACACTAGCAACATAGAAATATGGTTTCTTGTCAACTTTTCTTACTTCCATACTCTCCTCAGCTGTCTTAGAGATTTTTCCCATTTCCAAAGGTGTAGGCTTGGTGGCTTTGTGAGGTGAAGTCTTCTCAGGCATGTCGCTCATAAGTATTTGATCTAACGTCTTTTGTGTGTCCTCAATCACCTCATCATATTTTCTCACCATTATTTTTACAATTCTGGCCTTAGTCCTTAGTAGGGGTTTGAGTTCCTTAATTATTCTCTCCCTTTCTTGTAGAGAAAATACAAGCAACATGTCTTCAATGGCTTTGTTCCTTATTGTTTCATCCTTTGATTGTGCTAATTATTTTCTAATTTCCATCTTTCTATACAAGTCCTTTGGTATAATTCCCTCTATTTCTAGTAGGTTCTTTTTATAAATTAGTAAGTGTTGACTCACTATATCTTCAATCACTAATTGATTATTAGAATCATACCTTTCATAGTATCTATTCAATGTCTTCAAATTTCCATCTTTTATTATCCTTTTCTGTAACATTTTTATGTCTAGTTTCCACAAATTCTTTGTTTTCTTTTGCTCTACCTTTTCTTCTTTCTTCTCAATCACCTTGTCCTCTTTTCTCTTTGTCTCTACCTCGGCCTTTTTTTTCTTAGGGATAATAGGTCTAATTGATCTTGTAAATCTCCTAGGAGTGCTCGCAGGTGCATCCTCTTTTTCTACCTTCTTAGGGGTGATTGATAAATCAATTATGTCGAGGTAGGACTTACTAACTTTTCTACTTCAGAAGGAGGAGGTGCTTTAATTTTTATGCTAGAAGACCCTTCTATCATCTTAGTACTTACTTCTTTCAGTTGTTCCTTTGTGATTCCCACCTTGGATGCTATTTCATCAACCATCTTTTCTATTTTCCTCTTCCTTGTTCCTTTATCATGTTCCTCTCTAACCTTGGATGAATTTTCTAAGTATGTTCCCCATCTTTCTTTAGATGCATCTATCTCAGATTGTAGTACATGTTCAATTTACATTACAAGAAGCTCATAACTAAGCTCATACCCCATATGGTAGCACCATTTATTCCTAGGCTCAACTGCTTCAAAGAATACACAATTAGTTTCAACCATGAAACATATTGTGTCCTTGTATCTCTCAACTAACTCCTCGATAATTGTGTATCTCTCCTTCATTTTCCTTTGTAAGATTTTAATCATAGAGAACAATTCACCATATACCCAGTTTTTGTTCTGTCTCTGGTAGCTCTCTGATATTTGTATGCCAATAGGTATACTTTCCTTCCATGCTCTAGGGTGTATTTTGAGAAATTTGTACTCAATATGAATGTACATATGAATCAAGAGTGAACCAAATCTAAATGATTTTGACTTATCCTTCTTAACAATCCTCACATTCTCCAAGAATTATTGTGCCATAATTTCACATGTTATACTTGGTGTTCTCATTCACCAATCTATAATCCATCATTATGACTCCTGCAGATACAGAATTAGGTCTGCTACTGTACTATATTATATCCTAGTAGCATTTCTACCAATCTCACATCTTGTTGAAATATATCATTTAAAGTCATCATTCGCTTGTCCCATTTGGAATGAATTAGGGTCTCTACTTTCTTCTTGATGTTTTTCTCTACCACAGGGAGGGCTCTAGTGTTGTCCAATCCATTTATTTCATGAATTAGCTGGCTACATATCTTTAGAGGTTTCTCTCCTATCCAGATAAACTAATCATGGATTCTTCTTAGTATAATCTTGAACCATTCAGTCTTGTAGAATTCATTCAAGAGGGTTAGCTTTATGATTGATTGGTCCTCTAATTTTTTAAACTCTTCCTTCATTTTCCCATTAGATTCTATCATCTCATATATCTCCCTATATATTTCCACATCTCCTATAGTCTCATACTTACAATGAATGTAAGACCTAATGTCTTCTACGTGAAGGACCCCGTATGGGGTTTGAAAAAATGCTCCTTTAGGATCATCCTCACAAGAATTAAAAGGGTGTCTTTTAAACTTATATCTTGGCCTATCAACTACATCATAGATCATAGGTGCATCCATAGCTTCTTGATAGAATATATGATCTAAATACCTTGAATACGCCAAATTCTAAAATTTTTGCTTCAATCGATCATGCAATGTGGTTGCTAGGTGGCTGATGTGCTTCTTAACTTTGTTTTCCTTGGTCATTTCTTATCAAACGGTGAAGAAATGATATGCTTCAAGGTTTTTTATCCATCACTGGGTGGGTAAATGTATTTATCATAGTTAGCTCAACTTTACACACTGTCCAGTCAAACACAAATCTCGCGGTCATAGGATATGAATCTCCAAATGCTGCAATCATAGATATAGACTCCATAGTGTTTATATACATTATATCTAAGCTCACATGAGCTCATTCCACATAATTAGGGGTTGGATATAATATTTTATCTACATCCAATGCTCCCCCTAAGGCCATGCTCGACCTTTTAGGTTGATGTAGCAATGTTAACATCTTGCGAAGACATAATAGCATCTACTATCTCTCCCTGAACCAATGCCTTATTGAAATATTTTACCTTCCATATCTTTTAATCATCTTCATCTCTTGGTTTCCTGAAATGATTCTTGAATTCATCCATGTATTCATTAAGACTATTACCACTATCACCAATATTCTTCTTTATAACCATAGGTGGTGGTCCTCTTCTATTGTCCATTCCATTATACCTACAAATCTTTTCTATGTGTCCTAAGTTGTGACATTTGAAACATGTAGGTGGTCTTTTGTCCTGATTAACTTGTAGTTTACAATACCTTGCAGTATCCCAAGGTTATTATATTTTTAGCATGTGATCTTTTCTATTGATTCTTCTTTGATGTAATCTTGCCTTCTTCTTGACTGGTCAGGTTTTCTACATTCTACTTTCTTATATCCATATGCATAATAGTTATAAAAATAACCAATAAAGGGTTTGAAAGGACCTTTACCTCTGTAATCTCTTTTCATGTGTCCATTTTTGTTGCATCCAAAGAATCTACCTTTGAAAGTTCTGATATGATATTTAGGTTCTTCAAAAGTGGATCTATCTTCAATCTTCGCTTCATGTGATTCTTCATGAGTCTTAGAAAACTCTCCTTCATTGTACCCAATTCCAGTCATGTCTCCTTTAGGTTTTTGTCTCTCTCTTTGTTCATTAATTTTATCACTGGTCATGTGTAACTTGGATTGAGTGAGTTCTCCTTTAATGATCTAATTGTATTTCTCTGATTCCAAGCATTTGTCTTTGTAGTGATCAAGCTCTATCTTCATCTCTCCTATCTGCATGTTTAGTTCTTTTAGAGTCTCTTTAAATTTGTATATTGCATCATTTTCATGTTGAATCTCTTTAATCTTCAGAAGATTAATTTGTTCTTTTTCTTGCTCCATTTTCTTTACTTGGTCTGATGTATCATTGTCCAAATCCTCCTTGATATTTTCCATAAGGTCTTGTCTCTAACTTCTTGAACTTTCAAGTTGTTCCTTTAGTTTCTTGATAAAACCTTCTGCTCTTCTTAACTTGAAATTCAATTCTCCATTCTCAGCCTTTTCTTTGTCTAGGTCATCAAGTGTTGCTTCAAATCTCTCTTGCAAACTTTCTGAATCCATTCTAATCTCCCTTAAGCTATTAGGCTTTCTCTCCAAGGGCCAATAGCTCTAATACCAATTGTTAGCATTAAGTAATACTAAGAGGGGGGTGAATCAATATTACAACACTTTAATTTAAACTTAAACCAATTGCAAATAAACCATATGAATGCTAAAATGAAAAGAACATAAACACATAACACATAAATCATAACACCATTATTTGTTTTTGAGGAAACCCTGACCAAGGGAAAATCCCGGTGGGGATGATACCCACAACTATGCACTAAAGTATAATATCCTTGTTAGGAGATCTAGCCCTGTTAGGAGCTGAGTATTACATAGTACATTTCCTTGTTAGAGGAATTTCAACCCTGTTAAAGGTATAGTGAGCTTACAACTTTTACAATCAATAATTCAATTACAAAAGTGTTCTCAAGAGTGAACAATACAAGCATCTTCTATGCTCTGATAGTTCTAGTTATAGCTCTTAATAGTCTCTGTCAATCTCTGATCTTGCATCTACTATCAGCCATTACTAATATCCCAAATTTACATCCATATCTCATACATATCTTACACACTTATCGCTTCCATAAAACACTCTTTATTTATATCTATTATGTCATCCAGTTGGCTCTCAAATATAATACAAAACATAATAATTACTTATGAATATAATAAATAATGAGTGTCGGGGATATTATATTACAAAGTGTTGGAAATATACAATCTTCATCTAACTTATCATGTCACCATTTCATTTATCCTTTCCTTAATCATCACGACTATTCATATGCCCTGTTACTATTCCTCTATCTTTACATGCCTTCACATCACTGCAACTTACTGATATCAATACCAAATCACATGCGACCTTAACTGAAGGTCATACATATCCCAAAATGTGTTCCTCTAAGTTTGCAAGCCATAACATAACATCTATTGTCTTTGCTGACCAAAATAATACTGCAGTATACTATAAATTTGATTTTGTACTTAGTCATTTTCATGACTGTCTCCAAAACTTATACTTACTCCATGCAATCACTATAGCATATGTGTTTCCATAAATGAAAACCCTCAAGTGATTCTCAGTGCACTCAAAACATCACTTGCCAACAAGTTTGAGGAAATAAAGAGATTGAATTGATTATTGATTAGAGGTATTTTTGAGCTTAGCATAGATCTAAAAATCTACAAAGGAAGTTGTATTTAAATCGGATCATTATTGTATTAGTTTAACCATTTCTATAGATATATATTTTAACCAAGTGGGACTTAACAATTTTTATATTTCAATATGACATTCAATGAATGTTGATTTTTTCTTGTTGACCCCATAGTGAATCATTGGTCAAGGGAGAACTGTTAGTGATAAATCCTCTAACCAGGTCACACCTTATAGTGTGTTTTGTAAGCTTAAATAGGGTTGGCTCTTAACCGAGCTCACTGTTAGAAAGTAAAGTCCACCAAGATAACTGAGTGAGGGGGCTGAATCAGTTATCAGATAAATATAACTTTTATCAACTTCAATAGATTAACTATGTAAGCAATGTAACCAGCAACCATAGAAAGATATACATGCACAATAACACAATGACACAAGATATGTTGACTAGGGAACCTCTTGATCAAAGAGTAAACCCCAGTGGGAATGATGCCCACAAAAGATGCACTAATATGAATATTCCTTGTGAAAGGATGGACTTTTTTAGGAGTCTTATGAATTGCATTCAGTACATATGAATCTTTGTTAGGAGATTTTGAATCCCTGTTAAAAGATTCTAACTCTGTTAGGAGTTATGGAAGACAAAAGGACCCAGTACCCAAACAACTTTAGGGTAAGATCACTAAAATCACTATCCAATTGATCTTTGTATTACTCAATAGAATAATACCAAAAGATTAATGACCTCAACAATTCAATACTCCTTCTCTGACTGTGCCAAACTGCACCAACTCCTTCTTCAGATCTCAATACCAGATCTCAATACTTCGCATATCATCTTTCAACAATTTTGCTTTCAAAATACACTTACATTCATCACATTCCATATTAAAACAAGAAATACATTCCTTCCTTTATACCACACTCAAGTAATTACAAATGAGTCAACATACAAATTACCAAAATAAAAGTTTCCACACGTTACATTAAAATTACACAAAATTGTCGGCTTCCAATCAATATAATTCTTCACTCGTGTGACCTCGAATCTTGCGATGTCAACCACGTCACTATCAACATGTCTCCAACTTCTCTCTAACTACACATAACCAGATTCCATCCCGATTAGGAGATATAATCCGATTTCCACAAACCGCTACTCATGAACACTGCCTGAATACTGCTTCCACTAATTTCCTCATAAATTCCATGAATAAATGAATGATTGTCTGTGCTCTTAACCATGATCTAATAACACATCATATAATAAGTCCTCAACTGCACATATCTTTATCTTCAATATCCCAAGTGCACTAACTCAAACAATGTCTGCTTCTCTGCTAATTTTCAGTAGATCACTGTGTTGACATCAATTACAATCATAGTCATGAATGCAACAAAAAATGCTATAGAATGGCTGCTAATACTCCCTCATAGGATATATTCAGCATTAATTCCTAACAATCTCCCACATTGGCATTGATGGCAACATAGATGAAAAAACATCCAAGTTCCATAAATCCAATCACTGCAACACTGCTGCTCTGAAAATGCTTCAAGTCTTCTTCATCAATCAAAATCTTGCTTCATTTTCCTATTCAGTTCTCTCCAACAGATGGTACAAATGGTTTTTCATGCACACTTCTTCCCCATTGACATCAATGACATAAATTTCATCATTATGTCAACAACAACTTCAATGTCAAAAGACACTGTTCAGAAAATACATTCACTAGAGTCCTCATGACTCAGCTCAGATACACATACTCCCCCATAGAGGAAGTACCAAAATCTAGTCTAGAAGAAAAATAGGGCTCATATACCACTGGACGGATGCAACAATCTGCATCACTTCTCAAAAGTAGGCTGGGGCATAACCCCAAGCATACCTCTCAAATATTCAAATGTATCCTTAGGTAAAGGTTTTGTAAATATGTCTACAATTTGCTCATTTGTGCTTATGTACTCAGGTCTAACTTCTTTCTCTACTACTTTCTCTCTCACTACATGATACTTTATCTCTATATGCTTTGTCTTAGAATGTAACACAAGGTTCTTAGACATACTAACTGTGCTGGTGTTTTCACAATGTATAACAATAGGTTCAACAAATTTTACTCCAATATCCTTTAGCATTTGCTTCATCCAAATTATCTGATTACAATTGCTTGCTGCTACATACTCTCCTTCTACTGTGCTTTGTGAAATACAATTCTTCTTCTTGCTTAGCCAAGAAACCAATCTTCCTCCAAGGAAAAATGCTCCACCACTGGTGCTCTTTTTATCATCAACACTGCCTCCCCAATCAACATCTGTATATGCACATAGGGAAAAATCATCAGATTTTTCATACCATAATCCATACTCAAGTGTGCCTCTTAAGTACCTCAGTATCCTCTTTACTGATGCATAATGTGATTCTCTAGGTTCAACTTGAAATCTTGCTTTGTTCCTTACCACTTCTCCTTGTTCATTCATCTTGTTTCTAACTACCCATTTTGTTCCTATAACATTCTTAGCTTTAGGTCTATGGACCAATTCCCATGTCTTGTTCTTTTCAATCTGATCTAGTTCTTCTTTCATAGCTTTAATCCAATGTTCATCTTCACAAGCTTCACTAGTAGATTTAGGTTCAATTTGAGAAATCAAACATAACTATTCTTGTACCTTATTTTGAGTCTGAACTCCTCTGTCTATGCTTCCAATAATCTTCTCAATAGGATGATTCCTTGATAGATTCCTATTAGGTGTCATTGTCTCAGATCTTATTTCAGGTGTCAGTTCTTCAATGACCTCACTGTGGCTTTCATTCAACAAATCACTGTCAGTTTCATAAAATAATTCAGTAGTCTCAGAGTTAGGTCTAGGGTGAGTTCCTTCATTTGATTCATAATCAAGCATTCTTTCCTGAATTCTAAACTTTTCATCAACTTTAACATTCATGCTCTCAACAATAGTCTTAGTTCTCTTATTGTAACATCTATAAGCTTTTCTCTTCAATGAATATCCAATAAATAGACCTTCATCACTTCTAGGATCAAACTTTCCAATGTCATCATCTCTCTTAATATAATATTTTCTTCCAAAAATTCTAAAATACTTAACTGATGGTGCATGTCCAAACCATAGTTCATAGGGTGTCTTGTCTTTGTCTTCTCTAATTTGTACTCTATTCATTGTATACATAGCTATGTTCACTGCTTCTCTCCAAAATATCTTCACTAAGTCATTCTCAAATAACATAGCTCTTGCTACTTTAGTCACTGATCTGTTTCTTCTTTCTGCAATGCCATTTTGTTCAGGTGTCCTAGGGGCTGAAAACTATCTCTTAATACCATTTACTTCACAAAAGATGTTAAATTATTTAGAAGTAAATTCTCCACCTGTATTTGATCTCAAACATTTAATCTTCATTCTAGATTCATTCTCAACTTTATTCTTAATGATCTTAAACCTATCAAATGCTTCAGATTTTTCTTTAAGAAATCCAATCCACATCATTGTTGTAAAGTCATCAACAAGAATCATAAAATACCTTTCTCCATAGAACCTCTAGTCCTTGTAGGACCACTCAAGTCTTTATGAACAATCTCCAACTTCTTTGCTGTTGTAAACTTCTTGCTGGGAAATGAGATTCTCTTCTATTTAGCCATCACACATTCCTTGCACATCATGTTAGTAGGCTTCATAATTTTAGGCAAATCTCTTACTGCAAGTGTAGTACTCACATTCAAAATGTTATCAAAGTTTATATGAAAAAATCTTCTATGCCATAACTAACTGTCATCAATCTTAGTAATCAAGCATGTCATCTTAGTAGGATTCAACTGAAATACATTACCTCTAGTTCTAGATCCAGTACCAATAAGATTTCCATCTCTGTCTTTTATCACACATGTTTTCTTAGTAAACCAAACTTGATATCCCTTATCAACTAACTCTCCAACACTCAAAAGATTATGTTTCAAACCATCCACAAAGTAAACATCATCAGTATTAGTCTTTCCATCAAGAGTAATAGATCCTATACCTTTAATCAAGCAAGGTGCATTGTGTCCAACTCCAACAACTGCTCCATCATAATTGTTAAACTTTATGAACTTTTTCATGTCTCTAGTCATATGATGTGAACAACCACTATCTATAATCCAATCAACTTTCTTTTCTACTTGAGAAATTAAAGCCTTTTCTTCCTTAATTTTAGTTTCAAGATTTTCTTCTTTAATTGCTACAAATCCTATATCATCATTGTTCTCAGTATCACTTTCACTCAAAGATTTCTCCAAACTAGTTTCAAGTTCTTCATCATTTGCATAGTAACATTCTTTAGATATTTTAGGATTAAAGTTCTTCCTATACTTCTTGAATCTTTTAGGACATTTAGATGCAAAATGACCATATTCTTGACAAGTCCAACATTTAAAATTTTTCTTACCATCCGGTTCTCTCTTCACAAGCAAGGCAATACCTTCTTTAATCTTCCCATCTTCTTCATTTCTAGATCTCCTACTGCTAGCATAATCTCCACTCACACCGATGCTTCTTGACAAAGTAGGATGAACACTAAGAGCACTGAATGTTGTCTCCATTCTAGGTAGGTCTCCTGATAATCTCAGGTTCATTTTTGCTACTTCCAATCTTCCAAGAAGAGTCTCTCTTGTAAAGTTCGTAGTACAAGGTATGACTTGTTCAATCATCTGTGTTGTCTTCTTAAATGCAGGAGTCAATGTCCTCAGAATTTTCCATATCACTTCATTCTTTGTCTTTGTTCCACCATAAGATTTTATACCTACAACAATCTCTAACATTCTACCAATATAGCTTCTAATAGATTCATCTTCCATCATTCTTATATCTTCAAAAGCACATATCCAATTATGTAATCTGACTTTCTTTGCATGTTCATCACCTTCAAAAGTAGACTGCAAAGCTAACCAAATTTCATGAGATGTTTTCAAATATTTTACCTAACTGTACTCATTCTCCGGAAGGGCTGACAAGAGTGCTTCTCTAGCAAGTATGTTACACATGAATAGATCTCTTTCATCATTAGTACATGTTTCAATGTTATCCTCATCAATGATAGTCTTCGCATTCTTCTTAATCAACCAATAACCTAGTCCTAAACACATTAGATGTGTCTTCATCTTTTCTTTCCAACTATCAAAATTTACTCCATCAAACTTAGGGCTTTCTTTCTTGAAATTAGCCATGGATCTCCTTAAGCCGTTAAACTTTTCTTTCAAGGACCTACCGCTCTGATACCAATTGTTAGAAAGTAAATTCCACCAAGATAACTAAGAGGGGGGGTGAATCAGTTATCAGATAAATATAACTTTTATCAACTTCAATAGATTTTAACCATGTAAGCAATGTAACCAACAACCATAGAAACATATACATGCACAATAACACAATGACACAAGATATGTTGACTAGGGAACCTCTTGATCAAATAGTAAACCCCAGTGGGAATGATGCCCACAAAAGATGCACTAATATGAATATTCCTTGTGAAAGGATGGACTCTGTTAGGAGTCTTATGAAATACATTCAGTACATATGAATCTCTGTTAGGAGATTTTGAATCCCTGTTAAAAGATTCTAACTCTGTTAGGAGTTATGGAAGACAGAAGGACCCACTGCCCAAACAAATTCAGGGTAAGATCACTGAACTCACTATCTAACTGATCTTTGTATTACTCAATAGAATAATACCAAAAGATTACTAACCTCAACAATTCAATACTCCTTCTCTGACTATGCCAAACTGCACCAACTCCTTCAGATCTCAATACCAGATCTCAATACTTCGCATATCCTCTTTCAAATATTTCACTTTCACAATACACTTACATTCATCACATTACATATTACAACAAGGAATACATTCCTTCCTTTATACCACACTCAAGTAATTACAAATGAGTTGGCATACAAATTACAAAAATAAAAGTTTCCACATGTTACATTAAAATTACACAAAACTATCAGCTTCCAATCAATATAATTCTTCACTCGTGCGACCTTGGATCTTGTGCTATCAACCACGTCACTATCAACATGTCTCCAAATTCTCTCTAACTGCATATAACTAGATTCCATCCTGATTAGGAGATATCATCTGATTTCCACAAACTACTACTCAAGAACACTGCCTGAATACTGCTTCCACTAATTTCCTCATAACTTCCATGAATAAATGAATTACTTTCTGGACTCTTAACCATGATCTAATAACACATCATATAATAAGTCCTCAACCATGCATAGCTTCATCTTTGATATCCCAAGTGCACTAACTCAAACATTGTCTGCTTCTCTGCTAATCTTCAGTAGATCACTGCGTTCACATCAATGACAATCACAGTCATGAATGCAACAACAACTACTACATAATGACTGTTAATACTCCCCCATAGGATATATTTAGTATTCATTCCTAACACTCATTTCAAAATAGTGAATTATTTTGGGTTACCAGTCCTAGGTGGTTTTTCCCCTAACAGGGTTTCCACATTAAAAATTAAAGTATTATATATGTATGGATGTGTTGAATTGTTATTTTTCTTTACACACTACTATAACTAGATTGATAAGTAAACACAGTATTTAATTTATAGGTAATCGATAGATGCAAATTAAAGTACAGTTGATAACTTACCGAGTTGATTAATTGATTTGAAAGTTTTGTTATATACATCTGGGAGTATTTGGGACTATAGGACTATAGGATAATTGGACTTTACTGATTCACCCCCCACACCCTCTCAGTTATCTAACAATTGGTATTAGAGCATAGAGTGCTTAAAGGAAATTTTAAAGGAATTAAGCTAAATATCACAAGATGTATACGAGAGAGGTGCCAAAGTTGAACAAAGACAACTTATCGACATGGAAAATAAGAATGAAATTGTCTCTATTAGGGATCGGTGAGTCTGCAACATACTACTTGAAAAATGAGTTTATCTTACTCTTTGGACTTTTGACTTTTGATCAGATGAGAGAAGGAAAATAATGCAATGCGATGATGATAGAGATTTTTTCTTCCTTATCAATTGCCGAATTTAAAGATGTTAAGACATCTACAATTAATAAGCAGATGTAGGACAAGCTTACAGTAGTTCATGGAGGAGATGTAAATGTACCGAGGGCTAAAGCTGAAAGTCTTAGAGGAAAGTTTGATGACATGAGAATGAAAGGAGAGAACATATCTCAGTATAGTAATCGAATCATGGAGGTTGTGAATGCTATTCAAGGAGTAGGTGGAATTATTGATGAAGACATTGTTGTAAGTAAAATTCTCAGAATCTTGTTACCTACCTATGTTATTAGAGTCTCTACAATTCATGATATGAGATCAACTTTTGGGAATCATATTACACTTGATAGTCTAATAGGTAGATTGACTATATTTGAGTTGAATAACTTTGAAAATAGTGTTGGTCCTATTGTTGAGTCTGCATTTATGTCATCTCTGAAAATTGGTCAATCAAGCAACAAACATAGAATAAGAAATGAGAGTGATAGTGATAGTGAAAGTGAAGAGGATGAACTTGATGAACTTGAAGCATTAATGGCTAGAATATTGAAAAAAGTTAAAGGAAGGTATAGAGGAAAACTACCTTTGGTATGCTTTAAATGTAAAGAGATTGGCCATATTTCTAATAGATGTCCTAATAGGAAAGAAGAGGAGAAAAATAATGAAAGATCTAATGAAAGGAAGTTTGATAGAAGAGATTACTGAGATCAAAAAGGAAACTAACAGTACAAAAGGAGAGACAAACAAGATTACAAAGACAAAGGAAAGAAGGTGATGTTACCTTGTTGAAGATGATGATGATGACATAGACACCGAAACTAATGAAGACATTGAGATGGTATTTGTAGCTTTGAAAGAATTTTAGAAGAAGAAGAAAGGTATGTTGAAACAATACTTATTTCTAAAGTTACAAGAATGATACTTGGATTATTGATAGTGGTTGTACACATCATATGAATGGTGATGAAGATAATTTTAAATACCTTGAACATTACAATGGTGGATATGTTAAAATGGGAAATGATACACCTTGTCTAGTGAAAGGAAAAGGGTCTATATTATTGAACAATAAGATCAGATGTGAAAATGAATATTGGGTGAAATGACTTAATTATATCTGTTGAGTGTAGCACAACTGAATAATATAGGTCACCGAGTTTCATTTGAAAATAGAAATGTGAAAATCTATGATGAGACAGGAAAGTTGGTTGGTATTGGTGAACAATCTAAAGGTAATCTGTTTTATCTTGACAATGCTGAAACTTCTTGTTTGTTGGCTAGAAATGAAGATGTGTGGTTATGGCACAAGAGGTTATGTCATGTGAATTTTGACAACATTGTTAAGATCAGTAAGAAGAGAAAATTTAGAGGTTTACCGAGCATATCTAAACCTAACCATGTTATGTGCAAACAATGTCAAATGGGGAAAATGTCAAAATCTAGTTTTCAGAGAAAAAAAATTTCATCTAATGCTATTTTGGAGTTAGTTCATACTAATTTGTGTGGTCCAATGAGAACTCAGAGTTATTATGGAGGAAAATATTTTATCTTGTTTGTTGATGAATTATCTAGACTGATGATTGCCATGTTCTTGAAAGAAAAATCTAAAGCTTTTAAGATGTTTAAATGGTATAAAGAAAAAGTGGAAAAAGAAAGTGGTAAAGAACTAAAATGCTTGAGATCAGATAGAGGTGGTGAATTTATTTTTGATGAGTCCACTAAATTTTGTAATGAGCATGGAATTAAAAGACATGTTTCTACACCGAGAACACCCCAACAGAATGGGATTGTTGAAAGGAGAAATAGATCTATTGTTGATTGTACTAGAACACTAATGATTGAAAAATATGTGGCACATATAAATTGGAGAGAAGTCGTTAGTACTGTTGTTTACACATTGAACTAAGTTCAGCTGAAGAAAGAATCAAACAAGACACCTTATGAATTATGGTATGGTTACACACCTAATGTGAGTTATTTCAAAATATTTGAAAGTAGATGTTACATTCTAAAAGATGATAGAAATGGTAAATTTGATCCAAAAGGTGATGAAGGAATATTGCTTGGGTATTCTACTAAAAGAAAATCTTTAAAAAAATTGAATATGGCTACTAACAAAATGATTGAAAGTGAAAATGTGAGAGTTGATGAATTTGCTGAGAAGAATGATGAAGAAAGTAAAAAAGAACCAAAAGACTATGGTAAACTTGTTTACATTCAAGAACCTAAAACTCTACCCAAGCAATAGCCTAGCATTACCGAGAAAAAAATTAATGCTACCAAGCATTAGTCTATATAGACTGAGATTCAACAAACTATTACCGATGAAGATCATGATCATGCACCGAGTGGAGAACACAATGAAGAACAAATAACTAAACCTATACTTAGAAAATATGTAAGGATACATCATCCACAAAATCATATTATTGCAGATAAGAAAGCAAGAATGATGACACAAAGTAAGTTGAGAAACAACACATGCTTAGTTTATGAATTTGAACCTAAAATTATTAGAGATGTATTGGAAAATGATGAATGGATTAAGGCCATGAATGAAGAGATTGAGAAAATATAGAAAAAAAAACATGGACATTGATACCAAGACCGAAAGATAAGAATGTGATTGGATCCAAATGGATATTTAGAAACAAATTGAATGAGAATGAAGATGTTACTAGGAATAAGGCAAGACTAGTATGCAAAGGGCATGCACAAGAAGAAGGTATTGACTATGGTGAGACTTTTGCAACCATTGCTAGACTTGAGGGAGTTAGAATATTGCTTGCATATGTGACTTACAAAGGATTTAAAGTTTATCAGATGGATGCTAAATCTGCATTTCTTAATGGAATACTTGAAAAATAGGTACACACTGAACAACTTGAAGGTTTTGTTCATCCTAATCATATGAATATGGTATGTAAGTTGCACAAAGAACTATATGGACTGAAACAAGCACTGAGAGCATGGTATGAAAGACTGCACTCCTATCTTATCAGTATTGGATCTGTTAGAACAAGTGACAACAAAAATTTGTATTTGAAAGGTGAAATTGATGACAAGATTCTTATTGCTAAATATTTTGTTGATGATATCATATTTGGAGGACATGATAACCTATGCAAATCATTTGCTGATGAATTGAGGAAAGAACTTGAAATGTCAATGTTCAGTGAGATTAAATTTTTTCTTGGCTTGCAAATTTTACAACAGAATGAAGGCATATACATCACTAAATCAAAGTACATAAAGGAAGTATTAAAGATATTTAGTATGGAGGATTCAAAACCAATCAGTACACCTATGGTCACTAGATGCAAATTGACAAAGGATGACAAGTCAACCGAGGTAAATTAAACCTTTTATAGATCAATGATTGGTAAATTGATGTATGTTGTACATACTAGACCGGATATTGCATATGTAGTTGGGATTGTAGCAAGATTTTCTACTAATCCTAAAGAATCACATATGACTTTTGTGAAAAGAATTTTGAGATACTTGAAGAACACTGAAAACTATGGTTTATGGTACAAGAAAGAAGGCAATTTTGAACTGAAAGTTTACACAAATGTGGATTGGGATGGAAACATTGATGATAGAAAGAGAACTATGGCTAGAGCATTCTTTTTGGGAGAAAGATTAGTTACTTGGATAAGAAAGAAATAAGGATGCATATCTCAGTCCACTACAGAAGTAGAATATATTGCTTTTGCTAATTATTCAAACATTGCATGGAATAAACAACTTTTGGAAGGTATGAATGAGGAGATAACTAACCCAGCGATAATATACTGTGATAACACTAGTGAAATAAACATTTCTAAGAATCTGGTGATGCGTGCAAAGAAAAACCATATATCTATAAAGTATCACTACTTGAGGGAACAAGTATAAGAAAAGAAAGTAAGACTGGAGTATGTGAAATCACGACAGCAACTTGCTGATATATTTACTAAACCCTTACCTAAGGATGCATTTGAGTACTTGAGGAGTAGAATAAGGGTCCATCCCCTATGTATCGGTCACTAGGGTGATTGGGAGGTTGCATCAACCTATATTTTATCAAAATATCTAATGATGTTGATGCATGTTGTTCACACTTTTGGATTCCTGAGGCTATGAAAGATGGAAAACAAACTGAAATTGAATATTAGTACATGCAAGGTACTTAATCTAAATCGAATAACAGAGAATTTGGTTTGGCTATTGAAGATTTGTTTATTTTCTTTTTGGCATTGTTTTCAAAGGGAGAGATGATTTATATGAAATACAAGGGGAGACGATTAAAGCTAAATCTGCAAGGAGAGAGACTACATGGAGAGTATTGATGTTGTGTAGTGATTAAACATATTAAATGTATAAGCTAGGGAGATTTTACCGAGTTAAAACATTTGCATACTGAGTTGTAGAATAGATGTTTGGAATTCTATGGAATATTTCATATTGTGTTGCCATCAATTCTAAAGGGAGATATTGATAAACTACAACTGGTTGAATATCTTGAGGGAGAGTTTGACAACTGATTGGATATTTGAAAGGTAGTGATTGATAATCACCGAGCTACTAATATGTATGTGAGATATTAAATTAGTTAATGTATTATCATTGATGTCAACTAGTTTTGAATATACTTATCATGATGGTTACAAACATCTTAATTAGAAGGAAATGATGGTGAAGGAATGAGATATCTACATAAAGATGAGATGGATGAGAAATATATGGATATGGTATTCATTGGATAACTTATTGATGAGTCTATGGCATTATGTTAGTGATTTGATTGTATTATAAGAATCCATTATTGATTGAAGATAAATAATGGACAAGTTTATGTGGTCGCTAAATGAAGAATTTAGTATACACTAAGTAAGTGTAGTGTGTACTGAGTATAGTTGTAACTGAGCTAGTTATCACTGACGCATTTTGGTATTGACTAAGTGAAAGAAATAAATGGAACTTATGACTGTTGGCTAAATATGATGAATTGGACAATTGTTGATGATTTTGAGGTAAAAGATATTTTTTATGATGATCAAATGGCTAACAAAATTCAAGGATGATTAGATGAAGGAGAATGCAATGTCTTATTGATGCAACTGTCGAGGAAGGTTAAAGTGAAAAAACCAATGGTGAAGATTAAGAGGCAAAATATATGGATGGAATTAAAATGGTTTATGATGTCTATATAAAGAGATAGGAGATTCATTACTGAGTCTTTTGCAGGAGAATTCACGTGAAAAGACTGAATTCATGCAAAGCTAATCAAACTGGTTGAAGATAGAACTGAGCAATTCTATAGACAACACCGAGCATTAGAGAAAGAAATTACCAAGAAGAACAAAGTTGGAGGAAACAAAGAGATTGAATTGATTATTGATCAGAGGTATTTTTTAGCCTAGCATAGATCTAAAAATCTACAAGGAAAGTTGTATTTGAATCAGATCATTATTGTATCAGTTTAGCCATTGCTATAGATAAATCTCTTAACTGAGTGTGACTTAACAGTCTTTATATTTCAATATGACATTCAATGAATGTTGTTTATTTTCTTGTTGACCCCATAGTGAATGTTTGGTCAAGGGATAACTATTAGTGATAAATACTCTAATCATGTCACACCTTACAGTGTATTTTATAACCTTTAACAGGGTTGGCTCTTAACTGAGCTCACTTCAGAAGAGTGAATTATTTTGGGTTACTGGTCCCAGGTGTTTTTTCCCCTAACACGGTTTCCACATTAAAAATTAAATTTTTATATGTGTATGGATGTGTTGAATTGTTATTTTAATTTACACATTAATATAACTAAATTGATCAGTAAACAGAGTATTTAATTTACTGGTAATTGGTAGATGGAGAGTCAAGCACAATTGATAACTTACCAAGTTGATTAATTGATTTGAAAGTTTTTTTATATACATCTAGGAGTATTTGGAACTATAGGATAACTAGACTTAATTGATTCACACCCCCTCTTAGTCATATAATAGAAGGAATCCCTCCAACCCCAGCGGAGGATTCATCATCAAACTAAGCAAGTAAGTTTTTTCTTAGGGACCAATAAAAAATTGCTAAATCTATTTGTCCCTTTATAAGTAAAGATAGGATGGATCACATGGTAGCATACTAGAGATATAATGGAACTCATACTAGACACATCTAATGGAAACCAATTAGTATTATATATCATTGGTTTATCATTTTAAATATAGATAGTTATCAGTGAACAAGTGAAAGGATAGTAATTGGTGGAAAGTATCACTGCCGGACAAAGGATACAAATGTTGATAGAATAGTTACTATTGGAAACATTTATTGCCTAAATAGTTGTTTGAATACTTTTGGGAAATAAATACATGTTGATACTATTCATTAGTTACCTTATTTTATGAAGCAATCGATTGAGTAGCATCAAAGAGTCAAGACCAATTCATTGAGAATTATTATTAGCAAGAATCTATCAAAGAATCATTTGAGAAAATTTTCGTGGCCTAGTTTAGCACAGTCAATCGAAGTAGCAGAAGATACTAATGGAGAACTTGAATTTGAGGAATTTCTTCAACATAATGGCAACATATATTCAAAACCATGTAGTGGTAAGTATCAATGACGAGCCAACGCTAGAATTTAAACTATACCCGTTGAAGGCAATCTAAAGGGACAATGTTGGAGCCCTATCATCATTACCTCTGAGAGTAATGCTTACAAAGGATATTAGGAATTTTATTCACAAAAAGGTTGTAGAACTCAGAGATGAAGAAATTAACAAAATATATTACACTGGACTAAGTGTAGAAGGAAGTCTCAATGACGAGCATAAGCATCTAGAAACAAGATTGACACATATGGTGTTTTTACCTAAATTCAATAAAGAATGGATCAAATACGTATTGAGTAAAGTACATGAGGAATTCATGTGGTTAGATGAAGAGAAGATGATCATAATAACGAAAGACCTTGTTGGTTCTTGAAATAAATTTTACACTCAAAGAGATACCAATATACCTAAGAATAATTTTGGGAGTGGTTAATTCCAAATATAGGAGGGATTTGTAGGTAACTGGACCAACTATAGGGACAAGACTACCCTCTACACTTTTGGCTCTGCAAAACCAAGGTGGATATACCTGATCTAATGGATATAACTTTTCTTAATAACTCAATATTGGATCTTAATAAAATATAGTAGTAAGAAAGTACTAAATAACAACCTATTATTCATTGACTCTCCATTACTATGGTAGGACACTTACTTCTTCAAATAACAACAAAAGATTAAAAATTGGTTTTGATTGTTCTATTTTGATTGTAATGATTTCAATCAATTCTTACCAATGAAAGGTATACTTATTTAGGCCAGTGCCTTATCCATTGGTCTATTATTACTAAAACAAACAGAATACAAAGACCTTTAGATGATTGAATTCATAGCCATAAAGACAAATACTCAGACCTTCCCTTCTTACAGATAATCCTAATGCAAATCAATATGAACATGTATCTCATTCAAAGGAATATTTAATCCAATTCTAAATTAGAACTCAAAATGAAGATACATACATAGAGGTCTATGATAAAATCAGAAATTCATAGATTTAACACAAAGGAGAGATAAAGACCTGATACTTGTATTAAGTATAATGAATTCAATTCTTTATATACAATATGCTTTAGAAAATAAGCTTGCAAACAATGGTAGCAACCTGTAAATTTTTTCTATTATTGATAAAAATAGATACAAAATATTACAATCTCGATTGAGACTTGGGGTTTCAAAAATATACTCTTCTAGATACCTAAACTCTCAATGCCCTTTATGACCATGAAAAATCCTTATATAAAGAAGGATTTCAACAAGCATCCAATCATATTGGGCTTTACAAAACTTAACCCTATAAATACAACAACCTCGTAGGGTTTACAATAAATGACACAATTAGATCCTTGACAGATATCTTGATAGGCAAGCCACCTATCTTCAAGTCTTTAATTCTTCTCTCGATCAACTTGATCAATTTGATTGTCTTTCCTTTGTGATTGTATCTGCAATAAATACATCTTACATCTTATCAACTCAAAAACTGTGAGCCATCAACCCTTTGCTCGCCTCAAGAAGTAGATGGAGTGTATGCTTTTTCAACATGAGGGATGTACTCATGATATCTCCATTCATTGAATACCTCCTCACTTGGAAACACAAAAGTTATGATTTCAACCTTCCTGCCAAATAACTATTCCCACTTGCTCTCCATTTTTCTAATTTCCTTTTGTATAAAATCAAATCTTGACTTAGTAGTTATTAGCATCTCAATGGTATGGATGAAGAAAAGAGTATTTTGTAAAGTTAAAATATTTGTCATCCTAGTTGAAAATTCCTCATCCATTTTGTTCCTCCACTTGACCAATTCTTTAAGTTCTCCATTCCTTTTGAATACTCCTAGAGTTAACTCACAGTTGGAGATTGTTAATTCTTTCTTCAGCAAGTTGGACTTTCTTTCAAAATCATCCAAAATTATTTTGAATTCTACCAGACCTTTTACAAACTTATGAACCAGCTTAATTAATGGATTAGGGTCAAATTGACCTTTTGAGAGCATGTAGAAGCATTTCATGTTTGAGGCCCTTCCTATCCATTTATCCAAAAATTGGCCCTAACTCAGCCTTATGATCATTCAAAGATATCAGCAGTGCACACAATCTTTTAGCATGGTCAAATAAAATTGTAGGATCCAAATTGTTTGCAAACTGCATTACTTCTCATATGACCTTCTCCTCATACTTTTGGTCTACCAAACATTTATCCTTCATATGCTCATCTCTTTCTTTGTTTAGTCTCCCTCAACCTATCTCTTTCTTCAAGTAGTTGTTGCTTTTCCCAACTAACTCTTGCTTCTATATTTGTTTATGGGAAGGGGGATGGTGGAAATTCAATGATAGGAATAGAGGAAGAAGCCACTATAGGATGACTAGAAATCATCAATTGAGGAGACCTATGACCTTGTGGTCCAGTTAATTGTGAGATTAACTTATCCTTCTCAATCATCTCAACCTTCGACTCATTATAAGACTTAAGAATAGTCTCAAACTTTATTCTCAATTATTCCTTTTCAAGGGCATCCTTTTCTACCACCTTTAGAGTGAACTTGGTTGTTTCTAAAATAATATTTGAGGCTTCAATGATTGAAGTCTCACCTACCTTGTGTACTAACATATTTCTTGAGTATTATGAGGAATGAGACTCATTCCTATTTTTATTTTCTTCCCTCTTAAGGGACCACATTACTAGGGTTGCATGATCATCTGAGAAGACCACACCCCTAACAGCTTTTTGTGCTTGTTCTGTAGTAGAATGAATAGTAGTTTTACTTTTCCTTACTGCATCAAAAACTATTTCATCTGTAATATCCCATTCAAGGAGAATCAATACTCCTGTAGTATGCACTAAGGCCCTGCCTTCATATGGGGTCATGTTCTCAAACTTTTTCATCATTTCCCCCTTAGTTTCATTTTCAATTTTAGTTACATCCTTATCAAGGAATTCTTCCTTCTTCTTTTCACAAATCTCTGTGAACTGATTAAGATGCATTCTCCACAATAATTGAAGAAATGCCCTAGTTTTGACAAAATTATCATTGGAGAGGAAACTATCACTAGCTTGCTTTAGAATCAGATCTAATTACTTACCTATGAGCTCTGCCATAGTGAGATCCATTACAACTTTCTTTGGTGCCTCTGGCATCCCTTCTTGTATCTCTTCATTGGAAACAAAAATATTTCCCTCATTGCTCATCTGTACCAATTGCTGGGCAACTCCTTGTTCATCTAACTGCAATGGGGATTGAGATGGAGAATACATCTCTTGCTTAGGTTGAGCCACTTCTTCTTGTCTCTACCTCTTTAGAGAGGGCTTTTCTTCAACATGATCATCCATAGGTCTCTTCCCTTTGGAAGTGGATGGAATGGGTCTATCCTTATGTTGCACTGGTAGAAGAACATTGTACCCCTTTCTTTCTTGAATAGTGTATGTCACCTTAGGGATCAATTTAGCATATCCAGGCTGATTTAGGATTCTCCACACTTTCTCTAGATTAGATTGGATCACAACATTCTTCTTCTCATTCACAACCTACATAATCCCCTCAAAATGTTCCATCAAGGTTTCAACTTTCCTTGCCCATGGCTGGAAATCCTTTAGTGGGTCATATTTTTTATCAAAGATCTAGATGAAGTCTACAATCTTCTTGTAAATTATCCATTTCTCCTTCTTAATCTCTTGAGTTTGGAGGTCAAACTCATTTCTAACTATGTCCTTAGGAAAATTGAATTGGTGCTCCATAGTGACACACCTTTTCTTCTCTTTAAACATTCCAGATATAAAACCTTGATTATCAGCACACCTTACCACAATAATATCCATCCTGTAAGGTTGAAAAACCTTATTCAAATGTACCCAACCACCTTTGATAATGATAAATTGGTGGGCTATTGTAATACTAGGGAAAAGAGTTCCCCTTCCTCTATTCATCAGGGCTACTTCCTGCAAATCACCCATCTACCTCAAAATCTCTGCATATCCCACTTTCAATGGGACTTGATATGGTAGCACATAAGGATCTTTTGTGCATCCATACACTCTAAAAATTGTTGATACCGGGTACAAAATTATGTCACCAAAGTTATGGACTATAGTGATATCCTTGCAATATTCCTTTGGTCTAATTAATCTTAATAATTCCATAGGAATTCTAGGGTTTTCTTGGAATAACATGGATCTCAACCTTGAAGCAAAATTCCTATCAAACATGACATAACTGGTATCATTCCTATCTCATGACAATTCTATAGTCCATACTTGGACTGGTAGAACCTCACCATTCTTTTCTCTGACTAACTCCATTGTCTGGTTGAAGAAGTTGACACCATTGTGCAAAAACATATGCAATAACATTGAATACCATCCAAATGATTTGTCTACCTTCATGTTCTTTATCCCTATTAGACCCTGGTGAATCAAGTCAGCAATGTAAGGAGGAAAATCAAAAATTAGTGCTAGGTGGGGATGTAAAAATTACACCATCATGAACATGAAAGGGATAGGCATGTGTGTGGCCTCATCTTGACCCAAAATATATGTTAAAGATTTATACATGCCTAATGCCCTTAAAATGAAAAGATCCAACTGAAAAGGCTTTGGTGTACTTGAACTAACCATACACAGGGTTCCAACCTTGCCAAAGAAATCCCTCAAAGGACCAGACCTAAGATATTCTCTCTGAGCCTCATAAATCTTGTTAAACTTATCAAAGCCAATCTTTTCCAGACCAACAAAAGGGTCATTCAACAAAAATACTTAGCTGATCTCATCCTCTGTGATACTAATTAAAACTTTTCCATTTATATCTCTGACAACCCTTGTCATTGGATCATAGCATCTAGCAATTTGAATAAGGAGGTCAGCATCCATGAAAATACTAGGCACAATAAGCTTTTGTACATCAAACTACTAGATATTGCTAAGGGGAGTAGAGGCATTTCTTTGAGAATAAGAAACTTTGAATAATATCAACCCCGTATATTTTTCCCCAATCCTAGCATCTCTCATCCACATTCCTCTATTAAACAACCCATCATCAATAAAATCTCTAGGGTTCTTAGGCACTAACTCTTTCATTCAAGATTTGAGTGAGGGAGTAATTGGAGTAGGTCTTCATAAAATCCTCTCTCCTTATAATCTATTTTCCCTGTGAGGTCTCTCTTTGGTACCATCTTAATAAATAGGGTTTCAGAAAAGAATGTAGAAACTAGATAAAACCACCCTAATCCATGAAGGAAACTTCAAATTACTAGCAACAAGATCATAAAAAGAAAAAACTTTGAGAAATTTGGTTTAAAACACCTACAATTTACCAAAAAACCTTCGCAGATCATGCTTGCAGAGAGCAACTTCACTTGAGAGAGAAGAAGACAATGTGTCATTCGTAATGATCAAATCTTTCCTTATAATATTTTCCAGTCCATCACAACCAACTCACATGAAACCAATTAAGTCAAGATTACTAAAACTGGTAGCTACAACATTCACAGGATGTGATAGGGCTTCAAATTTCAAAATTTAAATCTGTGTCGTCGATCTCTTCCTTCTTGGCGCAACGGGCGGTCATCAAAATTCCAATCAACAAGTTTAATCCCATTTCCTAAGTATAATTCTTGACCAATGAAAAAATTTCATTTTTCCCATGTGCAAACTTCTATGTCCCTTTACAACTTACTCAACTGGATAGGTGTCAGCTCGTTGCAGCCCCACAAACATTAACCGATGAGCATCTCTCAATCAAGGCTCAACGCTTGTCATTGATCTTTCCCAGACGTGTTAGTCCTTTATCGCTTATGAAAACTAGTGACCCCACTTTGGAAAGAGACACGTGGTGGCTTCTAAGAACTTCAGACCCACTAGTAGGTGACATCACTCTAGACACATGTCACCATGTCGCATCCCCACAAACATGAAACTATCAGTAGAGTCAGGCTAAGGCACAACGTCCATCGTTGATAAGATCTCATTAGGAAGTCCTCATTTAAGGATGAAACTTGGCCCCACTTTAGTTGTCATTGGTCCTTTCAATCGAATGGTTGTCACAATCCCACAAAGGTTAATATTCATGCATCTTAGGATAACGGCAATAAGATGACTGTAGATTTTGATTGGGTTTTAACTGACCACGTAGCTTATGAAACTGGGCCCACATTGACACATGTCACCTAGTCACAACCCCATAAAGGTAAAAAGTCTGACAACAGGAGGGTTTGCAGGGTAGCGATAACCACATGATCTAAACAGATCTAACAATTGGGATTTATCATGGGGAAAGATAAAGTTTAAACAAAAAAAATTGAAGGAAAAGGGACCCCGCTTTAGTTCTAACCGCTAACACATAGGTCAAAAACTTAAGTTATAAAAAGGGCACATGCTTTTATTCAGACCTTAAGTGCTTGAAAAAGTAACGATGAAATAGAAGGAAACCTATGAAAATAGGGCTTAATCAATTTTTTGCTTGGCTAGGTTAATCTGAAAAAGGGTTTCTTCAAAATTTAGAAGGGTAAGGGCCAAAAAGTTTTATTGTACCAATAGACCTAATTCATATGGTCACTAGTTTACTGATTGATGGAAGGAATGCATGCTATGCATGAGTAATATAGATGAGCTCAGGAAAATCACTGAAACATTGAAGGATGGAAGAGCCATAAGATTGGATAAAGTCAAAGATTTGGAGACATGATTTGAAACAATGATCATTGGTTACAAAGTTTATCAATCCAATCGACCAAACAACATACTTGATAGTGTTGTATATGCAGCCTATGAGATAGACAAGCTGGGAAAAGCATATGATTTAGCATACATGTTTCAGACACAACTATTTATGAACATGAATCGACTACAAAGGGATCATAAATAAGAAGTTAATTATGGATCATTTTTAGTTTGTTTATATTTCTATATCAATAATTTCTTCTCGGGCCTAGGTCATGTAAATTGGAATATAGATAGACCAATAATCTATGAGATGAATGAGAATATTTCACAATTAGAAGAACTTAATCAAATAATGTGGGGATGTTATCTCTATTTGAGAATTAGATGTTGTCATTAGTATCAATCAGATTAGTCGGTAATCTAATCTTATCAGTCGGTAAAGGAAGCTATAGAAGCTAGTCGGTTGAACAATCAAGTGTTTGTATCGAGTAGTCACAAGGCAGAATTGAGAGCTAAAAGGAAACATGTTTAATCAAGTACTAAGTATGTTTACCGAGCATCAGAGTATACCGAGAACTGAGTAAGTAAATACTAAGCATTCTGTACACTGAGCACCAATGTATTCACCAAGCAGAAGGTTGTGTTTACCAAGTTATTCAAGAAATGACATAGTAATTAGGAATGGCACATTTATTTATGCAAATGGTTTACACAGATCAATAGAATATTTTACCAAGATCGAGAGTTATTTAATATGGATGTATCATTAAATGAAGTGATGATTCCTATATAATATATAGATCTAGGTTAATTTTGTACACTGTAGATCTTAGGTTTTCTAAGATGTTGTAAACCTAATTAGGTCATAGAAGTCTTAAAATTTTTCTATATAATTTTAATTGATGTCATTTTGACAAGGATCGAATATACATGATAAGGAGATCATGAAGCAATAGATGCTTACCAGGACATCATAATTCAGACAAGGTTTACAGAACAAAGCAGTTATTAGAAACAAAGATCAGTTTATTCAGAAACAACAAGGCTACCGAGTAGAACAGATAGCATTTTACTATACATCAAGGTGATATTTATTCATTATATCATAGATCTGATTCAGACAAATTAAAATTTTCATTTATAGATACTTTCTATTATTCTCTAATCATTATAGAAGAATTGTAAAATCTCCTAACAAAGTAGACTTAATAGTTTGATTGTAAATCTCTTAACCGAGTACACACTTTCTTAGTGTTGTTAAAATCCTCTCACAAGGTAGATCTAATCGATCTCATTGTTACTCCTAAAAGGGTAAGATCACCAGAAGTGATCACACTTGTAGCCTTAATCGGAAGACTTTATTTACCGTAGTAGTGAAGAGTTTGTGGGTGTCATCCCCACTACAGTTTTTACCTTCTAACAAGGGTTTCTACAGAACCAAAATATTTGTGTCAAGTGTTACATTTCGTGATTGGTTTATTGTTTGTTTTCATGCACTTTACATTTGCAAAGTTATTTGAATGAATGTTGCAAAAAATGAGTTCAGTTGGATAGTTAGTCACTACTATTGCAGTTTGTTTATTTTAGTAAAAAAGTTTAGGGTACTGATTCACCCCTCCCCTCTCAATACTTTATATTTCCTATCCCAAAAATTTCTATTAGAGCAAGATCTCTAATTGGAAGGTTTAATAACTGAAGAGAAAAGATCTAAGGATGGAAAGATACAAGTTGGACAAGACAATTGAGAATCAAAATATTTAGATGTATATTTTCACTGAGAAATATAAGAAAGAAAAGGATGAATTGAAGAAATTACTGGTTTAGAGAAAAGACATGGATATTCAACAATGTGAAATTGATTATCATGAAGAAGATATTGATGACCCATTTGAGAATATTGGATCCAGTTCAGGCAGTGTATCTAACATTTTTGAAGGAAACTTGTATGATTTATCTGAGAAAAATCTTCATTTGACTAAACAGGTTAAAGCTCTGCAGATCGGTCAAGAAGCACAAATGGTAAGAATGGTTGATGTGATGAACAATGATAGACAAGATGAACAAGAGAGAAATTTGGCTATTGAAGACAGAAGGCAAATGACTAAGAAACTACAAGAGAAGGAATCTGAGATAATGAGACTTACTGAGCATCATTTTGAGATATCCAATTAGATGGTTGTTGTTAATCAGGAGATCAACCGAGTGAATGGTGAGTTGACTAAGAAACTTGAAGACATTGGAGAACTTAGAGAAGAAAATGAGAGACTGAAACATGAAGTAAAGATGCAACAACAACACAATGAGATGATTAAAAAGGCTGAGGACAATTCAAAGAAAATTAATGAATTCCTAATCAGTCAAAGAGGACTTGGAAGTACTATTGGATTAGGCTATACCGAGAAAGGAGAATCATCTAAGCAAGCTAAACAGATGAACAACTACAAGATTCAGAGACCTAAGAAGCTATCATGCTATCATTGTGGTAAACCAGACCACACATCAAATGTTTGCAAGAGTAAAGCACAAGGTAATCCTAAAACCACTCTTAAATTCAATGGTCATCGTTATAGTTGTAACAAGTATGGACATCAAGCACATGAATGTAGATCTAAGATGAATAGGTCTCCCATCAAACCCTACATGGAGAAACATTTTTGCACTTGCAACATGCATGGACATACCTCACAAGAGTGCAAAACAAAGATGAAGCAAGTCTGGACACTGAAAGGATAAATAAGACCTATCAAATAAGAAGAAAAGGTAATGTTTATACTTGGGATTATAATACATGGATTAACTGCACAACATGTGGAAGATATGGACATATTGTAGCTAACTACATGAGGAAGAATTGGAGAGGCAGATCTCATAGATGGAAAAGCACAGGTATGGCATGCTTACATTGTCACAAAGTCGGTCACTTAGCTAAAGATTGTAGAGACCGAGCACCAGAGATACAAATCTATGAGAATGGAAACACAATTGAAGATATCATGAGAATTAGGAACACTATGTGGAGAAAAGAATCAAGTGATAATGTTGAGTCAAGCAACACAGATGGTGAAACCTCATCCATTGGATTGGGTAACATCACCACCTCCACCTAAGTTGTAAAGGTATGTATGGAACTGACAATTCTAATTGGTTATATCTATCATAAAGTTCCTGATATCAAGTGCTATCATACCAAATCTGCATGAACAAAGATGCATTATGGGGTTACAAGTTTTGAGTTTTAAGTGTTCACATTCGGTAAATGCTAGACCGAGTGGTCACAATCGGTAAGTATTAGCAAGGTTAACCAAGTGTCAGTATTAATTGAGTGAAAATTTCATGTGTTAACCAAGCTTATGATTTGTTGTGGTATACACCGAGTGTGACAATTATCGTCGAGTTGTATTAGGTCAAGCATTTATTGCATAAAGTTTTGAGTGGGAATTTGAAAATGCTATAAATATGTGGTAAACTTAGGCTATAGTTCCATTTATAAAGTCATCTCCTCAAGAGTCCAAGAAGAAAAAGAATAAACATGGAAAAGGGCCAGTTACTCTTGATGAAGTCATTGAAATTCCTAACTGTGACCTGAGGACATTGGACCCGAAGGAATTGAGGAAATACGGGGAAATTTGTACAAGGAAAGAAGCACAAGAAAAGCTAAGGAAAGAAAGAAAGAGCAAGCAAATTCTTGAAGATGTAAGAGACATCTTGTAGAAAGTTATACCGAATGTCCAAATCAATGAGGATACACCCATTTTGGACCAACTTGCAACTCTTACCAATCAAATAAATGCCCTGGATACAGATGCTGAGAAGAGGATTGAGGAAAGGGTAGAAGCTAAGATACATAATAAATTAGCAAAGAAAATCAGCCAAGAAGTGGTAATCAACAAGGTTAAGCTTTCTAAGGTAATTACCGAGCTGAAAACTATTACTCAGAAAATAATTCAATATTTGTTTAAGTTATGCACTATGGAGACTTTCACTATTGAGGTCAGTGAGAAGATTGAAAAGTTGGATGCAGAAATTCTAGCTAGTGAAAATGCATTCCTAACTGAGCCCAATGTTTTTCATAAGCATTTTCTCAAAGTTCAAGAATTGAGGCAGTTGAGAGATGATCTGAGGAAGCAAGAAGACAAAATAAGTGACCAAGTCATCGAGTTGCAAGCATAACTACTTCCACACCTCGAGATAATGGAAAGACACATTGAGAAGGAACAAGCCTTAGCTACTACACTGGAGATATCTATGTTGGAAAACATATTTGATATTATTGCACAAGTCAGTCTTGAACACATTTTTCTTACCAACTTGAAAGAGGAATGGGAAAACCTCTTAGATTCTTTGATGAAAACCCACAAGCATATTTTTGATAAGCTGTAAGTATACATTTTTTGTTTTTGGAATTAATCTCAAAAAGGGGGAAATATAATGTATATTCCAAATGTACTTTTATATGCAAATGTACTCTACACTACATACCGGGAGCATGCACCAAGGGGGAGTTTCGAAGAAGAGTTAGTTTATGTATATGTATATATGGAGTTAGAATTTTTTTAGAAATATTGGTTTATATACATTATAGTTTTGATACTAATGCCAAAGGGGGAGATTGTTATCTCTATTTGAGCATTATATGTTGTCATTAGTATCAACTAGATTAGTCGGTAATCTAAGCTTATCAGTCGGTAAAGGAAGCTATAGAAGATAGTTGGTTGAACAATCAAGCCTTTGTATCGAGCAGTCACAAGGCAAAACCAAGAGCTAAAAGGAAATAGGTTTAACCAAGTACTGAGTATGTTTATCGAGCATCAGAGTATACCAAGCATCGAGTCAGTAAACACCGAGCAGTCTATGCACTAAGCACTAGAGTATTCAGCAAATAGAAGGTTGTGTTTACCAAGTTATTCAGGAAATGACATAGTAATCAGGAATTGCACATCTATATATGAAAATGGTTTACATAGATCCATAGAACATTTTACATAGATTGAGATTTATTTAATATGGATGTAATAATTAAATGTTGTGATGATTCATATCTAATAGTTAGATCTAGGTTAATTTTGTGCATTGTAGATCTTAGGTTTTCTAAGATGTTGTAGACCTAATTAGGTCATAGCAGTCTTAAAAGGTTGCTATATAATTATAATTGATGTCATTTTGACAAGGATCGAATATACATGATGAGGAGATCATGAAGTAGTAGTTGCTTACCAAGACATTAGAATTCAGACAAGGTTTACAGAACATAGCAGTTATCAAAAATAGAGATCAGTTTATTCAGAAACAATAAGTCTACCGAGTAGAACAGAGAGCAGTTTACTACACATCAAGGTGATATTTATTCAATATATCATAGATCTTATTTAGAAAAAGTAAATTTGTCATTTATAGATACTTTCTGTTATTCTCTAATCATTATAGAAGAGTTGTAAAATCTCCTAACAAAGTAGACTTAACAGTCTAATTGTAAATCTCTTAACCAAGTACACACTTTCTTAGTGTTCTTCAAATCCTCTCACAAGGTAGATCTAATCGATCTCATTGTTACTCCTAATAGGGTAAGATCACCAGAAGTGATCACACTTGTAGCCTTAACTGGCAAACTTTATTTACCGTAGTAGTGAAGAATTTGTGGGTGTCATCCCCACTGCAGTTTTTACCTTCTAACAAGGGTTTCTGTGTAACCAAAATATTTGTGTCAAGTTTTACGTTTCATGATTGGATTACTATTTTTTTTATGCACTTTACATTTGCAAAGTTATTTGAATGAATTTTGCAAATAATGAATTCAGTTGGATAGTTAGTCACTACTATTGGAGTTTGTTTATTTCAGTAAACATTTTGAGGGTACTGATTCACCCCTCCCCTCTTAGTACTTTATCTTTGCTATCCCAATAGGGGATACTTTAAATAATTTCAAATTAAGATGCAAGGACATTATTGGATACCTCCACCATTAGTGGAGAAGTATAGAGATTTAATTTATTTTGTAGTAGATACTGACACATGCAAGATCCAACTGGTGCAACCAAGAACATCTTGGGTGCCAACATTTGGATATGAAGTCACTGAGGATGATGTAGTGAGATGTGATGATCACATCCTAAGCCTACCTATCAACAATAAGTCTAAAATTTTTGGAACATATGAGGAATATTATGAAATAATAACACTGGAAATCAAGAAGCCTAAGATTCAAAAGAAGGAGAAAATGCTAGAAAAATTATTAGACAAATATGGAGAAAGTGCATAAGAAATGAGTTTTCAATTGGAAGAGGAATAGAAATAATAAAATTCACTACACCTCCCTTCCACACTAGTCAAGAAGAAGAGGACATCACATAGTGGAACAACTACAGAGACACTAGCACTACCTGCTATTCACAGCCCTACCTGCTATTGAAGAAATTGAAGAGAGAACTGAAGAGGAAACTAAACTAAAGATGTCGAGTGTTATCGATAGAAAAGGAAAAGAAGTTGGCGAGAAAGAAGAACCCTTGAAAAGGAAAATAATGATAAGAAGACCACTCAACCTTCTAAGATAGAATGGAGAACAAGGAGTCAAGTGAAGACTCCACCTAGTAAGAAGGAATAGGTTGAAGTAGAAGATGAAGATATTGAATCTAAGAAAGAGATAATATCACGGGGAAAGAGATATGGAAGAAATAAATTTAGGATACCAATAGATCCTACAAAAATGGTATAGTATATTATTGATACAGGACTATTTGGATGGATTAAATCGACTTCTTTTGTAAATATTTTAGAAGAAGCGAAACAGTTAATTGAGGACACAGTTGTCAAACATTTTTACACATACAATAAGTACCTAGGTGACGTCAAGAATAATGTACCAAAGGAACTATATGAAACATTACTAGTAAGATGGAATTTGACATACCACATAGTAGAAGAGATCAGAAAAAAAGTGTTGAAACAACATATGTCACATCTATCGGTGAATGATATAGATATTTATGCAGCGAGGCATAAGAAATAATTTAGAACAAAAATAATGATTGCTATGGTATTAGTCAATGAAGAAGCAAAATTGGAGGAGACTATTACACAACTATGGAAGGAGATAATGGACAAAGAGAAAGATGAATCCTATATAGAGGCAGCACCATCACATGTTGACAACTCATTTACTGTCAATGAGTTAATCGGTAATGCACCTAATGAAACTGATAAGAAAACTAACAACGATGAGGTGATTATTGAAGATATTACTGAGGAGTTAGAAAAATAGGAAGCACTAGTACAAATGCAAACAGAAAAAGACAATGAAAATTTTGACACATCTGTCAACACTACTATTGAGAAGAGATCACTGGAAACTAATGGAGAGGCACAAAACCGACAAGATTCTATATTGGTAACACAAAAAGGTAGAGTTACCTGAGCATATTTTGAAAAGTATTGAGGAAGTATTACAAGAGATGAATAAGAAAGAAGAAGTGTTAGGAAAAATGATCAAAACCTCATATCATCTGAACAACAACACTTACCAATTGACCCATCAACCGGGAATCAACAAGAGGTAGAGGATAGCATAAGCAAAGACAAAGATAAAGACAATACTATTAGACAAGAGAAGACATCCAAAGAACCCCCAAAATCAAATAAACCAAAATCAAACAAAGTAAATGACATGGATGAGAAGAATAATAAAGACAAGAATTATGGAGAAAAGAATAAGGATGATGATAAGGAGAAAGATATGGACAAGGAGAAAATGGAATCTAAAGGAAAGTGGAAATGTGAAGAAGAAGAAGAAGAAGATGATGATGATGATGATGAGGAGGAGGAGGAGGAGGAGGAGGAGGAAGCAGATAGTGATCACTCCCAATTTGAGATACTTAAGCAAGATCCAAGGAAGATGAAGAAGAATAAGGATAAGGAGGAATATGCGTGAGTACTACATCTAAAGGAAAAGTTGGATAAAGAAAAAGCCAAGAAGCTACGAAGAAAAGTTATTAAAAAAACACTTAATATATTCAAAGAATTGATGCCATATGTAAATGTTGATGAAGATGAATCACTAGAACAATAGTTTAAAGTGTATAGTTATCATATCAGTGGATTTGGGAATGAGTTGGAGTAGTAACTCACTCATGTAGCTACAAGGAAATTGGAGCATCAAATTGTACATAAATTGTTAACAAAGATAGTTATTTTGAAAGTTGTCTTTTCTAAAGTAATTAATTTTTTAAAGGAAAATTGATAAAAGCAAAGTCAATGTATAGTAAGTTATGTAAATTTTCTGAATTTACAAAGGAAGTGGATAGTAAGATTATCATAGCACATGCAAAGCTAGCGTAGCATATCGGCAACCTATAGCTGACAAAAAAATAATTGTAGTGCATTCAACGAAGATGAGAGAGTTAATAGCAAAGGAACAAGAGTTCACAGTAGAGAGAGACATGCTACATATGAGGATTTCATAACTGTAAAGCATAATAACCCATCATATAGCTATTACTCAATATAATGTTGAAGAAGAAGAGAAAATTGTATAGATCCCTAAACTTAGTTTGGTGGACAACCTAGATTAGTTATCATCTAATTTAAATGGACATATTATAGATCTAAATGCATTGAACAATTCATGGAATACCTTTTTATAGAATCTAAGTGACAAGTACAAGTTCATCACCAACAAATTATAGGATTCATTTGGTATTGATTTCCAAAAAAGGGGGAGAAGTAAAAAAAGTCAAAAAAGAGAGATGAAAAAAGGAGAAAATTATCATAGGGGGAAATACCAATAGAGATATCGACAACACAGTTTTGGAGAATCATAGAATGAAAGTTTTTTCCATCAATGCCAAAGGGGGATATTGTTGGAAATGTCAAGATAAGTTTGATAAGTTTTTTCATTGATGTCAAACTATCATAGTTATATTATTGACATACTATAGTAGATATAAAAGTAAGTTATAGGAAGTCGACAGTTATCGAATAAGGGAAAACATGTATAATGGCTATTAGAGGAAAAGAGAAAAATGTTTTATGGAGAAGATCAAGATGAAGGAACCCTAAGATCTAAGGTCTTAATTATGTGGTTTAATGGATAGAAACATATAAATATTTGAAGGATCAAGAGAAAGGTGAGAGAGAAAAAAAAGATATACAAGTGCAGAGAAAGCAACGAAGGTGAAAAAATAGTTGGAAGATAGAGACAGTGAACATAAGGGATCTAATAAGATTTGGAGGAAAGATAATACATGTCAAATTTATTGTTGATTTATTCCTAACAGTTTAGCGACATGATTGTGAAATCCCTTAATAGGAGGATAGTCTTTAATTGGACTTAGAAGTTCTATTGTAGGAACTCATTCTAAATCCTTTAACAAGGTGAATGCCACATAGGTAGGATAAAATATCTTAGCAGAGTATTCTTAACAAGATTGAAGGTACACTTTACCATGTATCAGTCACTCCTTATCATGTGAATCACTCAAAAAGTGACACTTTGTAGCCTTAACCGATAAACTCTTTTTAGCTACAGTGAACAGTTGTGGGTACTAGCCCACCACAATTTTTCCCTCTAATCAAGGAACCAGTAGTGCTAACAAGAATGGTAACCCTAGTAATTTTAATGTTGGTAAAAGTTGATGTAGAAGCATACTAGGATTCTTGGCAATCCTGTATCAACCAAAAATATGTTTGTCTTTGAAGGTAGATTGTCAGTTTTGATCTTGGTTTGGAGTTCTTGCTTGGTTTGGGAGACTGGTTGCTCGGTTTATATGGCTACCAGGGTGCTTAGTCTCTAAAGAATGCTCGGTAATTGAAGGCATCGGTTCACTGGTACTCGATGATAACTATGTTCCTTAGTCATACCTGGCATGGTCGGTCGTCTAGTGCTCGGTTATTTCCTCTGTTGCTCGGTGTTCTTGATTACCGACTGGATTGTTTTGGATAGATCAGCTTGGCTTACTGGTGCATTTAATTTGGGTTGTGGTCCTCATGTTATGGATTGACTGTTGGATGTGTGGGGACCTGGATCTGGCATGTTGGATTCTTCTATGTGGATCTGATGACTGCTGGGGCCATCTTTGAGAATTTATTTATTTTGTAAGGCTATGTGAGAGCCGACTAATCTTTTAGCATTTAATATTTGTTTGTAAGGGTTTAGTGTTTCATCAGGCAACTTGTGGCTAGGAATCAATATTTATAGGATGCTTGGGTAGTTGTCTAGTGGAGATTGGGGGAAGGAAGGTTAGTATCCTATGAGCTTAGGAGCAGGAAGATTTCTTGGAAGTTTGAGTACAAGTTTAGATCTTTCCTGGGTACCTACCAGTGTGCTGCCTGCTGCAGGCCCGGACTAGCTGGATGTTGATGTTGGGAAAAAGATTTAGATCCTATGAGATCCTGTAGACTATTACTTGCATTGTAATTGGCTGTAACTGGGAAGGCCTTACAGCCTGGCACATTGCATGTAATCAGTGTTTTCATGAATAAATACTTCTATTTTATATCAGATCTGTTATTTGTATTGTGTATTTTCGCTGCATATTGGCTTGGCTGCAAGGTCATTCAGTCCTTAATTGGATCCACCCACCTTGACTGCATTAGGTGGTATCAAAGTGAAGTTTGTTCCTATTTGAGAAAAGTCTATTCCTATTGGAGCTAAGTGGATCTTGTGTATCTAGATCTTGATTTGAAGATGCCTCTGAGGAGAAATCGTGAGATCTCTGAAGAAGAGGGAGCTACTGGTGAATTCTATCTTGATGATTTTAGGGCTTTGTAGAAACAAGTGCAAGACCTACAAGAGGAATTGAGAAAGAAGAAGCCTACCTTGAAGGAGGATAGTGATGATGAATCTGAGGAAGATCATTTTGAAGAAGCTGTAGAAGAAGCTAGAGATTCTAAGGAGAATTGAATTCTGAAAGCTATGTCTAAGATTGGGAAGCGACCTAAGATTGAAGTTTTTGCATTTGTTGGAAGCCTTAGGCCAAAAGAATTGATTGATTAGATCAATGAGATCGATGAGTACTTTGAGTATGAAGAAATAGAAGATCCTGATAGGGTTAGATTTGCAAAGACTAAGTTAAAGGGTCATGCAAATATCTGGTGGAGAGAAGTTCAGATGGAAAGAGGTAGAAGAGGAAAAGAGAAGATCACTAAGTGGAACCGAATGGTTGATAAGTTAAAGAAGCAATTCATTCTAGTGGATTATGAATTGGATATGTTTAAGAAGATGCAATCTTTGAAACAGATTGGTACAAGAATATATCGAGGAGTTTTATAGAATCCTGATTAGGATTGGTCATTCTGAAGCTGATAAAGAGAATGTTGCTAGGTATGTCTATGATTTGAGACCTAGTATTCAAGAAGAGTTACTTACTATGTGGATGATAACAATCGGTGATGCTTATTAGATGGCATTGAAGATTGAAGAGAAGCTGAATAAGAAATATGAAGGAAAATAGAATAATAGGAACTGAGGTGGTAAAATTGGTGAAGCAGTTGCTGAGAGTAATGTGACAGAGAATCCTAAGACTAATGTGGGATCTAGCAGTGGTCAAGTTACTAAGAATTTTGGACATAGAGGAAGGTGGAAGAATGAGTTCACCGGCACCTGTTATAACTGTGGTGAAGCTGGTCATAGAAGTTGGCAGTGTCCTAAGAAAAGAGTTGCATTAGTTGCTGAAGAAGACATTGAGAATGTTTCTGAGAAAGGTGAATGTCTTGTCACTAGGAGATTAGTTGCATGTGTTCTTGAACCGGTGCAGAGAAGAAGTTTGTTTAGAACCAGATGTAAGTGCAAGAATAAGGTATGTAATGTCATAGTTGATGGTGGCAGTTCTGAAAACTTTATTTCAGATGAAATGGTTAGTAAGTTGAATTTGGAAAGAAGGAAACATCCTAATCCTTATCAAATTAGTTGGATACAAGATGTTTCTAAGGTTAGAGTTGAAGAACAATGCTTGGTTAAGTTTCAGATTGGATCTTACCATGATGAGATATTGTGTGATATATTGCCTATGGATGCTTATCATCTGTTGCTTGGTAGACCCTGGCAGTTTGATAGAAATGTTTTGTTTGATGGTTGTGCTAATACCTATGTGGTTAGGCATGAAGGAGCTCAGCATAAGTTGATACCTTTATAGAAGATAGGGGTTAAAGGATGTGGAGTTATCAAGTGTTGTCCTTATGACAAACCTTAGGAGCAGAAGGTTGATGAACCTGTTCCTGTTAAGCCTAGTTTGAAGGAAAGGGAGAATGATATCTCTAAAGAGTTTGTTGAGATTAAGAAGTAGATGGTTTTGCTGGTAGAGATGGTACAATAGATGGTGACATTTATGACATGGAGAGATGTAGATGATACTAAGCTGATTGAGGAGTTTGAAAAGGATGAACCTTACTGAGGCATTGATGTGATTGGTAGTGGTCAGAGTCGGTTGCTATCTGTTACCGACCGAAGGGATAAGCAAAGTGGAAGACAGAAGGAATTTCTACATGAGACAGTGAATGAATTCAAGAATACTTGGGATGAAGGACAAGAAGAAATATGGGTGAAGAATAGATTCGACATACCTATTATGATTCCCTTGAGACGTTCTTGATTTCCTTATGAGAAAATCTTTCTTACCTAGGGTGTCTAATGCAGGAGCATCCTAGGATTCTTCGCAATCCTATATCAACCAAAAATATGTTTGTCTTTGAAGGTAGATTTTTAGTTTTGATCTTGGTTTGGTGGAGTTCTTGCTCAGTTTGGGAGACTGGTTGGTTGGTCTCTAAAGAACACTTGTTAACTGAAGGTGTCAGTTCACTACCGCTCAATGATAACTATGTTTCTTGATCATACCTGGCATGGTCGATCGACTGGTGCTCAGTTATTTCCTTTGTTGCTCGATGTTCTTTCTTACCAGCTGGATTATTTTGGATAGATCAGCTTGGCCGACTGGTGCATTTAATTTGGGTCGTGCTCCTTGTGTTATGGATTGACTGTTGGACGTGTGGGGACCTAGATTTGGCATGTTGCATTCTTTTATGCAAATTTGGTGACCGTTGGGGCCATCTTTGAGAGTTTATTTATTTTGTAAGGCTATGTGAGAGTCAACTGATGTTTTAGCATTTAATATTTGTTTGTAAGGGTTTAGTGTTTCATCAGTCAGCTTGTGGCTGGGAATCAATATTTATAAGATGCTTGGGTAGTTGTTTAGGGGAGATTGGGGAAAGGAAGGTTAGTAGCCTACGAGCTTAGGAGTAGGAAGATTTCTTGGAAGTTTGAGTACAAGTTTAGATCTTTCCTGGGTGCCTACCAGTGTGCTACCTATTGCAGGCCTAGACTAGCTGGATGCTAATGTTGGGAAAAAGATTTAGATCCTATGAGATCTTGTAGAATGTTACTTGTATTATAATTGGCCATAACCAGGAAGGCCTTATAGCTTGACACATTGCATGTAATTAGTGTTTTCATGAATAAAGACTTATGTTTCATATCAAATCTGTTGTTTGTATTGTGTATTTCCACTGCATATTGGCTTGGCTGCAAGGTCAGTCAGTCCTTAATTGGATCCACCCACCTTGACTGCATTAAAAGTAAAACTAATGACAATGTTAATACTCATATAGTTGACAATGGTACACCTAGGGAAACCCTAGATACTTAGTTGGATAAATTTATTTCACTATCTAACCCTCTTTTTGAAGATGATTTTGAAATTCATATTGTTGTCTAAAATAAAGGTAGTCAAAACCCTTTTTCTTTTCAACCTCAATACATTCATGTAGCTAGAGAGAAAGTCAACAAAGACAAATGCCCCTTTCAAAATGCACAACAAATAGCTCTATCCAAATTAAAAAATAATGATATTTCAAGGGTTGTTGAACAACACTCTATTAAGTAGGGCAATGTCTACTTTGACAACATTCCTTCCAAATCCACTCATAGCAAGCATAACATGGAGATTATGGAGGAGCACTCTATTGAACACGGTAATGTGTTCCCTGATGAAATTCCTTCCAAATCTATACATAGTGAGAAAGAAATATAGGATAGTGGGTTTATAGAAGTGGTTTCTAGGAAGAAGAAGAGGAAATTTTTTGAAAGAAGTAATAGCCTAAAAAATAATGGAAATAACAAAAAATCCATGAGCAAAGAGTTCCTAGATTTCTTCAATAGATTTTCTAAAAACTAAAATACCCCCAAGTTATTATGATGATGAACATCCACATCTGGAATATTAGGGGATTAGAAATACCAGACAAAAAGTATATAGTAAGGAATTGGTGTGATAAGATTCATAAGAAGGATATTGTTTGTTTACAAGAAATTAAAATCACTGGTTACCATGCATATAATACCCTCAAATTTATTTGGGACAGATCCACTTGCATATACTAAGGACATGATATAGGTAAATGAGGTTTGGCTATCCTGATAAGTAACAAGTGGGTTGATAAGGTGGAAGATAAAGGATCTTCTCCTTGGAAAAGGGCATTATGGGCTTTGTTTAATGTTAATAATCAAGTGGTGGGAATGTGTAATATATGCACCTAATAATTATAGAGAAAGGGCCAACTTGTGGGAGTGGCTATAAAACATCTTACCAAATGCTAAATGGATCTTCATCGGGGACTTAAACATGGTGGAGAACAAACAAGATAAGTATGGAGGGAACAAACATGAATGGAAGGGTAATGAATTCTTTTTCTAGGATAAATTTAGAAGAAGATTTAAAATTAATGATCCCCTAGAGAATATGATGCATGACTATAATAACATTTGGTATACCTGGTGCAATAATTAGGCTAGTAAAAATAGAATTTACCGTAGATTGGATAGGATTTATGATGAAGATGCAATGTTTGGTTTTCCCACCATCCTGTCCAAAGTCCTATTGAGGTGAACCCTTCTAGCTTATCAGATCATTCCTCCATTCATGCTTACATCATGCTAAAAACCCCTAATCCCCAAGGACATAAATAGAAAAGAAAGAGTACCTTTAAACTTAACACATTCCTTTTGGAGGATGAGGAATCTCTTCGATCCATTTAGACCTCTACTACCCTTTCTAAATTTTGTAACTTGGGCCTATCAGTTGTTGCTAAATGGGATCAATTGGTCCAGATTTAGAGGAGACTATTTCAAATAATAGGGACCTAAGAATCTATGGATATAAATCAAGAAGAAAACCATCATCAGAGAAAAATCAAAAAAATTGAAACAAGATTGCAAGCTAAAGGAAATGACCAAGAACTTGAACAATCTCTTATTATTACTAAAGCTCAGTTGAGGAAAATCTAAAATTACAAAATCCAAGGTCAAAAAGTCAGAGCTAAGGCTAGATGGATTAAGGATGGGGACAAAGGTTCTAATTATTTTTTCAATCTAATTAGAGAAAAGCATAGTAGAGAGGAAATTACTAGTATCTAGGTGGAAGGAGGATTCACTAATAATAATAAAAACACATTGAATTCCTTTGTGGAATTTTACAAATAGTTATTTTCCTCATAACATAAAGCTGAAGATATTGAAGCTATGAATCAATGCATCAAAGTACTTCCAAGAAAGGTATCCCAAAAATAGGCCAAGGTTATTGAGAAAAAGGTTAATCTTAGGGAAATTGATGAAGCCATAGGGTCCCTAGAAAATGACAAGTCTTTGCGAATTGATGGGTTGCCAACAAAATTCTATAAGAAGAAAGAAGAATGGATAACGTGTGAATTGTTAGAAGTGTATGAAGAGGATTTTGAAACAAGACCATTAGGGGAGGACATCAATAGGGAGATAATCAAGCTCTTTCCCAAAGATGGTGATAGATCTCATATTAAGAATTGGAGACCTATGATCACTTCGCTAAATCTCTCTTAAAAGATAATTACAAAATTCAATGCTAGAAGAATCAGTGATATGCTTAAAAGTATTGTGTTAGCTACCCAAACAAGATTTATTAAAGGGGATATATATGGATAACCTTATTGCCAGTTGGGAAGCTATGCACTGGGCTAAAATGGATGGACAGAATGTTTCTATGTTTCTCCTAGACTTTGAAAAAGCTTATGATAGAATTGAGTGGCAATTTGTCCTTAGGATGTTAGAGGCGTTTGGATTTCCAACATATTTTTGCAAGTGGGTCAACATCTTGTTCAAAGATTCCTCAACTATGATTGAAGTTAATGGAGAGCTATAAGAACCTATACCACTTGGAAAATCTATTAGACAATGGTGCCCCCTTACTTCTACCTTATATGTCATTTCTATTGATGCTCTATCCTTTAATCTTAAGACCTCTGAATTTGGTCCTCCAGTTAAGGGGACACATCTACCTAATAATGATGACCTTATAGTTGAGAAATTTGTTGATGAAACTTCCCTCTTTGTGGATCTAGATGAGCTAGAGAACTTTGATAATGTTCATAGAAGATTGCAATTGTTTTGTCTTACTTTGGGAGCTAAAGTATCACCCCATAAATCAAATATGCTGGGATAGACAAAGTCTCCCCCTAGATGGTTAAGTGGTAGGGAGTGGAAATGTTCATGACCCCCTACCATTGTGAGATATTTGGGAATACCCTTTTCTATTAATCCCTCAATCAAAGATATGTGGGAATGGATCTACAAGAAGATAGAAAACAAACATCTCAAATTGATGTAGGAGCATATTGGGTCTTGAGAAATCTTGCATCACCAAAAATATTTCATGTTTTCCTGTACCTATCTGTTGTTTGTTTTGTAGCCATTGTTGTTGCTAGTTTCTTGCCTTGCGAAGTTAATCCTATGTCATGGACCTATTCTTGGACATTCTCCTAAGAGAACATGTCCTAATTCATTTGGATCTAGAAGTTGTTGGAATTAGGAGAGATAGGTATTGAGAGGGGAGGGGTGAATCAGTGCCTTCAAAAACTTCACTTGTAAACCTTTCAGATCTATAATTGTAAACAGTGATAACCGACCAAAACAACTTGAATCTGATTGCATGAATCAATCATCCATTTAACTTAAGTAAGTAAACAACATGAAATCAATATCACAATCACATGACACAAGTATTTTGGTAATGCAGAAACCCTTGTTAGAAGGTAAAAACTATGGTGGGGATGACACCCACAAATTCTTCTCTACTACAAATAGAAAAGGTTTGCCTGTTAGGGCTACAAGTTTTGATCACTTCTGGTGATCTCACCCTATTAGGAGTGACATGTTAGATCAGATAGATCTACCTAGTTATAGGATTTTAAAAACACTAATGAAGTGTGCACTCAGTTAAGAGATTTACATAAGACTGTTAAGTCTACTCTGTTAAGAGATTTTATCCAAAAACTCTATTACAATTGTCAGAAAGAAATAGGTAATTATCTGCTATTTGACAACTTAATTGTCTGGTATAGATCTATAAGCTCTGATAAAATGTCACCTTACTTGTGATGAATCTCTACTCTGAACTGCTCGGTAGCCTCTGTTGATTCTAGTCAATCTGAATTCCTCTATACTCAGTTCTACTATGTTAACTGATAGACTTGAAGATAGGCAATTGCTTCAAGTGCTCTGTGATTCATATATCAGCTCACACCAAAAATGATGTGAACACACAAATATATAGTGTTCTATTTTTGCCACTTCAACAAAATTAGGTTATACAATAGTCATAACCCTAAGATCTACAGTGTACAATAATAACCTAGATCATCTATTACAAAAGATATACATTGTATTTAATGAATATCATTACATTAAATGTTCCTCGATCTTGGTAAAACATTTTACAAACCATTATAACCATTTGCATAGAGAAATGTGCCATTCCTGATTACTATGCTATTTCCTGTGATCCTCAATAAACACTGTGTAAACTAATCAGTGTATACTGCGATGCTCGGTGTTTACTGTCTGTCAATATTAGTGTTTGTTAGTGTTCAGTAAACTGTCTACTGCTCAGTATATAGGCTTTATCGACTAGTCTGTTCTACTTTACTCAATGTAAGTGACTGACTGATATCCTTACAGACCTTAGATACTCATGACAACCTTAAAATCTCAATAGAGATAACAGAAGTTATCACCATTTTCCTCAGGCATTGATTCATCGCTAGTTTTGCATGAAACATGTGGTATTTCTTCTTGCGCGGTTCCATGTGAGGAAATTGGATCTTGTGAAGTTTTGGATATGTTCTTGGATAATGTGTGGACCTAAATGTGGCTTCGCAGTGTGTTTTGTTATTTCTTGCTTTAGTTTTGGTTTCTCCTCCTAAGTAGACCTATAATGTAATTAAATACCTAATTGGTCGACTTGTGGCTTTGTTGGCTATATATTTGGAGCTTATGTTGTTTAGTTAGGTAGAGGATGGTGATAGTAGAAGGGTACTATAAGTAGAAGAGAAGGCATATGCAAGCTAAGACTCTGAATTCATAATTCTCATTGTATAAGACCGTAACCCGGAAGGCCTCACAACTGGGCATGTTGAAGGAATTAATATAATTGCACCGGTGTTGTTACCAGTTGCTTGTCTCATATCCATTGTATTTTCACTGATTTCATGTGGTTTTCATATTGCTTCTATGTGTAACTCTTCGCAGGGCTTGTTTGTGGGTTTAAGTAGTCTCAATTAACCCTAATTCTACCTTCACCTTCCCTACCCTTGCATCACAAATGGAAAAAGCATATGTTGTCTATTGTTGGGAGAGAACAGGTGGTTTAAAAGGTACTTTATTCTTATGCAGTATACTATGCCTCCACTTGGTTGCTAGATAATTACCAAGTCAACAAGTTAGAAAATATTATGAGGGATTTGTTGTGGTCATATGGGCTTGGAAATAGAAAGAGACATTGTGTCAAATGGGACTACTGTTGTGCATTAAAAAAATTTGGAGGTCTTGGATTAAGGGACTTGAAGACACAAGGATTTTCTCTAGCTAAAAAATGGATTCTCAAAGCCCTGAGAGGGAATGGAAAATGGAAAATTCTTATAAGGATCAATATCAAGAGATCGACCATAAAAAAAAGGGAAAAAATGGAAGGATACTTTGCTTCATGATTTGGTGTTTGGAGATTTTGATATTAAAGTGTTTGGGTCTAATGTATTTCACACCATTTGAAAGGAATGGTGCTAGGTCAAGCCCCAAATCTGCTCAAGGATTTCTATTGGGAAAAACCTCTCTTTTTCAATTGTGGACAAATCTATTTGGTGGGGTATTTATTTAAATGGTAAACCTCTAGCCTTGACACAATATTGTTCTGCTAAAATATGACATCAAAAAAGAATCTCTCTCATACAAGATATATTGATTGATAAGAGATTGGGTTCTTGGGAAGATATCAGTGCCAAATATAACATTCCCAAATCCCATAAGAAAACATATACTCTTTTATCTAAAGTTGTGGGAAGGTATTTTCTAGGAAAAATGTTGAACTCTAATCAGATGATTGATCAAGTGAAATAGAATGATGATAAATTATTGATTGATTTTTCCTATAAACATGACGCAAGGAGGAAGGGGGATGGGGCCAAAGGAACACCCAGCTACCGACCTTCTTGCAAGATCAACACTTGAAAGAAACAATACAAGACTATGAGAGAGATAATACAAAAAACTTGATTTATTATTCATCACAAAACTTCATACATGTCAGGTTGTAAGGCCTTCTTGGTTACGGCTAATGCAATCAAAATTCAAATATAAACAATCCTCATACATGTGAGGATTTTCCAACCTTTTGATTTCTATCCTCTAAATCCCCCCTCTTAATATCTACAACATACTACTCTACTTATATAAGAGGCTACCAAAATAATTTGGCCTTAAGATCCATTAGATCCAACATTGGACAAAGGGACGACCCAGATTTAGGTCCACATGCTTTCTAATGATCAATGCAACCATTAACTCCATGACCAAAATTAAAAACACAAGTCGACCTTAGAAAAGATCCAAAATAAACCACTTAGTGAGCAAGACTACCGAGCAACCAAAATTGACTCGGTGAAAAAAAGAACCAACTTGGTGAACAACCAAACCAACTTGGTGAACAATCAAATTAAGCAGCAACCGAGCTCCATTGGTGGAAACAAGAATACTTCACCGAGAGCCCAAAAGAAGCTACTAATCACGTCTAACAACTCTAACATGTTTTTGGCGATACAAGATTTTCAAGAACCCAAGATGCTCCTGCATCAGACACTCGAGGTTATTTTGAAATGATTCTTTGAATCATGCAGTAGGTACAACCTGAGCTGAATCCAACTCAGATTGTGAAATCCATCAACTATCTTCAATTGGTATGTTCTTCCACTTTACCAGACATTCAATGTACTCTTTTCCTCTTGTGCTCTTGCCAACTCTTTTCTCTAGAATCTGTTCAACTTCTTTTGTCTACTTCTTAGGATAATCATTCAGTACTGTCACTTCTTCATCATATTCATGATACTCATACAAATTTGCAATGTTGAATATAGGTGATATATCCATGTCATTAGGTAACTCAATCTCATAAGCATTTCCACTGTCAAACTTTCTCAATATCTTGCAGGGACCAAATTTCTGCATCTTCAAATTTCCATAGGTTCCAATAGGAAATCTACCTTTCTTTAAATGAACCATTACTTCATCTCCAATTGCAATAGTCTTGTCTTCTTGATCTATCTGCTCTATCCTTGTATTTCTAATTACTATGTTTGAACTTATGTTTCACTTCCTCATGCAATGTATTCATGAACTTAGTAAATTCTTCTCATCAACACTTCTATTCTCTTCTCCATCAATGTTCTACAAATCTGATCTACCTCTCAGTTGTGTGCCATTAAAAATCTCAAAAGGTGTTTTTCTAGTACTCCTATTCACTGAATTATTGTATGCAAACTATGCTTGTGCCAACATAGAATCCCAATTACTCGATTTATCTCCAACTAAGAATCTCAATATATTTCCCATACTTCTATTTACAACCTATGTCTATCCATCGGTCTGTGGATGAAATGTATAACTATACTTCAACTCAGTACCTAACTTTTTCCATAGAGTCTTCTAGAAATAACCAACAAACTTACTATCTCAGTTAGAGATGATACTATTCGGTAATCCATTCAATCTGACAATCTCCTTAAAGAAAAGATCTGTTATATGCATTGCATCTGATTTTATCCTACAAGGTATGAAATGTGTCATTTTATAAAATCTATCCACAAAAAAAAAATATAGAATCATTACCTCTTGATGTCTTCGGTAAGCCAAGAACAAAATCCATACTGATATGACTCCAAGGTTTCTCAGGAACAGAAATTGGTGTATAGAATCTAGCATTCTGACTTACTACATTTGCAACTTGGCAAACTCCACAACTTCTCAAAAAATTTTGAACATCCTTATACAATTGTAGCCAAAAGTATCTCTCCTTAACAAAGTTCAATGTTTTATCAATGCCAAAATGTCCAACCAAACCACTACTATGTTTCTCCTTTATCAAATTAATTCTCATTGATCCTCTCGGTACACACAACTGAATATATCTAAACAATATACCTTCTTGAATAAAATATTCTTCCCATTTCATACTAGTTTGATCTTGAATAGGTTCTCTGCACTTTCTCGAAGGATCAGAAAAATTGGGGTCAGTTTCATACAAATCCTTCATGTCATTAAGGATCTTCTTCTACTAAATGCATCAGCAACTCAGTTGGTGATTCTATTCTTATGTTTTATCAGAAATATATAACTCTACAAATACTCAACCCATTTCATATGTCTCTGATTCAACTTATTCTAACTACCCAAATATTGTAAAGGCTTATGATCAGTATGTAACACAAACTCTCTCGGTATCAAATAATATCTCAATTTCATTAGGGCTTGAACAATAGCATAGAACTCTTCATCATACATAGAATATTTCCTTTTAGCATCGTTCAATTTCTCACTGAAGAAAGCAACATGTTTACCTTCTTAACTCAAAAAAGCTCCTATTGTACTACCACTTGCATCACATTCAACTTAAAATACCTTATTTAAATTAGGTAAAGATAATACATGAAATTCAACAACCTTTTTCTTCAAAGTCTCAAAACTTCTATTAGCTCCATGTGTTCACTTAAATTCTCTTTTATCTCCTCTCATAATCTTAGTAATAGCATTACAAATTGCACTGAAATTTTTAATGAACTTTCGGTAAAGAATTGCTATACCATGAAATGATCTTACCTCACTAGAATTTTTAGGTGTAGGCTAATTCAAAATAGCTTCAACCTTCTCAGAATCCATCTTCAAACCATCAACTGAAATCATAAATCCCAAATATACAATCTCCTCTTTCATGAAGGAACACTTTTTCAAATTAACTAGCAACTTTTGTTCTTTCAATCTTTGCAATACATGTTTAATTTGTAACGAATGTTCTTCCTAGGTCTTACTAAATATCAAGATGCCATCTGGGTATACAATAAAAAATTTACCCAATAATTTCTTCAAAACCTCATTCATCAATCTCATAAAATTACTCAGTGCATTAGTTAAACCAAAAGTCATAACCAACCACTTGTTGGCAAGTTGACTATACTATCGTATATGAATAGATATAGTGTTTTCATTATGGCAAAAAAGTCATATAGTGTTTTGGAGTCAGTGCACATCATCAGAAGATCAGTAGTTGGCTAAGTATAGAAGACTGGACACTTAACAGAGCATCAGTAGATCAGAGCATCAGTGTACGTGCGTATGAACGAGTTATCGCATGAGCCCTAGAAGATAAGATGGTAAGAGTATATTCATGCTTAGTCTAAGAGTGCATGATCAGAAGATTCAGTATGACACAGTTACAAACAGTTGAAGTTACATAGAAAGTGAATGTCAGAACATAACAGAGTATGCAGCCGACTATTGGTAATTTGATTAGCGACTATAATACTATTTTGTAAAGGCTATGTGCCTATTGTAATTAAGTTTTAGACATGTAATTATGTTTTTTTGTAAACACACTTGAGCCAATTCAATTGGAAGTGTTGTATGTAATCGATTATAGGCCAACCTAGTTAATTGTTTTGGTAGCGAATATAAATATGAGATGTGCCCTTTGTAATTAGTATGGAAGTGGTTATAGAGTGGAGATAAGAAGAGCAGAAGTGTGCAAAGAGTTGTTAAGATGTATTAGATCTTTGCAAGAGGTCAAAGCATCAACACATCAAAGGAACTGATCTAACAAGCAGTGTCATAGCACCAGTTCATCCAGTAGATATAGTGTGTATCTGAGATCAAAAGGTTGTAGCCTTCACCACTTGAGCAGTGATCTCTAGGACAGTGTGTCCCCACCCCTAACAGGGTTAATTAGAAAAGACTCCTAACAAGGTCTGACCCTTGACAAGGTCACTGTACTAAATGCATTGTAAAGACAACTCCTAACAAGGTTAAGGATCTTCTAACAAGGATCATAAAACACTAGTGTAGATTATTAGTGGGTGTCAATTCCCACTGGGCTTTTTACCTATTTGGGTTTCCCCGTAACCATATTGGTGTTATGTGTTGAGTTAATATTTCTTGTTTATATTAATTTTCATTTCAGTACTTAAGCATTCAAGTTAAGTTTAAAGAGTAAAGAAAATGATTGAATATAGTGAACACTGATTCACCCCCCCCCCCCCCCCCCCCCCCCCTCTTAGTGTTCCCATTCCTCACAATTGGTATTAGAGCTCTGGTCCTCAGCAAAGAAGTTTAACCACTTAAGGAGATCATGGAAAAGATAGAAATGAAACATCTGAAAAGAAATCTTAAAGCTTCTCTTGAAGACCTGGACAGATCTGAAAAAGAAATTAAAGAACTAAAAGAAAAATTTAGTGATGCTCAAGCAGTCATCAAAAGACTAAGAAAAGATTTAAAAGAATGTTCTACCAGCAATTTAGGGATAATAGTCAAAAAGCTAAATGAAGAGAACACATCTCTAAAGGAACAAATTGAAGAATTGGATGATAAGCTAACTAACAATCAAGATGTCTATGAAGAACAGATCAAGGAGAACCTTCAACTGAATGAATAATTGAGACAAGCAAACATGGAAATCTTGGAGTTAAGGAACAACAAAGAAAACTTGGAATCTAAATTGAAAGATGCAAAGAATCATATTGATAAATTACACATAAGCAAGGATCTAATTGAATCTCAATTATATGCTTGGAAGCTTAAAGGAGATACCAACGACATTGGATTCAATGAAGCAAGAATGAAAGCACTAGAAGACACTACTGATACTAAGAAGACTGAAAATCAAACTAAAGAACATGTTGAACCATCCAAAGATGAGCACAAGCTAGTAGACTAAACTTGTTATGCATGTAACAAGCATGGACACATAGCAAGGAACTATAAAGAGGTAAGACCTTTCAATGGTTACTGTTATTCATGCAATAAATTTGGTCATAGAGCTATGAATTGTAAAACAAGTCAAAAGAACAAGACTCGGCATAATCAGAGAAATCAGAAACAACCAAATGCAAGAAATTCTCAGAGTATTACATGTCAGATTTGTAACTATAATGGTCACTCAGCTAGAAAGTGTAAAATGGTAACCCATGTCAATGCACCGAGGAATTTAAGGCCTCCAGTTATTTGTCACTCTTGTAACAAGGTTGGACACATCTCAAAGTTTTGTAGATCAAGGACACAAAGTCAGGAAAGCCCTAAAAAGTCAGAAGAATCAATACTGGATATGGAAGGAGAATTCAAGTGTGTGAAAGCTTCAGAAGATGCCAGCTTGATTTGGTCAGAGAAAAAGAAGGATAAGATTGATGAGTATGTATTGGATGCATCCACAGTGGACGCACCCTCTACATCTGGATAAATGGCCCTCAGGGTCATAGGGGGAGATAATTTAGCTCTAAACACCTATGCAGATGGTATACTCACCTTCAGAGTATGTGCCTTTAGATTTAACCTTTTGGAGATTATGTGATGACATGTGCAAGAGCGCACTACCTGATTGATAGAAGAATGAAAGTTGGAGATTTTCAATGAAAGTCTGGTTTACGCAGCAAGCATTAATGGAGGAATTTTTACTTTAAAGAACATAGAAGCTTGTAGATCATTCATTGCATTTGAGTTTAGAGTGATTGAAGAGAACAAAATCCCTAGCAACTGATTGTGAAGGATTGCAGATTGATTCACCAACAAAGCAGTGTGTTTGATCAGTTGTGGAAGCCCTAATCCATCAAATTGATTCAAAAGTTCTTGGAAACCATTAGGAAAGTGATATATAAGTAAGTTATGGCTACTCCTATTGTATTTGATGTTTTGGAGAAGAAAAAATATGTATTTAAGAGGCACCCATTCAAATCTACATTGGATGACCTAGAAGGGACATTCTCCTGCACTCCTATGGGTGTCATGCATGTAGAAGACATCCGAGCATATATTTACTACAAGAAGGAACTAGTAGGACTTGACAGGATAAGAGTGCACTTAGAAACCATGATGAAACCAGATAAAACCTTCCTAAATGAGTATGCACGATTTGAAAACCACCCTATAATTGAATATGCTACAGCATATGAGTTCTATGAGTTTGAATGGATAAAGATTCTACTTAGCAGGATTCATGATGACCTATTCTGGATAAGTGAAGTGTCGGTCAGAATAACAGGAGACCTAATACATGAGATGATAGGCCTCTCAAGGACAAGTGTCATTCTTCCAGCAGGAAAGGATGTTAGAAAACTTGTAGAACATTCATGAAAGTCAAGAAGTGATAGGCGCAGAATGACCATTGAGCCTATAGAGGAGAAAGACATCAAATTGATGTCTATCATACTAGGATATAGATTCCAGCACATCAGCAGGGTGAATAGTGTGTCAGCGGCCACTATTCTTGCAACAATTAGACTTGTGAGAGAAAATGGTGAGTTCAATCTATGTGAGATCTTGCATGCACAACTCATAGACAATATAAGAACCATTAAGCATGACAAGACCAAAATATTCAAGTTTGGGTCTTTGATAATATACATGTACTTCCACATTCTTGGAAAAGTGTCAAATTTGTATTTAGACAAGAATATTCCTACTATGCCACAGATATCCTTCAAGGAATCTACTGAGAGTAAACTTAAGGATTATATGGAGTTAGAATTGAAGACATTCAGGGTAAGAATGTAGATGAGGTACAGGATACCTGAGAAAATAGTTGAAAAATACAAGGACAACATTTGCTTTATGGTGGAGACTGATACAACATGTATGGAAGCAGTTGAACCAAGGACAAAGTGGATTCATCCACTTGGATATGAGGTTGAGGAGCCAATCCTAGAGGCATATGCTCAAGTACTATTATCAGAACCTAAGGACCCTAATGAGCCAAGATGGGGGACTTATGAAGAGAAAATAAGAGAAGTTGATGCAGTTTTAAACAGCGCAGCAACTAAAAGAAAAGTAGCCAAGGTTACTTCTGAGATATTGAAAATTCATGGAGTAACTCAACCAGACCTGGACAAAGCAAGACAATAAAAGATTTCTTTGGGAATTGAGAGTGCATATGTAGTAGAGGTGGAGTTTAATGATCCGAAATTGAAGAAGGTAAAAGTGGAGAAGTCTGATGATCCGAAGGGTAAAATAGATGATACCCCTCCTGTGCCCAAGGAAACGATTGATCTTACTGCTCCTCCAGAGTATAAGAAAGAAATAAATTAGCACAAGTCATCCATCCTCACAAGCAACAAGAAGAAACAATAATGTGCAAGCACCTCCAGAGGTAGGTTTCAAACCTAGTCTTAAAGTGTTGAGTACAAGGATTGTTGATGAAGGAAGATTGGATCAGATAGGAAAGTTTTATGACAAATACAATGAAATTGAAAAGTCAGAGATTCATGGTATGATCATAAAACATATGATCAAGTTCAAAAGGACAGTCTTGGAACTAAAAACAGTCATTCCGGACAATGTTTGGAACATCTTAGAATCCTTGAAGAAACAAGCTATTGAAGAAGATCTTAGGATAAGAGAGAAGATTCTAGATGAAAGTCTACTAGTGTGTTCCTTAGAATAGAAATCATTGTTTCTAGATTTGGTAAAGCCACATCTATGAACAAAGCTAAGAATGCTACATAGAATGGACAAGAACATTGAGTTGACAGCCAAAGAGATAGAGAAAGCCTTTGAGAAGGTTTTCATGAATAGACACATGTACCCACCTACTACGCCCATAGCTCAAGTACCCACAAAGGTAGCCAAGGAGTCAAAAACCACAAATGTACCATTTACAGGTCCTTAAGATTCAATGCCTAATGTTGAAACTCCTACAGAGGCAGAAAATTCTGCGCCCATGACAGAGTCACAAAAGGATAGCACTATCATCATTGATAATGTAGAGATTGCAATGGCGGCCAGAGATAGTGACTTAGACAAGTTTGAAGAAGATTTTGTAAGCACTCAAGAAGCTGAGAATCTATGTGGTAACACTCCTCCTAATCAACAAGAAGTACTAATTGAGGATGTGATAGAAGTTATAAAAAAAAATAGAAAAAGAGATAGAAAAAGAAGAAGAAAAGAAAGAAGAAGAAAAAGAAAAGGAAGCATAAAAAGAGAAAGGAGAAGTAGAGATGAAAGATAGTGAGAAAATAGATGAGAAATGTTTTGAGATGCCAGTCAATGCTAAGCATGAAGTGATGGATAGAACTCCTATCACTCCATTACACTCAACATCATTGTTGTCAAGTTTGACACTGGACACCACTAGTTTGGACTTTTGGGGAGAAGAAGACCTGATCAAGATCAATGTCTTAGCTATGGAGAATCCCAAAGAGAAACAAGTGATGAGGAATCCCTTATTTGTTGAGTTAGTGAACATCTTGAACAACCTGCTACATTTAGACAAGAATGTGTCTAAGGTTCATTCAGTGGATGATGTGAGCACAATTCTTTCAAATTTTAAGACAAACTTTTCTAGCTTGGAAGAATCTGCATCCCTAGTTGTAGAAGAGAAGTATATGAAGAGGAGGCTCAGTGAATTAGTTAGTAACTTTACACTTGACCTAATTTCACTCAAGGTTGGTCAAGCATCCTTAAAAGAGTTTACAGTAAAGGGCAGGAAGATTATTGTTGACTGCATGAACTAGGACAAGTTAACAGATGATCTATACTAGAAGATCCAAGAGGTAGAGGCTATGATAGAGAATGTGATGAAATCTATGGAAGATCCCTCCACTTATGTAAATATGTGTAATAATGTATATCAAGGGTAGATTGACAAGATTGAAAGAGTAGAAAAGGAGATGTCTAAGATAAGGGCAAGGCAAACACAACTAAGAAATGCTCTTGCGCCCTCTCTAGATATTCTTAATCAAAACATCAAGGAGATTGATGCCACCATGGTGAAATATGATCAAGGTCCTATCATAGACTTGGAAAATATGGAGAAGCTACAATATGCATTATGTGCCCATCTACAAATTGTTAATGCACTAATTGCATTCTGGAAGCAAGAAATCCAAAACTTATAGATAGCATATCCGAATATCCTCACACTATAAGTACTTGTAGAGATACAATTTTTTGAAGCACCTTTGTCATTAATGTCAAAGGGGTAGTAATGTATAGAATATGGAATCATATATGTAAAGAAGATGTATAGTAAAAAGTATAAGGGAGATATAAGTTAGAGTATGATAAAGAGTTTTGTGTATAGTTAGCAACTATGCCATATTCCTTTGTTGCCATTAATGACAAAAGGGGAGATTTTTGGAAAGTTGACTATACCATTGTATATGACTAGATAAAGTTTTTTCATTATGGCAAAAAAGTCATATAGTGTTTTGGAGTCAACGCATATCATCAAAAGATCAGTATTTGGCTAAGTACAAAAGACTGGATAGTTAAAAGAGCACCAGTAGATCAGAGCATCAGCCCACCTGCATATGACTAAGTTATGGTATGTGCCCTAGAATATAATATGGTAAGATTATATTCATGCTTAGTCTAAGAGTGCATGATCATAAGATTCACTATGACAAAGTTATAGACTATTGAAGTTACACATACAGTGAATGCCAGAATAGAATAGAGTATGCAGCCGACTGTTGGTAATTTGATTAGAGACTATAATATTGTTTTGTAAAGGCTATGCACCTATTGTAATTAAGTTTTAGATATGTAATTATATTTTTTTGTAAACACACTTGAGCAAATTCAATTGGAAGCATTGTATGTAATCAGTTATAGGCCGACCTAGTTAATTGTTTTGGTAGCGCATATAAATATGAGATGTGCCCTTTGTAATTAGTATGGAAGTGGTTATAGAGTGGCAATAAGTAGAGAAGAAGTGTACGAAGAGTTTTTAAGATGTATTAGAGCTTTGCAAGAGGTCAAAGCATCAATGCATCAAAGGAACTGATTTGACAAGCAGTGTCACAGCACTAGTTCATCCAACAGATATAGTGTGTATCTGAGATCAGAAGGTTGTAGCCTTCACCACTTGAGCAGTGAGCTCTAGGCTATTATGTCCCCACCCCTAACAGGTTTAATTATAAAAGACTCCTAATAGGGTCTGACCCTTGACAAGGTCACTGTACTAAATGCATTGTAAAGACAACTCCTAACAGGGTTAAGGATCTTCTAACAAGGATCATAAAACACTAGTGCAGATTATTAGTGGGTGTCAATTCCCATCAGGGTTTTTACCTATTTGGGTTTCCTCGTAACCATATTGGTGTTATTTGTTGAGTTCATGTTTCTTGTTTATGTTAATGTTCATTTCAGTACTTAAGCATTCAAGTTAAGTTTAAAGAGTAAAGCAAAAGATTGAATATAGTGAACACCGATTCACCCCCTCCCCCCCTCCTCAGTGTTCCCATTCCTAACACCACTCATACAAACCTTCTCTTGACTTGAAAGAAATATTCCATTCATCACCTTCTCTGATTTTGATATGATGATGTTCGCTCTTCAAAATAATTTTAGTAAAATACTTTTCTCGACTCAAACTATCCATTATGTCATCCATTCTCGATATAGGAAACTAATATTTCACTGTTATCTTGTTGATTTCTCTAGAATCAGTACACATTTACCACTCTCCATTCTTCTTAGGTGCTAATATAATTGGTACTACACATGGAATCAAACTTTCTCGAATCAAACATTTTTGCAACAACTCTTGGATTTGTCAATTAAGTTCCTCGTTCTCGGTAAGTGTCAACCGATGTGGTGCTTTATTCGGAAAACTAGCTCCAAGAGTTAGATCCATACAAGGATCAATGCTTCTCTTCAGTGGTAAACCATTATGTACATAATTAGAAATGATCTTTTTGTACTTGGTGAGTAATTTATCATCCTCTTCAGGGATACTATCCACTGTCTTCTCACTCAATTTGTTAGGAATCACAACAAAACATACATCATTCCTCTTCGAATCCTTAACAAACTTTCTTCCTTCTATTAAATAAACTTTCACAGATGTACAAACATTACCGAAAGATTCCTAAATCAAAGGTAACAAGATTTGTCTTCTCCCATCATCCCAAATAGTATATTTATGTAATCTCCCATCATATATAGCATGTATATCATATTTCCAAGGTCTACCCAAAAAAATATGACAACAATCCATAGGCATAATATCACACAACACTAATAGTAATATTAAAATATATATATCTCAAAGAACAATAATCAAACTATATTATGCACCAAAAAATGGCTCTGCTTGCGAATAAGGAAATTCATCCTGAGAAGAAGGAAGCTCAGCCTACGATTAAACAAGAACACTTGCGAAGTTTCACTGACAGCAACAGGAATTTTTTTTGCAACATAGAATCACTGGACAAGCAAATAGATTTCTTCTAGCAAACAAAATATGCAGCATTTTATTGATTGGTAGTAGAGATAAATCTGGAATTCAACGGAACCCTAGTTCTGTTTCAAAAGGCAAAAAGAATTTTCAAATTTCTCCAACTTCAGAGGATTGGAAACCTGCATTTCTTCAAAACTCCAGAAGAGAAAGAAGAAAGAAGAACCAATTCTTTTTTCCCTCCAGCAATGACCACATATTCCAAATCCCTCTTAGAAATTAGTTCAATCAAATTCAAAACAATAACCTAGACCAAAGGGTCAATCACCAGAACAATCCCTTCTATTCTCCACCACATCGGCTCCCAAATCTAGGGCATAAAAATGAGTATAGGATGAAAACTATTCCCATTCATATTGCTCAGCCTTATGCTCCACCTTACAAGAGGAATCAAAATGAAATCAACAAAATCTGCAACCCATTATGCTCAATGGTTTCATCTGATAAATACACACCTCCCCATCGAAGACCTAGTCTGCATAACAGGGAAGGAACAAAAACCATTAAAGGGCTTCGAATTTTTACGGAAGGGCTATGGAATCAATGCAATACTTTTGGGCTTTTTGGGAAATGGTTCGACACTGGGAAGGCTTTTACAGGTATTAAGGATTGGCTTCAATTAGCCTGCAAGTCACATGTAAGTATAACTTTTCTCTTGAATTATTATTTATATCTTGAATGTGAGGATTTATCCATTAGACATAAACTTTTAAATGAAGTACAAATTTTCTATCTAGGGCATACAGTCAAATTTATAAAATGGATACCCAATTTTACAGAGAATATCTTTAACAACACTATAACTTTGAAATGGATCAAAATTCCTAATATGTTGGTAGAATTATTACATAGTAGAATCATTTATCAAATTGGGGAAATCTTTGGAGAAGTTATGGGTCTCAAAGAGAATTATATGGACTCCTCAGAGGTTAAAATCTTGATTAAATCCTCTGACTTATCTCTTAAACCAAATGCTATTAACTTCATAAGCAACAAATCCTCTTATCATCTGTTGGTGGAACATTTTAGAGAAGACATTACAAAAAAAATTATCTTCTTCTCGCAGACAGAATTAGATACAAAGAGAGTCTTGAATACATCAAATCTTAAAGAAATTTTAGAAAAGGAACCAACAAAATCTCACAAACTGAAGAAAGGTGTGAAATTAAATATAGAAGAACAAAAGAGCTACCCTAGGTTCCTAGTATCTATAATAGAGCTGCCCAAAATTATGTTCAACAAGGTCTTATGAGGTTTCTGCTTTATAGACCCCATCAGCAAACAGGCTAAGGAACTTCAAAATAAGAAATGTCCCCCTGTAAAAACAAATGGCAAAGATAGAACAGGAAAAAAAAAGGATGATGAGCTAATATTGGGAGGAAGTGTTTCTTTTGAAGAATTTCAAATTAAAGGAAAGGGACCCGAAATCAACAAAAGCTCAAAAGAAAAATCTCCAGGGGGATCATTAGAAGTTAATAAGTTCTTAGAAACATAAAACCTAAGGAAAAACATGGATTTGGTCCAAGAAAACATTGATTTTTCACTCTCATCAGATGATGAATCCAGTGACCCTAAAGAAAACAATCAAAGAAAAGGCATACTTATTGAAGCATTAATGAAAGAAGATACATCCTTATCATTCCATGACATCTTAGAAATGGCAGCAATACCCCCAGAAAGAGGATGTGATAATGTCACAGAATATGATAACTTAGATGAGGCAAGACTCAAAAAGAACCAAGTCTTGATTTATAATCTGACTCCTTTAAATATCAGAAAACTAGACTTTGAAGAAAACAAGAACCAGGATAAAGTAAGCATCAGTTATGAGGAGGAAAATAAAATCAAGGATTTTTGGGGTTTTAACATAGGAAGTTCAGAGAGGCAGGAGGAAACCAAAGATATAAATCTTGAGTGTATTCCTCAAACCAATGGCACACTAGCTAAGGAGATGGATGAAATCCCCACAAATAGCCCCTCCATGGGCAAGGTGGTGGTCAGAAAATGCTTAGCTCCAAACACCAAGGTAACCCACAATGAGGATCAGCTAGAAAATTCAAAAAACTCAAAATTTGAAAAAGAAAAAATTGAAGTTAATATAATAAAAAATTACATAAAGGAAACATTACCAGAAGTATTGATGGAAGAACCAATGGATGAGATTTGGGACACAGAAGACATTGAGCATCAAGAGAAACTCCTTGAGGAGATCATTAATTTGAACAGTGTTAACTCAGAAATTCCTATAGAAGAATTATTAATTAATTTAGAAGAAAAAGAGATGAAAGAGCAGGTTCCTCTAGGCATAGTGCAAACTATTGAGAGAAAGACTTCCCCAGATTATGCAAAAAAACCAAAGAGAAGAGGAAGAAGACCCAATGCTGAATTAAGAGGCTTGGTAGGGGAAGCTGTAGGACAGGTGAAGATAACATCTATTCTGAATGTTGGGAAGGGTAAGAGCCTTTCCACAGCATCATGAATGTCCTTTCCATGAATGTTAGGGGTATGAACGCCCCTAACAAGCAATGTTTAATTAAACATTGCATCAAAATGCACAACCCAAAAATTTTGTTAATTCAAGAAACTAAGTTGGATAATTTGGAAATAAACAATTTTAAGAAGAAATTAGGATTAAGGGAAATTGAAGCCTCAGCGGCTAAAGGAGCATCAAGAGGCCTAGCAATTATTTGGGATCCTCAAAACATTTCAATAAACATTTCAGAAAGAAGACAATATTGGATGAGTGGAATGGTCAGAAACTTTAGACTTAATCTAACTTTTAATTTAATAAATGTGTATGGGCCTATTCAGAACAAAGATAAACTTAGGGTTTGGAATGAGATTGGTTCATACTTGGATCAAACAAAGGACACACTTTACTTTCTAGGAGGGGACTTTAATGTAATAACTAAGATTTCTGAGAAAAAAGGTGGAGTAAGTTCCCTTCCAATAGCAGCTAGAGACTTTATACAATGGAGAGACAACAACTCCCTCCTTGAAATTCCAACAAAAGATAACTCCTTCACATGGAATAAAAGAAGGCCAGGCTTTTGCAACATTGCAAAGAAATTATATAGATTCTTCTTTAAAGGGAGCTTATCCAACTATGATATTTCACTTATGGCTAACATCATTCCTTTATCTGGATCGAACCATTACCCAATTACTCTCAATATCCTAACACAAACTAGACCAAGAAAAAGTGCCTTTAAATTTGAACAAATATGGCTAAGGGATCCAAAAATCCTAAAACTAATAGAAACCTGGTGGTTAGAACCCCATATTGAGGGTTCTAAGATATATAGATTAGTAAAAAAGCTCAAATGGATTAAAAAAAATTACTGGAATGGAATTCATCTAAGTTTGGCAACATCTTTGAGAAGAAATTAGACCTTGAATCGGAACTAGGTATAATCAACTCCCAGGTTATTAAAGATGGGATGAATGATGATCTTTATCATAAGGAGAAGGGTTTACTAAAAGATTATGAAGAAATCCTAGCTAGAGTAGAAAATTTTTGGAAACAAAAATCAAGAGAAACTTGGCTAGAAGCAGGGGATAAAAATACTAATTTTTTCCACAATAGCACCAAACATAGAAGAATTGCTAATAGGATCTCCTGCATCAAGAATGAGGAAGGTGAAATTATTGAAGATCCCAAAGACATAGCAAACGAAGCAGTAAACTACTTTGATAACATTTTAAATAATAGGGAGACATCAAATCTAGGAAGTCAAAGAGAACTTCTCAGGAATATTCCTAAAGTCATTACTAAACAACACAACCAAATGCTTATTGGAAAATTTACAATGAATGAAATTCATTCAGCTTTAATGCAAATGAATCCAAATAAATCTCCAGGACCGGATGGATTCTTAGCTATTTTCTTTCAAAAATGTTGGCACTTAATAGGTGAAGAAGTCACAGGAGCATTAGAGGGGGTTAGAAATTCAAGAAGAATTCTTAAAGAAGTTAACAATAATTTTATCACTCTTATACCTAAAAAAGAGAAACCTTTGAGTCTCGATGATTTTAGACCTATAGTCTTCTGTAACACCTTATATAAACTATTTACTAAAACCATGGCCCTAAGACTTCAAAAACTTCTCCCCTTGATTATTAGTGAAGAACAGACAAGGTTTGTTCCGGGAAGATCCATCTTTGATGGGGTAATCATAGCACAGGAGGCCATTCACTCCATCCTTAAAAATAAAGACCCCAGTATGCTTATCAAATTGGATATTAAGAAAGCATATGATAAGGTAGATTCGAGATTTCTATGTAAATGTATGGAAGCCTTTGGCTTTTCCAAAATCTGGATTAACTTGATTTTCAAATGTATATCTACTCTTATGATTTCAGTCTTAGTAAATGGAACCCCAGAAGGTTTCTTTGGCATCTCTAGAGGACTTAGACAAGGAGATCTGATCTCCCCTTTCCTCTTTATAATCATGGCCAAAGCTTTAGGTAGGACAGTGTCGAAGGAAAGGAAAAAAAAGACAATAGAGGGAATCTCCATCACTAGTGACTTGGAGCCTACTACTCATCAACATTTTTTTGATGACACTCTTTTATACGGAGCAATCAAAAGAAGGGAGGCAGATCCTTTAAAAGGATTTTAAAAACTTACTCAATAGCTTCTAGACAACAAATAAATCTGGATAAATCAGAAATGTTCTTTTTTCATACTGATACAGGAACTAAAGATGACATATGCAGAATCCTCAACTTCAAGGAAGGGAGGCTCCCTTGTAAATATTTAGGTCTCCCCCTAGTTAAGGATAATAGGGCAACAAATGTATGGGACCCCATTATAGACAAGATTAAAAAAAAAATGAGCTCATGGAAAGGAAGATGGTTGTCCTCAGCTAGCAAAACTACCATGGTAAGATCAGTATTGGCTGCAATACCAATTTATCATTTATCATGTATGCACTTACCTTCAAATAAAAAATCTGAAATCACAAAGCATTTAAGGACATTTTTTTGGCAAGGAAGCAATGAAAATAAGAAAATTCCGCTCATATCCTGGGAAAATATTTGTAAGCCTAAAGAGGAGGGAGGAGTGGGCATTAAAAACTTAGAGGATCAAGGGAAGGCCCTAGGGGCCAAATTATTATGGAGGCTCTTTAGAAACCCTGAGGCAAAATGGGCAAAAATACTTATTCACAAATACTTGAAAGATGGTTCACCCATAAATATCTTTAGAGAAATCCATCCCCCAAAAGGATCAAGGATATAGAATTTTATGATGGAATGTAGAATCATTATTCTGGAAAAATTAACTTGGTGCCCGAGTCTAGGGGAGGAGGTACTATTCTGGGATGACTCATGGGGGGGCTATGAAGTAATATCTAGGAAATTAAATAACCCAACCCTCATAAATTTTTTAAAGGAGAAGATTGGTCTCAATCTCAAAGACTACCTCACCCTTAAGGATGGGAATTGGGATTGGAAATCCTTGGAAGAATATGGGATCTCAGCTTCGAATGAATCAGCAATCAAGGATATTCTTAAAAATAGGAAAATATCATTAAACAAATCAAAAGATAAATTAGTGTGGGATGGATCAAAAATAAGGGAATACAACACAAAAGATGGATATAGGATCATCTCCCAAAGTTACAATAGACCAAAAACCTCTCTACCAATCCACTTGTGTTGGGGTAAGGAATGCTCCCCAAAAGCAGGCTTTTGCACGTGGTTAGTGATGAGTTATAGACTTTTAGCAACTGATCATTTTAAGAAATTATGCTTTTTAGGTCCTAGCAAATGCCCGCTATGTGAAGAAGATGAAGAGGATGGAGACCACTTATTTCTGAACTGCCCATTCACAAATCAATGTTGGAACTGGTTGCAAGAGAACTCAGGATGGTTCTCAGCCTTTCCCCAATCTCTTAAGGCCATGCTACAAGCATGGCCAATCATCAAACAAAAGAGCATTTTTGCTAACCTGTGGTCTCTTTCCCCATCCATATTAATATGGAAGTTTGGAAAGAATGTAATAGAAGAATCTTTAGAGGAGAAAAAATGGAATGGGAACAACTATGTAATAAAATTGAAGTAGCAATCATAGAAAAGATGAATAGAAATACACTCAAAATCCTGAAAATAGATCTAAGGATGAGTCAGTAGGATGGGAGAATGAGGGGAAAATGGGAAGGTTTAGTCTTACCACCTTTTATAGGGGCTAATCCTCAGATTTCATTGTCAAAAAGGAAGGAATGCATGTGGAAACTTCCAAAGAATGATTGGTACAAACTTCATTTTGATGGAGCTTCCAGAGGAAATCTAGGAATTGCAGGCATCAGATGTAGCATACACAACCATGAAGGCAAGGAAATTGCAACACTTGTAGCTCCTATAGGAGAAGAAACAAATAATTTGGTAGAACTTTTCACTTTAATAAAGGGTCTTCAAAAATGTGCTTCCTTGGGATTAAAGCACTTAGAAATTGAAGGCAATTCTGCAATAATTATAAATGCTCTAAGGAAAAAAGTAACTCCAAATTGGAGATTAAACTCCCTCCTCTCCCAGGCTTTGACCCTTTGTGATTCCTTTCTAGAAATATCAATTAATCACATTTATAGAGAAGGTAACAAGAGAGTTGATGAATTAGCTAACTTAGGAGCGGATGGGATCTCTTTTACATAACTGGAAAATGTAGATATATAAGTTAAATGAGTTACAACCCTAGATGTTTAAAAATCTAGAGTCCTATTTACTAACAAAGTTAGAATCTTAACCAAAAATGGTATTCTCTGAAGCTCTTTAAATAGAAAAGTAAAATATTGAGTTTGATCTCTTTTAGTCGGGATTAAGGAAAGCACCTGGCATCCACCTAAGGGTAGTAGGTTTAAAACTAATAGAGTAATCTTACTTCCTAAAGCAATTTGAGAATAGTTATTGGGAAAGAATTAGAAATGTAGCCTCTATTGGAATGAATACTGAGAAATTGGGCAAGGATGTATACCTTAATCAAAGGTTCTCAAAAATGATGCTTTCCTGGGATTAGAGCAATTAGAAATAGAAATAGATTTGGAAATCTTTAACTATAATCAAGCACCACTGGTAATAAAACTACCTATTTCAAGCAGAAGATCTAAAGTTCCTTTCTAGAAAGGCCGATCAATCATAAACATTAGGAAGAAGAGAATGAAAGTTAAAGCTAAATTAGTAGGAGAAGGGATTATTATATCATAATTCAAACTTTTATCCTCAGACTAGCATCCGCACCATACTTAGTATTCAGAGCTTTAAAATGTTAACAATATTTATTGATTAGAGTTCAAGCCTTTTAAAGATTTCTTAAACATTTCACCCTTAAAATATAATATATTCTAATTAAAACAGACAATCTCGCCTCTTATACTTTGTTCTCAGGGAGAAAAATTAAAATAATATATTTAATCTATTCCCGCATAAAGAAAGCATTCTTCTACGGGAATAGGTACTCCACCTCAAGGCCATCATCTAAGGTAGGAACCTCATTGGATCAACTATTAATTAGAGGCTATCATTACCTATCGTAGCTCGCAAAACCAAGCAATTTCACCTTAATGAGATTTAGTTGAGATACAACTATCTCCACGAGATGATGTACGTATTAATTATGAAACTTCATGGATCATATTTTCACAAGCCTCCAGACTTCACATTAAAATTAAGTTGAATTCAAAGTATTTCTTGGCTTTATTTAGCTTTAAGTGAGGAATTGAAGTTATATCCCCACAAAAAACTTGCCAAAAAATAGAAGGCTCTGCTTAGAATTTTTGCACAAATATGGAATTCCGAATTATCACTTTTCACATTAAGGAAAATAGGCAAATGGCATTCCGAGGAGCGGTGAAGCCAAAGAAGCTGAATATAATCTTGAAGCCTCTTTCAAACATAGTTCGAAGGGCACTGATCAAAGGGCTAGGAGAGGAACACTTTGACTATGATTTTACCATTCAAGTTATTGGTCTATTCATAGCCTTGGCAATTTTTAATGGTACTGATAAAGAAAGAGTTATCAAGGCAACAAGAGAAATCTTTGAGGAAGAACTCCTACTTGGTTTGGAGAAGGTGGTACATGGAATAGACAAAAATCTAACCATTCCTTTCCCGAAGTTGTATATGAAGAAGGAGTTGGAGGCCCTGCCTACCATACCTAGCTTCCAAAGGCTCCCAATTCTCTTTTTCAAAGATGAAAAGAAGTTTGATGAAGTTTGGCCTTCTATGAGGAAGAATCTAGACTTCCTCATAGCCATGGTGCTCAAGGAGGAGGTAGACGTCGATGAAGTTCTCGACTACTAGCAAGCGGAAGGATTCAAGGTTCCACTGGAAATGGACATGGCATCGCCAAGTGATATTAGGGTCATAGCACCGCCAGTCAAAAGATCTTCAAGAGAATACAAAGCAAAGAAGGAAGAAATTATCATTGTCCACAAGAAGCATGCGGATTGGGACTTCAAAATCATCTGAAACTAGCGAGACATGTTAAAAATTCAGCTTTGACTATTTCTTTTTTATCTTACAAATGATGTCCGTTTAAAACATTTTAGTATGGTTCTCGGGAATTATAATGGTTTAAAATAGAAAGACAATAGCAGGTATGGATTAGTCATGTTATTTTACAGACCTTTAATATATACATAGCAGAATTATTATATAATTTTATAGTTTGTCCGCTTCCAAGAATTTAGTCTTTGTTTTCCTCTGTATTTATCCATTCAGGCCCTAGATTTATTAGAATTTTTCTACATGGCATATATCTTTCATAAATTATGATTCTCATTACTTAATAATACTTCAATTTTATAGCTTTTTGTTTCGAAGGCTGGATTAAAATCATCTTATTCCTCTTCCTATTTTCCACAAGATAGTTTGTTTTCCAGGTCTTTTAAGCCCTTTGTTTCCTTCTTATATAGTGTTTATTTTTACTTTATTATTCTTTTAATTTTTTCTCTAGGTTTAGCAATTGGTAAAAATGGTATTTTTTAGTTCTTACTTTAGGCTGTAGCTGAATCTTTTGATAGCAGTCACCTTTAGTCTCATTCTACCTCCCCTTTTCCTTTTTTACGAAGTATCTTTTGTCCTATAGAGGGCATAGGCTTTTTCCTCAAGTAGGATTAGAAAGATATTAATGATTAAGTTTAGTATTGTTGTCAAAGCAGTTTCTGTGATTTTGGGTAGTGAATTTAAGGGTAATTCAAATAAATACAGAGTCAATATGGATATCCCAACAATGTTCCTAGCCTCGGCCCTCCAAGTAGATCCTGATATTGAGACTATTGGAAACCTCTGTAGAAGAATCTTCAAGAGAAGATATCTAAGGGATCTGGATAAAGTCTTAAAAAGCATCAGGACAAATTTAACTATTCCAAAACCTAATAGATACGAATGGAGTGCAGTGTCCACTTATCCCATTCTTGAAGTAGAGGATTGGGATAGATACATTGAAGAAACTCCCTCCATCAGAAGGAATCTGGACTTTTTGTTTTTCTTTACTCATCTTCGTCCTCCCCCAGAAGAAAATTGGATGAATGGTTTTATCATGGAGGATGGTATAGGGCTCAAACTAGTAAGAGAAGATAAACACTCATCAACGTCTTCTTGCTCATCTAGCTAGAACAAGAAAGATAATGCCACACGGACAAGGAAGTCACAATGAAAATTCTCTCATATAAGGAATTAGCGGGCTGTTTTTCTACAAATGATCAATTAAGAAATGAAGTATTAGCCAGGTCTATTGACCAAACAAGGAATAAGGTATAAGGAATAAAATTTTCAGTCATCTAGGGCTTTTTTTGAATCTGTTAAATCACTACATACGGCTTATACTCTTACACTAGGAAAGAATGTTTATAAGATGCTTTAACTTCATGTTCAGCTGGTGAAGTACTTTAAGATGTGAAAAACATGGATATAATAGGAGAATGGTTTTCTTTCAGTCAAATTTTAAATTTTATCTCTCCCTTAAAGTATTTTAGTCTTAATAGTTCTAGTGTTATAGGACTGGTAAGCTCAGCCATGACAAGCTTATTTGAACAGGGCTTTTTCAAATCTTTTTCTGTTATGTTATATATATATACATCTGCACCATTATCATCATATATATTTGTATGAATACTCTTTCATATGAATATATATATGAATCAGGATATATATATATATATATATATATATATATATATATATATATATATATATATATATATATATATATATATATATATATATATATATATATATATATACATATATATATATATATATATACATACATATATATATATATATATATACATACATATATATATACATACATATATATATAAATATATATATATATATACATACATATATATATATATATACATACATATATATATAAATATATATATATATATATATATACATACATATATATATATATATATATATATATATATATACATACATACATATATATATATATGTGTGTGTGTGTGTGTGTGTGTGTGTGTGTGTGTGTGTGTGTGTGTGTATATGTTCTTATATTTATTCATTTCCAGTTCATCAAATATCTTAGGAATAGGTTCTTTTTAGACCTCCCTGACAAAGCTTTCACGATGACAAATGGGCATCTTTTTGGGTTATTTTCTGACATTTTGCAACAACTTTGTAACAATTTTCGCAATTTTAATAGTATCTAGCAAGTTTCTCTTGTAACAATTTTTTGATAAGAGTTTTCTGACAAGAGTTTTTCTAATAAGATTTTTTCTGACAGTTAGCTACTACTCTATAATAATTGTCTCAAGTTTAGTAGTATCTAGCAGGTTTCTATTATAAGATAACTATGATTCTTTTAAGTACTCTATTACCGTTGTTCTACTTTGGGTTCAATAAAGGTATAACAATTCATTTGAGCATAAAGGACTTTCTTATTGCCCCTTTATTAGTTTTAGACTAGAATTACCTGGTAATCATGGTTTCCTTCCTAGCTAAAGTATGAATCCTTGAATGGGCTTGCTTGGTGATCCCTAAGGTTTGATTGTAGGATACAATACTAGGTTTTCACTATTATGTTTGCACACTATCACTGATAGGCATTTGTAGGGAATCAGTGTTACCAAAAGAGAATACAAGGTGTCCTTTTGGAACATCAATCTTTAAGATAAAGAACTATGGTCCTTTGTTTTTATCCTTTTATCCTTATAAACTCAATAGCTAGTATAGGCATTTTTTTCTAACAAAGGTGGTTTCTACATATTTCCCAACATACTTACTGCGGACTTATTTTATACAAGATCCTCCTCTGTGCTTTATGTGTCAACAGTTTGAAATGGAGCAAATATGGACATGTTTACCTAGATAGTCGTTAATCTTGAAGTCAGTATATAGGGGTCATATACTGACTTCAGATTAAGGATTATCTAGGTAATTTGATGTCTGAAGAAAGCAAGAAGGTTCTGCTATGGGGAAGACCTTCAGATATCTTTTTCCTCTTTCTTATTTGGTGCTAATAGGGGATCTTGATTTCTTTAGGATATTTCTTTGTTAAGCCATTACTAATCTGCATTCATTTTTAAGGAGTAAAGTTATGTCATTGCCATATTTTTTATAAAGTTATGTCATTTCTATTCTAAAGCCATAATGCTAACAAGGATTTTGGTGTTTTTCTGACTACTAAATCAAGGTCGAGATAGAATGAATATAGATAGGAATAGGTTACTATAAGCGGTAGGCTTATTATATAGTCTTCTGATCAGACATATTCTGCTATGCTAAAGTAGTTTTTTCCTTTCTACATGCACAACTTCTTTTACATTTGAGTAGTTTTTGGGGTATCTATTAGTCTAGAAAGAATATAATGTTGTTTTGAGGCATCTATTTCTCTATTTTTATCAAACTATATCATCAATGGCATAAAGATTAGCAAAGAGGAATTTTATTTATGGAAGGGATGTGGCTTTGTCTTTCCTTTCCTCACCAATGTTTTTCTTAACAAACTTCTCAAGGTGTTATAATGCAATTCTTGATATACTAACTAGGATTGCAGTCATAGTCAACCTATATATAGTATGACAGCACTTGCAGAGAATCTAATCTAAGCATGATACTAAGATGGAAGGAAATCCATTAGAAAGGACTAGCAAAATCAAATCAAGGCATGACACTAGGAGGGAAGGATATCTAATTCAGAAGACTGGGTGGGACATGTCAAAGATTGTAACTCAATATCAGCATAGCAGATTATGTAAATTGTAATCTCTTTCTGGATATGTTATGTAAAGGAGGGGGATGCCCTCCTATAAATGATATGTATTAAAACCAGACTATGGTCCCAGGCAAGGTTGGAGGGTTTCTCAACCCCACTCTTCCCTACCAGTGCCTGCACTGAGCAGGGTCTATGTATATGTTTAAATGATTAATAAAATCTTGGCCTCGGCCTTTTACCAAAAATAAAAAATAAAAAAATATCACACAACACTTTATCATAGTACTTGCCAATTTAAATTCACATAACATTGTTCACTTACCAATAATGTATGCTCATCCTTGATCCATGAAATTTGATACAGCTTCGAGTGTTTCAACCTCTCCAACTGCAAATTTTCAACCATTTCCTCATATGCCAGATTCTTTGAGCTTCCATTGTCTATGATTACCATCCACACTCTATCACTAACTCTACATCTGGTTTTGAACAAACTTTTCCTTACCGAATCTTCCCCATTAATTTCACTCCATAATTATCTTTTGACCATCAATTTATTTTCCCTCTCTGGTTCATTTGGTGAGTCTTCTTGCACCAAGGCATTTCTACTACTACTGACTTTCTTGCGTGCATGTGTACACTCAAATGATATATGTCCTCCTCCACAATTGTAACAAATTCCTTGGAATCCACCTCTACCATAGCCACCTCGATAGTTACTGCCTCTTCCTCTAGAAGAAATTTCACCTTTCCACTCAATCTTGCCTTTATCCTGATTTGTTTTGTCTTGATCAGATCTGTTGTTTTCACCATAGGATCTGTATGCACCCTAAAATGGTTGCCTAGACTTTGGGCCCCATTCTTCATTTTATCAATGTTGAATTATTTTATCAATTTTTTGAATCAATGATTTTTAATATTTTTAATTCAAATCAATTTATTTGATCAAATTGCAATTAATTCAAATATTTTAATGTTTCTCAAGTTTTATTTAATTGAGAGAACTTGCTCCCTTTTAATTAAATAAAAATCTCTTTTAAATTAAATAAAAATTATTTAATTAAATCATCAAGTCATTTATTTCAAATCTCATTTTAATTAAAAGAATAAATCTCTTTTAAATAAATAAAAAATCTTTTAATGAAATATTGGAACCCACTTTGCTAAAAATAAATAATAAATAATAAAAAATAAAAATAATAAAGTAAAGTGCACTTTCCTATGAGATAGAATCTTTTGACTTTTTGAAAAAGGTTTTTGCCTCTTAATCTCTTCCACATATCTTTTTGCCTCTTAACCATATCCATTGATTTTGCTTCTTGAGAATCTTGAGCACATGGATCAACCAAGATTTAATCCCCACCATTGCTCATTTTTTTTTGCCTCTTAATCTTTACCGTCTACTTTCCTTTATAAGGAGCCCTCTCCTTCTCATTTTCATATCTAGGTTTTCATATTGTTATGCAGGTTTGAAGAGCGATTTTGGAGAAGAGTTTGAAGCACTTGAGCTTGGATATTGAAGCTTCTTGACTCATTAGAATAATATCCTAGTAACACAAGGATTGGACATCCTTAAACAATGATTCATTGTTGAAATTCATCATGTTTCTACTTATAACATCATGCTAGACTCATTTAATGTATCAATCCGGGAATGTGAACTTGAGACAGTGACTGCAAAGTTTATGCTTTAGTTCTTATCAATAGTCATTACTACTAAGGTAAAGCAGTTGCTACAAGAAATTTATACTAGAAACTGAACTTACAGATTAATTCTCATCTTTGAAGGAAAGACATATCAGTAAATAAGTAATGCTTTGAAAGTAAACCTATGCTGCAGGATACAGTCAATGGTTCTGCTACCAGTGGCTGCAAGAACAACAGTACTTAATAACTTGAAAGAAACTTAACTAAACTTAAACTAAACTAAATTTTACTTAAGCATGAACAGGGGATTCATCTCCCGTGTGGGCCCCCATGGAAGTATGAATGAATTATAACTCAAAGATTGAAATGAAGAACTATCATATATTCATTCAATAAAACATGGATATAGAATAGAATATCAAAACGCTTTACTCTATTGCTCGATTACAACATGAATTTCTCAAAAACATCTAACTAGCCTGGAAACATAAGTTCCAGCTTATTTAAAGGAAACTAGGAAAAATAGAACGCCTATAAACTAGGTCTTCCATTACATAGTATAACAACTTTTAGTTTTAGGAGCGACAGCATCATTAATGCAAGAAGATAAGCCACATTCAATGCTTCAGGAATATAGGACCACCGGCAACTAGATTGTCTTGGACCAAATCAGCAACCGCAAAGTGATGGAAGGAGTGGAGCTATAATGAACTCTGAAACAGTCATCCACCTTGAAAGACCACTCATCCTTTCTAGTCCGCGCTCCTTGCTTGACTTATTCTTCCTGCAAAAAGGTTAACACAACAAAATCCAAAACATGAATCCAAAGCATAGATCATAATAAGTTTTCCCTATTTTAATGTAGCCTTGTCACACAACTGCAGGAGGTCTACCCATTTAAAGCTAGAGAAGAAATATACCAGATTTACCATGACATTCATTAATCTAGATATATATTTAGTATTGTCTTTAAGTTTCATAAGTATCAAATATTCATGTAATTAAAACTTATAAACATAAAAGACTGTATCATGTTTATGAAAAACTATAAGATATTCAAGTTTGTACTTAGAAAATCATAAACAAAACACCCTATAATCTTGACTCATCATTCCCCCCAGCTTAGTCATTTGTTGGTCCCTTAGCAAATAAATTCGTAATCCTAGCTATCATTCTATAGTCAGCAGCTACTCTCTGTCCAGATCCTCCTTCTGCAAAACTCCAATAGAACCCTTTTGTTTTCTTGTGTGTCTTCCACCTATCCTTTTCCTTCTGCATGTTAAAACTGTCTAGACTTTCTAAATTTGCAAGTAATGGAGACATCAATAATGGAGGCTGAAAGGTTAATGGGATCCAAAAACTTTCTCTCTCCCTTCCCAAAGAAATGTACCAAGGAGCACACTAGGTTGCCATAGAAAAATTGAGAGGTGAATGTGGTTCTCTCTTTCTCATCTCCCCAGATAAACTATTCCAATGCCAATGAATGGCATTTCTAGCCTCATGTAGTTTAGTATTCACCATCTATTCATACGCATTAAATGCTTCATTCCTCATTAGATAGATGATCTCACTACCTGATTCAAAGGGGGCTATTCTTAACTAGTTATAATAGAGAGTTCGAGGATCCTTGGCTTCAGGCCTTAGAAACAGGGGAATGTTTGACTCCAAATCTCTATACACTTTAGCTTGGGTGTTCCAACTAATTTCATTCTGTATCTAGGACATGAAGGCTCTAAGTTTAATATCCCCAACATAAAGTAAGGGATTCCAAACTCAATCATCTGGAATTGCAAGATTGTGAAGATAAAGTTCACACAACAAATTTTTTATGGCTGCAGGAGAGTGATGGAAAGCTTGAGAAAACTGGGTATGCTCTTGTAATGAGGGAGTCCTATCCTGTATAATGCAAGTCATTTGATAGTTCAACAGTTGTTCTTGAAGAAACAAAGCATAGACAGGTGATGGAGATCTACAACCCATTAAGTCAGGGATTAAGGATGTAATTTTGTCAAGTTTCACACTCAACTGTTCTACCTTTTCCTCCTAAACAAGTGTTTCCTGATAGTGACTATCTATGATTTTATTCAGTTCTTTCCTTTGTTGTTTCCAATTTTCCCTCTCAGAATTTAATTGTTTGGCCAACAGAAAAATAACATTTAACAAAGATGTTGAACTGGATTGAGCTGACATTTTTCTATGGCTAGAATTATCTGCTGCTTGAGGAATAGATGACTTACCATTGTTAGCACTTGTCCTTTTCAAAGGATCCATCCAAACAATCATAGCTTTCTCAGTATTAGAGCATTGTTGAGCCACTGAAGCTAATGTATCTAACCCTTCGTTCAAAATTTGCTCAACCACCTTATTGACAAGGTTCATATCAACATCTGGAGTTTCTTCATAAAGACCCTTTTCTGCTGTAGGAGACTCTACTATAGGAGAGAATGCTAGTTCATCCGCTTCCCTAATATAACTATTAGAATCACTACTTCTAGAATCATCTCCCTAAAAACTCCCAGAGGCTGGTCCTCTCCTTTGAAATACATAGGCATGCTCCTCTGAGCTGTCATCTCCAATTGTAATAACTTCTGCATTCTTGGGTTTATCAGGAACCTTCTTTGATTTGTCATCATGAGATTCTTCAAATGTGCCATGTTCCATAACTTCAGTCCATTGCTCATCTTGTTGAGAAATTTTAGGTCGTAATTCAGGTTCTTGTTGGATATTTTCATTTTCTCCTTCCTTCGACTCAGAATCTTGGATTACTTGCGGTTCATTATCTAGAATCTCCTTAGTTGGTTTTGTTCTTCGCCTAGCACTTCTCCTCAATGGAGTTTCCTCCTTTTCTGGGGTTTTCCTCTTTTTGCCAGTTCTCTTGGCTGCAGGAGATGCCTTAGCCTACCGACCAGTACTAGGGTTAATTTTTCATTTCTTATGCTTTGGGGAAATTGTGTCTACTGCAGGGGCAACTTCAGCCTTCTCTGTAGGAGTCTCCAATTCCTCTTCATGAATTGTTCTTGAAGTAGAGGAATTGGTAGAATTAGGGGAATCAGAGGAATTAGGGCTTCTAACCTTAGCTTTCTTTTTCTTTTTGGATGAAGAACATTGTCCAATTTCAATAAAGATTTTTCTAGTTCCTTTAGCAGTTTTAACCCTCTGCCCTACTCTACGTCCAATTGGCTCCAGGGTAGGCTCCTTAAACCCTCACAGCAGAAATTCCTCCCAAGAAATATCTGACTGCTCTCTTAAAGCTTTTTCTACTACCAGTTTGATTAAGCAATGGTGAGAGATAGAGTTTTGTCTACCCTCTTGTACTAGTATGGCTTGTTTTGACAAAATGCCAAACACAAAACTAGGAACATTGATAGGTCTGTTATTATGTCGTAAACAACTCAAGAATTTGAAATGAACAGCATGTAGAAATGAGTGTTACCCTTCACAGGTGAAATACCTAATGATAAAAACCTCACATTGTTGAAACGGCTCAGGAAGAGATAGTCTAACAGTACCTTGTTTCTTATTAACTTCAAGCTGTGGGTTTGCATGAAGAATGAACTGAGCTCTAGCGGAAGTTGGGTCAAGATTTTCTGTAAATTCCTCACCTTCCAATGGTAGTCCCATAACCTTTTCCAGAACTGTCTAAGAAAATGGCACCTTCAATCCTTTAACTGTTGCCACTCCATTCTTTAAGGAGTTGAGAAATTGAAACGCAACCTCGTCATCCTAGCTAGTTAGCTTTTGAACATAATCTATCCATCCCCTTTCTTGAAAATACGGCCTACAATTCTGGTCTTCAAGCAACACATTATGCATAGTAGGCTCTCTTCGAATTAGGTCTCCCCCCATCATCTAATTTCCAAGGTACCCAAAACAAAGTTGCAGGAGAGAATAATAGACAACCACAATTTTGGACAAGAAAACTTAAAACAGCAGCTTGCAAGATGAGTTCAAATTTAGAAATTTCTAGAGTAATGCAGCTCAAGAAATGAGAGCTTATGAGTAAAATAAATGCAAATATCCATGTTAACATTTCATAATTACTCATAAGTACATCCTACAGAACTCGTACTTAACATATCTTGCCACCTTAGTTTTATACGTGTGAAAAATATCACGTAGCAAAATGATTTTTAAAAATGTCTAATCTTTGGTAGAAAGTATTGCAAGTACGACCAAACTAATAAATAAAAAGATTGCATAAATATAATGAAAAAACTAATATAACTTCCCCCCCAGCTAAAAGATTGCAAGTGGTCCCACACTTGCAGCGGTAACAAGGCATACAAAATAAAATAGTGGAAAAACAAATTAAAATTGCATACCTTAGAATATGTGTTAACCGGAAGTGCTGGTGAGGTGGCAGTTTCTATCCATGAATGAAAGAATTGATGATGTGGATGGATGATAGACTAGAAATGAAGCGGAAATTTATTATGGAGAATCAACTTTCACAAGGAAAGCATGAATAATTAAAGCTCTTTTCAGTTAGCAATCTTCTTTCTTTAGCAGAGAAATGAGTTGGGGTCTTACCAGTTGTCAGATAATTGGCAATATCAGCATACCAAGGATTGTGGGTAGTCATCAAGAAAAGATGTTCATCAGGAAAGCTGTCATCAATGGCTACAGGATCATCAGGCACATGCAACCTAGAAAGAAAATCTGCCACCACATTGGCCTTACCAAGTTTATCTATGATGGTAATGTCGAATTCTTGCATAAGTAACAACCATCGAGCCAACCCGCCAAAGATTGCAAGCTTGTTCATGAGATACTTAATTGCAGAATGATCCGTATGCACATATATCTCATACCCAGTGATGTAGTGTTTGAACTTGTTTAGGGCATAAATGACTGCTAGTAGTTCTTTTTCAATGACAATGTAATTAAACTCAGCTCCTTGCAAGTTCTTACTGATAAAGTAAATGGCATGCTCAACTGAGTCTACCTTCTATCCAAGTATAGCACCTATAGCATAGTCTGAGGCATTAGTATGAATATGAAAAGGAAAGCCCCAGTTAGGTCCTCTTAAAACCGTTGCTGTAGTGAGTACTTCTTTCAGCTACAGGAAAGACTTCTCACACTCAGAATCCCAAGAAAACTCAGCATCCTTTTTAAGCAAGTTATATAGTGGTGCTGCAAGCTGACTGAAATCTTTTATAAACCTTCTGTAATATCCGGCATGTCCAAGGAAACTGCACACATCCTTTTGTTTATCTGGAGTAGGTAATGTACTAATCACCTCAATCTTAGCAAGGTCCACTTGTATACCTTTGGAAGATATGAAATGTCCTAAGACAACCCCTTCTTCCATCATCATGAAACACTTTTCACTATTGAGAGAGAGATTGTACTCATGACACCTTATAAGAATTTTTTCCAAGTTTGCTTTAGCCTCTTCAAAGGTATTCCCATATTTTGTAAAATCATCCATGTAAATCTCCATGCAATCTGTAGATATATCTGAAAATATGTTGATCACAGCTCGTTGGAAGGTAGTAGGGGCATTACACAACCCAAAAGGCAACACTCAATAAGAAAATGTGCCCCATGGATAGGTGAATGTTGTTTTCTCCTGGTCTTCAGGGACTATTTGAATCTGATTATAACCACTAAATCCATCCAAAAAGGAGAAGTATTTCTTTCCAACAAGGTTATCAAGGACTTGGTCTATGAATGGTAAGGGAAAGTGGTCCTTTTTAGTGGCAGTGTTAAGCTCCCTATAGTCGACACAAACTCTCCACCTCCCTCCTTTCTTAGGTACTATAAAAAGAGGGGATACCCATTGACTATCTAAAATAGGATAGATGAAGCCAGCATTTAACAACTTCTGCAACTCATTCTTGACTATATCCCTAAGGACTGGATTTACCCAGCGCTGAGGTTGGTGAATAGGTCAGAATTCAAAGCTGATATAAATTTTGTGAGTGCAGAGCTTAGGGTTGAGACCTTTCATATCAGTATAATCCCAAGCAAAGGCTGATTGGTGTTCTTTTAGAAGCTGCAGGACATCTGACCGCTGAGAAGAAGTCAAAGCACTACTTATATTTAATTCCCTTCCTGAGCTGACTTCTATTTTGGTGACCTTTTCTACAATGGACAGTTGAGCAATTGGGAAAGACTCCATTTTATGAGGCAAAAATGTATGAAGAAATTTTGAAGTTTCTGAACACTACAGAGCATCAATAGGTGGTAACAAAGTGTCAAGAACATAGCTATCTTGAGAACACATTTGGGGTTCCACTCCATATTCATTCAGGATAATGGAGGAAATGATCACATCTTCTCCCCTAGAAGGTATAAAAGGTTCCCTGGATATCATCATTAACTGACGAATGGAATTAACCTCAGGTTTAGTATCATCCAATTCTGGCCAAATGATTTGATCATCTTTCAACAAAGGTTGAGCTGGAGAATACAGAGTTAGATTTTTAGTGTTGACTCCATTGGATATAGTCATTTTTCCAGACCAACAATCTATAAAGGCATCGACAGTAGGTAGCCAAGGCCTTCCTAGAATTATTGGATATTCTCCCATGTTAGCCTTTGGGGAAAGGACAACAAAGTCAACCGGATATTCCCAAGAATTCAAGGTGACTATAACATCTTCTATCATCCCATCAGGTGTAATGGTGGAACTGTCAACAAGCTGAAGGATGATAGGTGTTTTCCTAAGACCAATGATATGTAACTAAGACATTACTTCCTTGGTCATGACATTTATGGAAGCACCTAAGTCAACTAGAGCATTGTGGACTTGAACTCCTTGAATTGTGATTGTTATCATAGGGCTACCAGGATCAGAATACCTTGGAATTGTTAATTTCTCCAACATGAGATCAGATAATTGTCCTAAGACATGAATGGTTTTAGGATCTTTTCTCTTTCTTCCAGGCTGCTTTATGCAAGCTTCCTTGATAGCTTTGGTATATGCAGGTACTTCTTTTATGGCATCTAACAAAGGAATATTTATTGTCATTTGTTTTAGTTGGGTAAGAAAATTCAATACTGCCTGATTTTCCACTGGCTTAATTTGCTCCTCCAACCTATGAGGAAATAGAGGGTCTTGTGCTGCAGGAGCAGCAGGTTGGATTGGTATTTTAGTTGGTTGAGCTGAAGTATCCTCAACTTCAGTAATAATAGGCTACTGCGGAGGAGGAAGAGTCGTGCCAAATCTTAGATGGATGTTATTCAGAGAAATGGCATAGCTTTGCTACTGCGTTGTTGGCTTAGCATTGTTGTAATTAGGAGTAGGCTAAGCAGGCAATTGAGTCTATTTAGGGGAAGTAGTATTGGCTGCAGGAGGAGGCATCAAAGCTTGCTATTGAGGTGGTGGCATCAAAGCTTGCTGGCTTGATTGGTTAAACCAATTGTATGGTTGTTGCCACCCCTGCTGGGGCTATTGCCATGATTGTTGAGGTTGTGACCAACCCTACTGAGGTTGCTGCCAACCCTGCTGAGGTTGTTGCCAACCTTGTTGAGGTTGTTGCCAACTATTATATCCACTAAATCCACTATGTTGTTGATTTTTCCATGCATTATTATTATTAAAATTTTGAAGAGGATCTTGGGGAATACCTAGTCTCGAAGTCCATGGCCTTCACTGGGCAACATAGAGGACCTCTCCATTCTCATCAATGGCTTTGAACTCGGTAGGCATAGGTTGAGACTCTAGGCTTGCAACAGACTTGCACTGACATTTTCTTTTCTTTTCCCTACAATGTGGACAATATTCTGCCAACATTGCATCAAATTCATCTTTCTTTCTTCTTGCTTGCATTTTATCCAACTGAGTAGAAACATCGTTAATGATGTCTTTCTTGAAGTCTGACAACAGATTGGATAACTCCATTTTAGACACACCTCCGCCATTAGACTTGTGAGGTAGGGTTCTCAATCCTCTTCCTTTCTTGACAGTAGCTCTAGAATAGTTAAGACATATACTCTTTATCGCATCCCAATCTTTCTATGTAATGTCTCCCCCTGTCATGAGGTCAAGGGCTTCTATGCTTCCATCATTCACACCCCTCAAAAATAGATGCTTTTGAGATTCTTCATTCAGCTCATGTTGCGCATTATGTCGCAGGCTGAACATGAACCTAGAGACATAATCTTCCAAGGTTTCATCTTCCTTCTGTGACATCTTAAAGATGTCATCTCCTTTTAAGTCTCCTCCTCTGCAATAATTTTTGTACTTCTCAAGAAATAGAGTACACATTGTATTCCAGTCTACTACAGCATCCGCACCCAAACTCATAAACCATTTGAGAGCAGCCTCTTTTAAGGTGGAAGGAAACAACTTAAGCTTATGGTCGTTAGTGGTGTAGTCATAGCTTTGGCAAAGGACATCAAACTCAAAGAGGAAGGTCTCTGGGTCTTCTATGATGAGTCCATAGAATTTAGGAAGTGTAGCTGCAGGAATATTCTTCAGGTTCTGGTTACCTTGCTGAGTAGGAATAGGAAAAGGAAAGGTAGGGTGAGCCATTACGTTGTCTAGATATTCTGGGTTGGAAAAAAGAGCATTGAAATGGTAGGATTCTTCAGATGACGGTGGTGAAGGCAATTGGTCAAAGGCGTCAGCAAATACATTCTCGAATGGTTCTTCTTTTTGTGGGATTTATAATTGGGTTTCCTCAGGTGCTAGATTGAGAACCTCCAATGGTTCTTCTTGGTTAAGATTAGGTAGGAATCGCCCAAGATTGTCCCTACACCTATGCATGCAAAATTAAGCAAAATGCAAACTAACTTAATGACTTTTGGTTCGAACTAAATTGACACCATCCCCGACAGTGGCACCAAAAATGACTGGTTAGAATAATATCCTAGTAACACAAGGATTGGACATCCTTAAACAATGATTCATTATTGAAATTCATCATGTTTCTACTTAGAACATCATGCTAGACTCATTTAATGTATCAATCCAGGAACGTGAACTTGAGACAGTGACTGCAAAGTTTATGCTTTAGTTCTTATCAATAGTCATTACTACTAAGGTAAAGCAGTTGCTACAGGAAATTTATACTAGAAACTAAACTTACAGATTAATTCTCATCTTTGAAGGAAAGACATATCAGTAAATAAGTAATGGTTTGAAAGTAAACCTATGCTGTAGGATACAGTCAATGGTTCTACTACCAGTGGCTACAGGAACAACAGTACTTAATAACTTGAAAGAAACTTAACTAAACTGAATTTTACTTAAGCATGAACAGGGGATTCATCTCCCGTGTGGGCCCCCATGGAAGTATGAATGAATTATAACTTAGAGATTGAATTGAAGAACTATCATATATTCATTCAATAAAACATGGATACAGGATAGAATATCAAAATGCTTTACTCTATTGGTTGATTACAACATGAATTTCTCAAAAACATCTAACTAGCCTGGAAACATAAGTTCCAGCTTATTTAAAGGAAACTAGGAAAAATAGAACGCCTATAAACTAGGTCTTCCATTACATAGTATAACAACTTTTAGTTTTAGGAGCAACAGCATCATTAAAGCAATAAGATAAGCCACATTCAATGCTTTAGGAATATAGGACCGCTGACAACTAGATTATCTTGGACCAAATCAGCAACCGCAAAGTGATGGAAGGAGTGGAGCTATAATGAACTCTGAAATAGTCATCCACCTTGAAAGACCACTCATCCTTTCTAGTCCGCGCTCCTTGCTTGACTTATTCTTCCTGCAAAAAGGTTAACACAACAAAATCCAAAACATGAATCCAAAGCATAGATCATAATAAGTTTTCCCTATTTTAATGTAGCCTTGCCACACAACTGTAGGAGGTCTACCCATTTAAAGCTAGAGAAGAAATATACTAGATTTACCATGACATTCATTAATCTAGATATATATTCAGTATTGTCTTTAAGTTTCATAAGTATCAAATATTCATGTAATTAAAACTTATAAACATAAAAGATTGTATCATGTTTATGAAAAACTATAAGATATTCAAGTTTTACTTAGAAAATCATAAACAAAACACCCTATAATCTTGACTCGTCACTTCTCTTTTCTTGTCTTCTTCTCTCATGCCCCATGGCAATCCATTAGATTAATCTTTCATTTTCATATTAGATTAGATTCATATTTCCTTTCATAGATTAATATTGCACAAGCATTTTCTTTCATAGATTAATTTGCATTGTTATCATATAGAATAGATCTCATTTATATTTGCATGCATCTTTGAATCTCTCATTTTATGGTGTACTTGCATGGGCACAAATTAGGTTTAATCTGAGGGCCTCCATTACAAACCCTTGCACTCCATGAATAGAGAGCTATGAGTCGCTATTTGAGACCTCATTCTTGAGAGATCTTGGATGTAATGATTCATAGAAGTGTGACAACATTTTAGCACACAGGATCTACCTCTTCCTCTATGAAATCTACCACCTCTTCCTCTTTGTCTTTGCTCATATCTTTTGTTTGATTTCTCCTCAACTTTCAGGGAAAACTGATAAACTTCTTCAATACTTTCCAAATTAACCAAATTGATTTCCTCTTGAACAGAAACTCTTAACCCATTCAGGTATCTAGCAATTCTTTCTACCTCATCCTCAATATGTCCAGATCTGATATCCAATGTATATACTTCCTTAGTATAATCTATTACCTAGCTATCTTTCTGCTTCAAAGTTTGCATTCTTCTAACTAGGTTAATCTAATAATCACAAGGTAGAAACTTGCCTTTCAATTTATTCACCATCTTATTCCATACCTTGATTTTGTCTTTGCCTTTCCTCTTTTTGTCCTATTGTAGATTCTCTCGCCATAAGGATGCATGACCTTTCAATTTTGTACTTGAAATTTTCACCTTCTTTTCCTCTAAAATATTTTCATATTCAAAATACTTTTCCATCTTGGTTGTCCAATCCATCAACTCATATGAATCCATCCTTCCACTGTATTGAAGAGGATTTAAATGTGGTGTAGCCTTCAAATTTTTTAATGCCTTGGAAATTATTTCTTCACCTTGATTCATCACAAGTGCAAGTTTTGTTTCACCCAATTCATTTTCGACTTCATCACTAACATCATCAAGATGTCTTCCTCAATGCTGGGTTGTCTTAATAGATTCTAATCTAGCAACAATATCTCTTAGCATATCCGCTAATCCTTGATTTGCATCTCACCTCCCACGAACCATCTTGAAACCCTCTACAATTATAGGTCAGATCGCAATCTGCCACCCCACAACAAGATATCAACTAGGGCTTACAAGAAGGAACCATATCTAACCTCGCTTTGATACCACCTGACGTAAGGAGGAAGGAGGATGGGACAAAGGCACACCTAGCTACCAACCTACCTACAAGATCAACAATTGGAAGCAATAACACAAGACTGAGAGAGAGAATGCATAAAACTTGATTTATTATTCATCACCAAACTTCATACATGCCAAGTTGTAAGGCCTTCCTAGTTACAACTAGTACAAGCAAGATTCAAATACAAACAGTCCTCGTACATGTGAGGATCTACCAAAATTTTCATTTATATCTGCTAAATCCCCCCTCTTAAGATCTACAACATACTACTCTATTTATACAAGAGAATACCAAAATAATTCGGCCTTAAGACCCATTAGATCTAGCATTGGAGAAAGGGATGACCCAAATTTAGGTCCACATGCTTCCCAATGATTGATGCAACTATTAACTTCATGACCAAAATTAAATACACAAGTAGGCCTCAACAAAGATCCAAAATAAACCAATTGGTGAGAAAGACTACCGAGCAACCAAAATCGACTTGGTGAACAAGTGAACTAAGCAGCAACCGAGCCCCATTGGTGGAAATAAGAATACTTCTTCGAGAGCCCAAAAGAAGCTACTGGGAACATCTAACAACTCTAACATGTTTTGGTGATACAAGCTTTCCAAGAACCCAAGATGATCCTGCATCAAAATAGATTTATGATATGCTTAAGGAGGATATAGGGATCATCGGTAGAATTAACCAAAATTGGAATCTTAATTGGATAAGCTCTAGATGTCACTTTATCTTTGATTTTTTGTGGCACTCACATGTTGAACCTAAAATTATTTGTTTTAGATGGATGTTGCTCCTTAAAAAAATTATTGCTGGGTCTTTTCTTTCTCATTACGGACATCAATTAATTTCTTGTTCTATTTGTAAATGGCTAGAAAACTTTGAGCACCTTTTCTTTGAATGTAAATTTGCTAGAAAAATTTGGTCTAGCTTCTTTGGTCACCCCATTTCTTGGAACCATTTAAACATTTTTTCTTGGCATGAGGTCATTGTTGGTTTTCTTGAAGCCTTTGGTTGAAAAAATGAACAATTTATGGTTTGATCTAACTGCTGAAATTCTTTGGGCCATCTGGAAGCAAAGAAACGAAGAGATTTTACAAGACAGGAAACAAGATCTTATTGAGTTTCATATTAAACTCACTCATTTCTACATTGTTTCATAGGTCTCTATAGTTATTGAGGTTCCAAGAGAAAGATTCCTATCACTGGTGAAAGGAGCAATGATTATATACAAGAAGGACATCCAGTCTTCCTCGTACATTGAAGAATTTCAAGAGGGGATCACAAATGATACTAGGACCGAGCAAGCACAAAGCTATAGTCAACTGAGCATCCAAAATAGGGATGATGATGAAGGAAATAGGACTGTTAATCAGGATGATGCTTATAATACTGATTGGGAAAATAGTCCTACCAAAAATGATAAATAGAATATCTATTAGCATAGGAGCAACACCAATGATTGGGACAACACTGAATATAGAAACAATAATGAAGGGTGGGATGAAACATAATACATTACAATTTTCTTTTTGTACCCGATATATGTGTCACAAATAGTTTTTTTTTTTGTAGAAATCAACATAAGACTTTTTTTATTGTTGATTTGTATATGCCATAGATAGGTTGGTGATAGAAAGAAACATAATACCTTTTGTTTCTAATAAAAAAAGTTTTGTAAAATAGTTGATACTCTATCTCAATATAAAAAATATTTGATTTAATGTGAATAAGGTTTTGATGTGTGTGTGTGTGCTTAATAGCATATTGTCTTCTGATTGGAGTTTTGTTTTGTTTCACCTTGTTAATTAAGGCCAGTTAGGAGATATTGATGCCCTAAGTGGGTGTTGTCTTTTACGACTTAAAATATTTTTTGGGTTTTACTTTTATGCTTTTGGGTTTATGTTTTGGAAAGATCATAACCTCTTTATATCATAATTGGTTCATGTGTTTCTTTGTGTGCATCTATGATATAATTCATTGTGTTCTCTAAGACCTCGATCAATATTTTTATTTGACCACGGGAGGTGACAAACCATTATTTTATTGAGTTTTGATTTGTTAACTAGGTCACCTTGCTTCTTTTATTTTAGTTTTTTTGTGATCTGATAGATGATATTGTGGATCTATGTGTTACTCCATGCTTGGAGAGTGATATTATTTATCCTCTTGATAATTATTGAACTTGTGCTATGAGACCATGTATATATGGTATTTGGTGATTTCAATTGCTATGTCCAGTATGGGATGGACAGTTTGGATCCTTATGCAGGATGTGATATCGTTTATTATTCTCCAGCACTTGTCTTTAATGACATTCATGGTTTACTGATTTATGAAAATATTTTATGGTTTTGATTTACTTTCACTTTGGTTATTTTCTCTAGGAGCATTAGGGTAGGTTATCTAGGAACATAGAGGGGAAGTGACTTACTTTGGAAGCGTTGGAGCCCTAAAGTGGCTGCTTGGGTATCCTTTGTAAGTTGATTTAGTAAGTGATAACTTAATAATTTTATTAGGATGGAAACATTAAAAAGATAATTGTGCATCATTCATGCCTTGAGTGATAGTACATGCTAGGATGGGAGTGGGAGAAGACGCTTCCTGTCTAGAGAGATGTTGAGGTCTGACATAGTTGGTTTTCCTTTTCTATATGAAAGGACAACTGATATCACATAGAGTCACTAGGGGGATGTGGTCCATAGAGACTACCAAGTGAACTTGGAGTTGACTTATGTGATGACACTTCCCTATATGTGTCCTAGGTTCCTACATGAGCATTTGGTACACATGATTGTCTTTTGATCATTTATACATGATAACCTTATATCTATTTACTACCATTTTATCATGTGTGCCATTGCACTAGTCTTGTTTGTTTGGTTATTTCATTGAGTGAGGCTTGGTGCTATCTCCTCAACATGGTGGGAGTGGACCTCTTGGTTCCATGTGGTCAAGTGGTAGTGATTCTATTACCATTGAGATTTGATGTTCATGACTTTGTGCTTGGATGATCCTTGATGCTGCTTCTATCTTCTTGTTCTTTGCTTGGAGACTTTCTCATGGGATGTATATCTTGTATTCCATTTTATGTATGGTTAGTGACATTGATTTCAAAAATTGTATATGTACTTGTATTGTATTATTTTTATCCATGCGACATGTGCAGTGGAAGTTATATTATTATGTATACCTTGATCTATCAATTGTACTCTAAAAATTGTATCTTTGGTTACATTGATGTAATAGATGTATCTTATTATTTAGTTCAAATGAATATATTAGTGTACTTTATGATTTGTGTCCTTTTTCATTATGGTTAAGTAAAGAGATAATTCATATTTCAAATTGGGTTTAAAATGAACACGAGATATATCATATGATTTTGTTATGGATTATTCTTAGTAGGTTAATTTATATTTACATAATTCTATGTCATGGAACCCTTGAGACTTGTAATATGTAAATGAGTTACATTTATGAGTATGCATTGTCTTATGTTATATTGCTTTCGCACTGTTATTCATTATTGATTGTAAACTCTTAAGGAAAAAAATATTCGGTAAACTTAGTAATATGTTTTAGGTTAATTTCTACTGGGTTCCCTGACGGGGCATTACAGGATAACCTTCTAAAGTATCTTCTTGGAAAGGTCTTCACATCAATGACCTCCTTTATGGTAATTTTGTTGTCAAAGTGACTGGATCCAATGTATTTAGATCTATCTGTGAAGAGTTGGGAACATGTAAGGAAGTTGTTTACCAATAATGGATGCCTTGGTGAGAATAACACTATATGTGGTGAAAAATCTATTTGGTGGAACCTCAAACATGGTGAGAAACCATTATCTCTAACTCAAGGTTTCTCTGCTAAAAAGTGGGCTACTAAAGGTATCAAATGATTCTGTGACATTATTTGTAGAGGTAGTCTTCTCAATTGGGAGGAATTTCAAAACCAAATTCAATATCCCACATACCCAATGAAGAACCTATGCATTAATTAGAGGAGCTTGCAATCACTTCTATCTCCCTAAGCCTTGCATTATGCTTTAGAACAGAATCTCTACCCTCAGGTGGAATGATGGCACCATGTTTTCACTTACCAAAGCTAAGCTCATTTATAAAAACCTTACCTTCAGTCATGAAGTGTTTTTCTCACCTTAACTCTAGATGGAATCTCAGCCTTGATCATGTTGAGTGGAGCAGAATTCTTGTTGACCTATGGCACCGCCCTGTTGAACCTAAAAAGATCTATTTCATTTGGGACCTCTTTCTTCACAAATTACCTATTATAAAACCAAATGGGGATGCCAAAATTTGTTCTTTTTGTAAGAAAATTGAATATGTTTCCCACATTTTCTTTGATTGTCTATTTTCCCAAGAAATTTGGAATATGTTTGGCTTTCATATGCATCATAATTTTAACTTGTTGAATGTTATTACTGGTACGTTCATTGGACTTAAAAATAGTAGTAATATTTATTGGTCTATTATTTCAATCGAGATAATGTGGTGTATTTGGAAAATGAGGAATGCTAACATATTTTCCGGTATTGCTAGAAACCTTACCGAGTCTCTATAGAGACTCATTTATCATAACATATCCTTGCAAGTCACAATGATTCTAAATCTTGAAGAAAAGAAGTTCTTGGACTTGCTCAATGATGGAGTTGTTCAAGTGCTGAAAAAAGAGATTGCTTATGGCTACGTCATAGATCAATCAGGTGCAGATCCTCCCCCATTTGAACAAGCATTAAGGAACATGAAGAAGAAATTGTATGATCTACTAGAGAAGACAACCTTGGAACATGGCCCACCTACCTAAGCTGATCCCATTGTTGCTCTGCCTCCTGAAGTGATTCCTCCCCCACCTAATGCAGATGTTCTCAGTGATTTAGTGGTGATTTGTAAAGCTGGCCCACAAGGTCGGATTACTTGTGTTCGCTGAAATAGCTTTATTGTCTGAACATTTCAAGTATATGTAATCTTTTTGATATAGTACTTGGTTGGAATTGAAACATTTCATAGTTTTTTGCTCCTATATAGGAGAAGTTTTGGGTTGCTGATCTAGAGACATATAATGTAATGCATATGTAATTTTTTTTATAAATTATATAATCAATAGAAAAAATGTATCCTAAGGTTCAACAAATGTAAAAATGAAGGTAAAGATGAAAGAATCATCTCAATATTGTCATTTGGGAGATATTAAAGTTTTTGTCTTAGTGTTTTTCCTGTAAAGTTTTAAGCTCAAATTTGAAACCCTTAGGGCCTATTTGGTGCATGGAATACCAAATGCCAGATATAGTCAATTCTGGAAGATACAAATCTTGAAAATGATTTCCAGAATATGGGATGACCTGTTTGGTTCACCTAGAAGATGACTAAGAAGATGCATAAGGAATTTTAACTCCTACAACAAAATCCCCACAGAAAATGAAAAAAGGCAGACGTAGCACCAGTCTAATAAGGATGGGTAGTGTCGCTAAGCCTCCTCTTATTTGCGCCTACTCCCGTGAGATTGTGGTAGTCCCGATTGAGCTAGTTGACTTCCTCCCTCCCCAACGTTAGCTATATTTTTGTTGCCTTCCTCTGCACCGGATGGATACGAGGAGTCCCTTCCCTGAAACTGTATTATCCTCGACAAATGGAGGTCCAGCTTGGCACCGCAAACTTTCACTATGCTCTACAGAGTAGCGAATGGTGAGAATGAAAATGATAGCGAAGGGTGAGAACAAAAATGAAATGAAATTTTTGATGAAAAATGAAATTTCGGACGTCAAATATTATAAATGGCAAAAAGCGGACCCGATGGCACATAAAATGGGCATTTGAAAAGTGGAATTAGAGCCTGGATTTCTAATTCCACCTTTTCAAATGGAAGATGAAATACCCATTTTGTGGGCAAAATTAGAATTTCAAAATTCCAATTCCTATTTTTTTGGATGGACACAAACAGGGAATTCACTAATTCAAAAATGTTATTCTGGAATTAGAGCCCATATTCCATGTACCAAACAAGCCCTTAGAGCTTATAAATCTTAAAAAGAAGATGAAATGATCTTTAGATATTTTGGCATTGTAGATCTCTTCGAAAGCATTCTAATGATATATTATAATAGCCAATCAAATTTCCAAGTCAAAAGTTATGGCTCTTAGAAGTTATGCTACCAAAACTCAATTTTCAAATAGAAAAATGCTTCCTAGATGATAAAATAGATGGTTAAGTTATTAGATGCCACAATGGGGGAGTTACATATTCCAGAACATTCTAAAGTGACTATTAGTGCCAAATAAAGAGGTGATTAGAGGTTACAAAAGGTAGCTCCTTCAATGGAGATTGTGGCTTCGAGTTGTACATATTTTCTCAAGATATGATTTTCTTTTTAATGAATTAAGCCCATGTGGCTATAACATTGTAATTTAAGAATTTGCAATTCCAATTTATTGAAAAAATCAAGTGGGTTGTTTTCCTTTTTGTATTTTTGTGTAAATATATGTTGTGTTATGTGTGACTGTTGGGAGTAGTAGCCCCCTATCAATACACTTAGCTAAAATTGTGACGATATAAAATGGATAAGAGTGTACCTTAATTTATAGATCTTTGGGAGAGGCAATGGACAATGAAGATGTGATGGAGAAATCAATGATGGAGGATGAATGAGAGCACTTTTGTAAGATTGAGAAGAAAATGGAGGGTTGTGATGGAGATTGTTGGAATGTGAAGGGTTGTGATGCATTTATTAAATTTACTAAGTAGTTGCAACTATTAGTGATATAAGAAACAAGTGTGCTTAAGAACCCTTTATTCCTAGAGGTTGGTGGAGAGAATACTGAACTATTAGGGATTTAGGGGACAATTGTTCTTTTGTGTTCTTTATTCTTGGGATTGGTTGAGAGAATACAACTTGATTAAATTATAATATTTAATTATTTAGTCACGTGGGAGGTGGAAGATAAATGTAAATGATAATAAATTTATTTATTTATATGAAATGAGATGGAAATGGGACTTAAATAAAAAGATTGTTTAATTAGGTGGGGGTCATAAGATAGAGCGACTTAACTAGGATATGTATTTAGTTGATTAGATAAGAGTATACTAGGGAAATATTTAGATGTTTACAGTACTATGTTTCAAGAAAAATGTTAGCAATAATTAGCTTCAACTCTCTCAAACAATAGAATAATAAAATAAAATATATCAAACAACCAAGTTTTGTTGTCATTAATTTTTTTTTTATAATTGTTACTTTAAAAAGATATTTGCAATAAGTTTTTTATTTTTGTTTCAAGAAGTTTGTTTTACACATAATATTAAGTTGGTTTAAGTTAATTACATGTGATTATTATGATAATACATGAATAATCTATTTATCACATGTGTCACTCTTATCTATAATAAGTAGTTGAGCCTCACATTTTTTGAAGATTTGTTAAACACCTTTCATAACCATTGTCTTTATTTGAGTAGGTGTAGCCATGAACTTTGGCATCTCCAAGTAAATGAAAAACTTGTCACTCCCTATAAAGACAATAGTTACAAAAGTTGTTTAATAATCCTTCAAAAGAATGTTAAACAAAACTACTTAAAATAAGTCATATATGTGATAAATAGATTATGTCATTTATTATCATAATAATTGTATATAGTTGACTTAAACCAACTTAATATGTATAAAATAAAATATTTTAAATTTAATTAACTTACACATATTTTTTAAAATAATAATTAATTATTTAAATAATATTACAACTTATTAGTTATGTATATTTTTCATAAAGAGTACACAATTGAAATAATAATATCAATATTATTATATTAGATCTAAATTTATATAATATATATTAAAAATAAATTTCACACTTTATAATATAACAAAAATAGCCAATATTATCTTAATATAATATGACACGAATTATACATTAGACTTTTCTTGTGAAAAAAAACATTTTAAAAATTTGAAGAAAATAATTAAAATTCAAAAAACTTTATAATATTCAATAATTAAATAACAATAAATAACGTGAATTCCTAAAATCGAGTAAAAATCTTTTAAAAACTCCTACAATTTTTTTTAATGAAAATCCTAAACAACTCCTACAAATATTATTCAACCTCAAATCTATTAGCCAATCCTATCATAAAAAAATGATTTTTATAATTTATAAACTTAAAAAATTTACATTTAGACTATGGAAAATGTGTTAATTTTTATCAAATAAAAAATACTCTAAATTGTAATTGGTGCAAAGAATTAATTTTAATATGGAAGAAGTTCATAAAATGAGGAGCAATTTGTGGAGCTGGTGGCCCCATGAAAGTTAAATTTTATTACTTATAAATAAACGCTATTAAATTTTAGTTGTAAACAAAAATCTTTAAAAATAATTTTTGACACAAAATTTGGAAGAAAAATCAGAAACAAATAAAGAATTTTTTTTAAAAAAATTCTTGATAAAATTAGAATTTTTTCACACCTTAAAATTTCGATAGAAACAATTAACATATTCGAAGGTGCGAAGAAACTTCACATCCCTATTTTCAAAGCGGCCGTGATCTTCTGGAAAGCAATTGAAAACAGGGAGAAGGTGAGCAACTTTTCATTAAAATACCCGGCATCTGACAGAATATTTTCCAGCATATGCCTGGAAGACTCCTAACACATATTTTCCAGCATGCGCGCTCTGCTTTATTCAATGGCATATTCTTCCCCTCTAGTCCTATTTAAACCCATCACCCTGCCTTCTATTTGAAATATATTGTTTTTCTCATATTCTTCATTGCCTGTGAGATGTTAAGCATGGACACAGTTGTAGTTTTTGATTTTGATCTCACCATTATAGATTGTGACAGCGATCCATGGGTCATGGAAAAGCTTGGAGCCACTGACCTCTTTGAATCTTTGCTTCCCACTCTTCCATGGAATACTGTCATGGTAAGAAACCCTTGTAATTGCAGACATATGATTTGTGCAGCATCTGATGTTTGTATTGTTTTAGGTTTTGATTGTGTGGGTTTTTTAATTCATGTCTTGGATCAAATTTTATGATCTCTGATGCATTGTTTCTGATTTTGATCTTGCTTTCTGCTTTCTGATGATGGATTTCATGGAAGAAATGCTGCAGAATCATAGCCAGAACAATGTGCTCTAACCCCTGTAATGTTGTAGCAATTCTGTTTTGAATGTTTGTAGGTTTTAAGCCTTGGATTATTTTTGTGGGTGCAGGATAAAATGATGGGTGAGCTACATGAACAGGGGAAGACCATAAGTGACATTGAAGCAAGTTTGAAGAGCATTCCTCTGTATCCAGAGACCATCAGAGCCATCAAATTTGCCTTCGCTCTGGGGTGAGTTTTAGATTGGATGGTTTAATGGAGGAGCCCTAACAAACTTCTTTTCTTTTGGTTGAGCTGGTTTTTTTTAGGGTTTTTGTAAGTTGGTCAGGAGTCCCTTTTACATGGTGTACTTCTGGTTCTTTAAAATTTTTGCAATTGGGTTTATATCATTTGTCCAAGTATCTCTGTCTTCTTCTGTTGGTTGAGCTTTGCAGAGATTGTTTTAATGGTTGCAATTTTTTCTTGGTTTTTGAGCAGGTGTGATCTTCGGATTTTGAGTGATGCTAATCTCTTTTTCATAAAGACTATCCTTGAAGCCCATGACCTGCTTCAGTATTTTACAGAGATTAAGACAAACCCTTCATTTGTTGAGGAGAATGGGAGACTAAGGATTTGCCCGTACCACCCTTTTACAGTTGCTCCTCATGGCTGCAATCTCTGCCCTCCCAATATGTGCAAGGTCATAATTTTTCTCTTAAATATACCTTTTTCCAGTATTGTAGCAGAATTTTTTCTGGGTTGTGCTAACTGCTCTGTTATCTATTGCAGGGAGCAGTCATCAATGAGATGCGAAATTCCATAGAAGATGGGTTTAACAAGCGTTTTATTTACCTGGGAGATGGCAGTGGAGATTACTGCCCTACCTTGAAATTAACAGAAGCAGATGATGTTTTGCCTAGAAAAGAGTGAGAAACTTGACTCTTAGATTTATTTCTGTTTCAATTGTCTATTTTTTCTCAGATATTCATGAGAAAATTGCTGAAATTTCACTTAATTTAATGAACATTGCTGAAATTCCACTTAATTTAAGATCATTTTATGGATTTGATTGTGTACTTAAGTGCCCATTTTAAGATCAATAATTAATTTGATTGTTCTGCCATACACATTTTTAAAAATTACTGAAATTTCAGTGCATATGTTTGATTGTTTTTAGGTATCCACTTTGGAAGCTAATTGAAAAGAATCCCGATTTGGTAAAGGCTAAGGTTCACGGCTGGTCTAATGCCAAGGATGTTGAGGATTTGCTAATGAAACTGCTTAAGCCATGATCAGCCATCATCCTCTGTGTTGTTTCTGTCGTTTTTCATGAAGCATGGTGAAGGGAAGGAAGCGTTCTCCATCTCCTGATATCAATGTCATTCAACTAACCTTAAAAATTGATTGGCAACCGTACCCTTAGATTTGATTTAACCGTACCCTTAGCTTACTGCAACACATGACGCCAAAGATTGAGTGGAATTTCAAGATCTTTCAACTAATGATTTTATTCTACAAAGTACTTTTGTTCTCTTGTTCTCAGAGTATGTGGACTGCTTTTTTAATTTTAGGTTGTATTTTATTATTAAAATATTATAAGGTTGGATTATATAAATAGATATTAAATTCAATATATATAGAATATTAACTAGATTTATTTTTAAGCATGTACTTCAAAAAAAATAAAGGGAAAATTATTATTTATATTTAAGAATTTCATTTTATCTTTTAAATTTTATATTTATAAAAGAATTATCAAGAAGGGTTCTATTATAACTTATAAATAATATAATTTATCTATTTTTTTTTTATAATTTACAAATTTGAAGTTAAATTATTTTAATGTTCTTAATCAACTAACTATTTTCCTTTTTATTTTTAGTAGTTGCCACTGGTAAAAAATAGAAGAGGAATGCGAAGGAATAAGGTTTAAGAGTAATAAAATTAATTATAATTTTATGTGTAATTGATAAAAAAAATTTATATGAATGATAATAATTAATTTTTTAAAAATAATATACTAGTTGTCTTTAGTTTTATAATTAATTTTAATTTATATCTAAATATAACTTTAATATTAATAAATATATTATAATTATTAAATATATTTTAATTAATTATAAAATAACTATTAATTCAATACGTGGCACTTGTTTACTATGGATTTGAAGATGTTGCATCTGCTTAGCTTATTTTGGCTAGCATACTCAACATTTTAAGGAGCAAATTGTGAAGCCAATGACCCCCATGAATATTTAAATTTGCTGCTTATTTTGTATTCAATTGTATTTTAGAATAAAATTAGTAATATGGAAAGAAATGAACTAACTCACATTTTTTCAATAAGTAGTTGCTGCTTATTTTCAGCCCCCACTTTTTTTCCAAAGCTTAATTTTAAGCAGAAATTGCATGAGGACATGGCATTATATCTTATTTTTAAAATAAGTGGTAGGGTTTTTATATGGAGACTTGTCTTCAAAATATATATTAATTACAATAATAGGGAATGCATATATCACATTACTAAATAAAGATTTACAAAAAAAATGAAAAACTAAAAGTAGTTAAGAAGAGAACTAAATGGTAAGGAGTATACACTTAACCCATAAAACATATAAAATGAAACATAATATACAAAAAATAAATAAAAAACTAAAAGTAATTAACAAAGAGAAATAAATACTATAAGAATATACACTTTATTCATAAAACATATTGCACAACCATAAGAAAAAGAAAATTCTATAAAATGTGGCATGCATCTACCATATCTTCTACCCAAATAACATTCAAATTAACATATCTTCCTCAACAATAGTTTAGACAAGAAGAAAATCTTCAGACTCAAAAGATGTAAAACATCCCATCTCTAAATGCATTAGGTCATGCCTCTAATTCTTTAGACATTGGATATATTTTAATCATAAAAAATATTGTTATAATATTGGTTTTTAATTCATTTTTAGTTATTCATCTAAATCTTACTATAATTATAATTTTTCATATATAAGTGTTTTTTTTGGAAAAAATAATTTAAACAAAAGAAAACAATTTGTAGTAGTGATTTTAATAATAACTATGATGGGAAACCTTAAATATAGCCATGGAATTTGTTCGTGACAAAGAAATATGATTGAACTATCAAGAAGGAGTTCATGCAAATTAAATATATAATAGTATTTGATATTATTAGTATATTTAATTCAGGAACTCTGCGATTTCAATGACATTGTGGTGGCTTTTGAAAGTTATTACAAGAACTTGTTCAGATCTGAGGACACCAGCATTGCCAAGGATCTTAGGAACAAATGTAAGGAGCTTATTCCTCAAAAATTAACTGAAAAAGATGTCAATTCTCTTAGAGATAGGATTACTCTTCAGGAAATTATAGATGCCATAGCTGCTCTTAAAAAGGATAAGGCGCCTGGGCCGAATGGTTTGCCTGCTGAATTCTATAAGACTAATGTCGACTGGATTGCTAAGGATTTGCTTGAGCTTTACTCTGAGGCTTACGATCGGGGAACTCTTGGCAATTCAATCAATATGGGAATTATTAAACTTATCCCCAAAGACGGAGATAAATCCCTCATCAAAAACTGGAGACCTATCACTCTCCTTAATGTTTCATATAAAATTCTTGCTAAAACCCTTGCTTCCAGACTTATCAATGTGCTTCCTAGTTTTATATGCCCCACACAAACTGGTTTCATTAAGGGAAGGTACATTCTTGAAAATCTCATTACCAGTTGGGAATCTTTGGAATGGGCCAAGACTTCCAATCAAAATGCTGCTATGTTTCTGATTGATTTTGAAAAGGCTTATGATCGCGTTGAATGGGATTTCATCCTATCTATGCTGCAGGCCTTTGGCTTTCCTGATGAATTTGTCAGATTTGTTTAGATCCTTCTTAAAGACTCTTCTGCTAGAATAGATATTAATGGTTGTTTATCTAATCCCATCCCCTTGTCTCGATCAATTCGGCAAGGCTGTCCTCTTGCTCCTGCTCTCTTTGTTATTGCCTCTGAAGCCCTGTTTTATATTCTCAGAGATAATACTATATCTCCCAAAGTGAATGGTGTCTTGCTCCCCGACAACTCTGAACTTCTCAATATCCAATTCGCTGATGACACCTCTCTCTTCCTTGAATTATCGTGTCTTAATATTCAACATCTTAATCAGAAACTTGAATTTTTTGAAATCATTTCTGGTGCCCGCATTTCTAAATCCAAATTTGTTATGCTTGGTTGGAATGAGGTCCCCCCTGATTGGTTCTCACAATTTAACTATTCTTGGGGGGGACCTAATAAAATTGTTAGATATTTGGGGGTTCCCTTTTCTGTTTCCCCCTCTCTCAAGGAGATGTGGCTCTGGGTTAAGAATAGAATCTTTCAAAAGCTTTATAAATGGGATAACAGAGTTCTCTCCCTTGCTAGTAGAGTGCAAGTCTGCCAAAAGATTCTTTCCTCTTACAGTATTTATTACTCTTCGGTTTGGATGTTTAGCAATTATCAACTCTTTGAAATTCAAATGGCCATCAGGAGATTCCTATGGTCTGATGGTAAAGGAAATAAGAAAAAACATGCTGTTAGATGGAGTTGGTGTCATATAGATAAGAGATTAGGTGGTTTAGGTCTTAAGGACCTTAGGACTCAAGGGATTTCTCTCGCGGCCAAATGGATCTTTCAGGCCTTTCATGGTCAAGAGCCTTGGAAAATTCTTTTAAGGCATAATATCCTTGCTGGATGTCCTAAACATGCTAAGTATTGGAAGAATCTTCCGTTTGCTGACCTTAGTGCTGGTACCTTTCCCGTCTCTGTTCATGGTTCTCTGGTTTTTAAGTCAATATGGAAGGCCTGGGAACTTGTGAGAGGATTTATCTCTAATTCTGGTTGTGATAGCGGTCATACCATTCATGGTGAACGTTCCATCTGGTGGAACTTGATGCATAATGGAAAGCCCTTGGCGCTTACGCAGGGATGTTCTGCTAAGCTTTGGAATAGACTTGGAATTAATTATTTTATTGATATTCTTGAGAATGATAATCTTGTTACCTGGCAGGATCTCAAACATAAATTTAATCTGTCTGAGTCGCATAAGCGCACTTATAACCTGATCTCCAGAGCTTGCAGATCTTTTAATCTTCCTCGTAGATGTGATGTGGATTCTCACAGATTTTTATTCTTTCGCTGGAAGGATGGTAATCTATTGCATAAACTCAAAGCTAAAGACATATATAAAGCTCTTAATAAGGATAGTTCTATTCTTTCTCACCTTAATTCTATTTGGTATATGAATCTTGATTTTTCAGAATGGCATAAAATTCTCGACAGGTTTTGGAAATCACATATTCCTCCTAAAATTTTGCATTTCAAGTGGCAACTTCTTCTTGACAGAATTATCATTAAAGATCAATTTGGCAATGCTAATTATTGCTCTGTTTGCAGGACTCCTGAAAGTTTAAGGCACATCTTTCTTACTTGTCGATTTGCTAAGATTATATGGAAAAGTTTTGGAATCATTATTATTGATCATGTTTTTGTGCTGGATATTATGCTTGGATATATATCTGGTCTAAGAAAGGATGCTAATTTTTTTTGGAACGTTTTATCTTCTCATATTCTCTTGTTCATTTGGAAGCTTAGGAATGAAGACAATTTCCAAGGCTTAGGCAGATCCCTTACTTCGTTTCAAATGAAACTTATACATTTTAAGATTGTTTCGCAGGTGCTCTGCATCATGAAACTTGAAAAGGATAAACTGAAAAGATTCTTACAGGATGGATATGCTACCATGTTTATCTATGAGATGAAACATGGGTTGGAGTGGGCTAGCATCATTAATGATCAGACTGCTTTTGAGGGTGCTTTGAAGAAGCTGCTGAAGGAGATCAGGGACACTAGAGGACCTTTTGTTGATAAATTGGAATTCTTTGCTCACGTTCTTGAAAGAAGGAAAGTTGTCTGGATGGAAGGCGCTCAAGGATGGACTGCCTGGATTGAAGATCAGGATGATTTCTTGCATTAGTTTTCAGCACTATATTTTGTACTCTTGTAAACTTCTTCATATTGTGCAAGATTAACTGTCTCAGTTGAACTTGATGTTTGAGCTTGGTGTTTGAGGCTTGCCTCCCTTGCTCCTCTTTTTGTAGAACTCTCGATCTTTTAATTTAAAAAATTAAATATTTTTAGTATATAATATTTAATTTTATATAATAAAAATATATAAATATTTAATTTTAATTGGTAAAAATCAATTTTGGTTTATTTTTTCAAAAATTTTGTGGTAGATATGGAAATCTAGAAATGAAGAAAAGTGTCAAGAAGTAATTACTTATTAGTACTTGCCAATAGGATAGTAAGTAAACAAGTTGTATGGACATGCAATATTTTTAAGTTTATAAATTACAAAAATTATTTTTTGAGCATATGATTAGCTGAATTGATTTGAATATTATCGTTTAGAAGATATTAAAGCTTTTGTCTTGTAACGCTTAAAAAGTAGATGAAATGATCTTTAGATATTTTGGTTTTGTAGATCTCTTTGCAAGCATTCTAATGATATATTATAATAGTCAATCAAAAGTTTCAAATAGAAAAAATCTTCCTAGATGAGAAAATAGGTGGTTAGGATGCTAGATGCCAAAATGGGGGAATTACATATTGAAGAACATTGTAAAGTGGTTATTGGTGACAAACAAAGAGGTGATTAGAGGTTACAAAAGATAGCTCTCCATAAATGGATATTTTGGCTTCCAATTGGAGATATTTTCTCAAGATTTGATTTGATTTGATTTGTAATGATTTGATTTGATTGGTAGGAGTAGCCCCCTATCAATACACTTAAATGAAATTGTGATGATATAAAAGGGATAAGAGTGTACCTTACTTTATAGATACACTTAAATGAAATTGTGATGATATAAAAGGGATAAGAGTGTACCTTACTTTATAGATCTCTAAGAGAGACATTGGACCATGAAGATGTGATAGAGAAATCAATGATGGGGGGTGAATGAGAGCACTATTCTAAGATTAAGGAGAGATTGTTGGAATGTGAAGGGTTGAGATGCATTTATTAAATTTAGTAAGTAGTTGCAACCATGAGGGATATAAAAAAATAAGTGTACTTAAGAACTCTTTATTCGTAGGTTGGTGGAGAGAATGTTGAAACCATTAGGGATTTAGGGGACAATTTTTCTTAGGTGTTCTTTGTTATTGGGATTGGTTGAGAGAATATAGCTATAATAATAATAATAATAATAATAATATTTAATTATTTAGTCACCTGTGAGGTGGGAAATATTTAGGTGTTTAGAGTATTAGATTCAACTCTCAAGCAATAGAATAATAAAATATATCAAACGACCAAGTTTTGTTGTAACTTTTTTTTTAATCTTGTTTAAAGAATTAAATTTTTATTTTAAAAAGATATTTGTGTAAGTTTTTTTTGGTTTCAAGTATTTTGTTTTACACATTATTGAGTTGGTTTAAGTTAATTACATACAATTAGTATGATAATACATGACATACTCTATCTATACATGTGTCACTCTTATCTATTTTAAGTACTTGAGTCTCACATTCTTTTGAAGACCTATTAAACATCTTTCGTAACCATTGTCTTTATTTGAGTAGGTGTAACCGTGTATTTTGGCATTTCCAAACATATAAAGTTTTTGCCTATAGCTAAAGACAATGGTTAGGAAAGGTGTTTAATAAGCATTCAAAAGAATGTGAGACACAACAACTTAAAATAGATAAAAGTGACACATGTGATAAATAGATGATGTCATATATTATCATAATAATTGACTAAAACCAACTTAATATATATAAAACAAAATAATTGAAAAAAGAAACTTATATATATATTTTAAAATAATTATTTAAACAATATTACAACTCATTAGTCTAAAAACAATATTAATAGCTACTATTAATTATAGAGTTACACACCACCATCTTTGAAGAGTTTAAATATCACTGAGTTGGAGTCTTGTATAGCTTTCTATAGTTGTGAAACATATCTAGATAATCACCAACACTAATACCATGCCTAATAGTCAGGTCCCAAAGTTTCCAATCATGCTTTCTTTGCAAACACATTGTTCTCTGGGATATTTTAATTATAAACCCTTTTATTTATTATTAACATCTTTTAAGGTAGGAGTTAAACTCAACATCCTAGTTTGAAAGCGGTTGAGAACTTCTGAAAACAGAGCAACTGAGGAACTTTTCATAAATATACCGGGCATCTGAAAGAATATTTTCCAGCATATACCTGGAAGAGTCCTAACACGCATTGCCCGTTATTCAAGCTAGTGGACGCCATGCGTGTTTTGCTTTATTAATGGAGCTTATTCAATCGCATATTCTCCCCCTCCAACCCTATATAAACTCATTGCCCTGCCTCTTCTCTGGAGTATATTGTTTTTTTGGTATTCTTCATTGCGTGTGAGCTTTTAAGCATGGACACAGTAGTGGTTTTTGATTTTGATCTCACCATTATAGATTGTGACAGCGATCCATGGGTCATTGAACAGCTTGGAGCCACTGAGCTCTTTGAATCCTTGCTTCCCACTCTTCCATGGAATACTGTCATGGTAAGAAACCCTTGTAATTGCAGACATATCATTTGTACAGTATATGATGTTTGTATTGTTTTAGGTTTTGATTGTGTGGGTTTGTTTAATTCATATCTTGGATCAAATTTTATGATCTCTGATGCATTGTTTCTGATTATGATCTTTCTTTCTGCTTTCTGATGATGGATTATGGATTTCTTGGAAAAAATGCTGCAGAATCACAGCTAGAACAATGTGCTCTAAACCTTGTAATGTTGTAGCAATTTTGTTTTGAATGTTTGTAGGTTTTAAGCCTTGGATTATTTTTGTGGGTGCAGGATAAAATGATGGGTGAGCTACATGAACAGGGGAAGACCATAAGTGACATTGAAGCAAGTCTGAAGACCATTCCTCTGTGTCCAGAGACCATCAGAGCCATCAAATTTGCCTTCGCTCTGGGGTGAGTTTTAGATTGGATGGTTTAATGGAGGAGCCCTAACAAACTTCTTTTCTTTTGGTTGAGCTGGTTTTTTTAGGGTTTTACAAGCTGGTCAGGTGTCCCTTTTACGTGGTGTATTTCTGGTTCTTTTGAATTCTTGCAATTGGGTTCTATATCATTTGTCCAAGTATCTCAGTCTTCTTCTGTTGGTTGAGTTGCAGAGATTGTTTTAATGGTTGCAATTTTTTCTTGGTTTTTGAGCAGGTGTGATCTTCGCATTTTGAGTGATGCTAATCTCTTTTTCATAAAGACCATCCTTGAAGCACATGACCTGCTTCAGTATTTTACAGAGATTAAGACAAACCCTTCATTTGTTGAGGAGAATGGGAGATTAAGAATTTGTCCATGCCATCCTTTTACAGTTGTTCCTCATGGCTGCAATCTCTGCCCTCCCAATATGTGCAAGGTCATAATTTTCTCTTGCATGTTCTTTTTGCCAGTGTTGTAGCAAAAATATTTCTAGGGTATGCTAAATGCTCTGTTATCTATTGCAGGGAGCAGTCATCAGTGAGATGCGAAAGTCCATAGAAGATGGGTTTAACAAGCGTTTTATTTACCTGGGAGATGGCAGTGGAGATTTCTGCCCCACCTTGAAATTAACAGAATCAGATGATGTTTTGCCCAGAAAAGAGTGAGAATTTTAACCTCTGCATTAGTTTCTGTTAAAAAATATTCAATATGTTTAAAAGACCATTTGTTTCATTTGATGGCTCTCAGATGTTCATTAGGAAATTACGGAAATTTCACTTTATTTATGATCGTTTGAACCACTTGATTGTTTTAGATACCCATTTTAAAAGATTGCTAAAATGTTACTTAAAATGATTGTTTTAGGTATCCACTTTGGAAGCTAATTGAAAAGAGCCCCAATTCGGTGGAGGCTAAAGTTCACGGATGGTGTGATGCCAAGGATGTTGAGGATTTGCTAATCAAACTGCTTAAGCCATGATCAGCCATCATCCTTTATGTTGTTTCTGTCATTTTTCCTGAAGCATGGTGTATGGAAGGAAATTTATTCTCAATGTGCTGATATCACTGTAATTCAACTAATTTTAAAAATTGGTTGACAACCGTAGCCTTGGCTTATTGCAACACATGACGTCAAAAATTCAGTGGAATTTCAAGATCTTTCAACGAATGATTTTATTCTACGAAGTTCTTTTGTTCTCTTGTTCTCAGAGTATGAGGGCTGCTTTTCGAACCTTGGGCTGTATTTTATAATAAAAATATTATTAGGTTGAATTATTTATATATATATATATATATAATTGTTTTATTTTGTAAGAATATATATATAGTTGTAATAATTTTAACATACTTTTATGTAGATTTTAAAGGTAATTGTTATTTTTTATTTATTAATAATTTTGTTAAGTTTTTATAAATTTATAATCATAAAATAATTATCATAAAGAGTTATATTATAATTAATTGTATAATTTTTTTTATTTTTATTTTTTTTAATAATATATTATTGCAATTTAAGTATTAAAAATTTTAAACTTAATTTTTCAAAAAAATTTAATTGAGGAGCCACTTTTTATTTGTACTATAGGTTTGAAGATTTTTCTAAAATTATGTCTTTATGTTTACAAAATTTAGAAGTTTTTTTTTAAAATAAGTGATGAAATTATATATGGGGGCTTGCCTTTTATAAGAATGCATATATCACAATACAAAACAAGAGCTGTGTGGAGCAGAAGTCCCTGCCTAATAGTAGAATATGAGGCGTGATGCGAAACAAAAATGGTATGATGTTTTGATTAGATATGTCTGGTAATTTGTATTGAATACTTTTTTTTGATTAAGGAATCGATTCTAGTACTTGTCGAATTTGGCCCTAGCTAAGTGCCAACTAATTGGCTATTTCATTTACAAAATGTTGGCAACTTCCAATTTGTGAATTGTTAACGAGGCAATTGACTATTGCATTTACAAAATGTTGAATTTGTGTCATTGCATTGAAAAAAATTGTATTTTATACTTTTTTGAAAAAGGAAACGTAAGCCATTTAGATTAAGACATAGCTTAATAAGTTTATATTGTTCCCTAGATTATTCAATTGATTCAACTTTTCATGTCCGTTTCAAATCTAAAGTATTGAGAATATTAAAAAAGTATGTATAATATTGAAGACACGTTATTTGTATTTGTTAATCTGCCATTGTTACAATGTGTGAGACAAGGTCAATGAAAGTACAGTTGAACCAAAGAATAGAAAATTAGACGAAAAAACTGAATTAAGACAATGATTATATTAGGCAAACATTGTATGACCACGTCTAATAAAAACTGAATTAAGACAATGACATAGCCTTATCGGAGAGAAATTTGACACCTTTATATATGTTTTAATTTAAATACTCAGAGTTTATTCAAAAGTGAAAAAAATAACAAGTAAGGTTTATTCAAAAGTGAAAAAAATAAGAGTTTTGTAAGCTTCTCTAATTCAAATACTGAACGCCTCTTTGTGAACTCTTCATTGCAAGCAATGATTATAACGTAACTCAATTTTTAAAACAAGTTTTCACCATAAGCAAGAGTTAAAATAATTTTATTTATTAAAAATGTCTTATTATTTATCTATATATATTTTTAAAATTTAAATGATATTTCCATTTGATAGAAAATTAGCAATTTTCTTAGGTTGAAATTTTTAGATCAATATATTTCAAATTAAAATAATATATTTTTGAAAATACTTGATAAACTGCATGTATAGAATAAAAGTATAATTAAATAGAACAAATTTATTTATTTTTTAAATTCTTTCATTAATTTAAAATTTTACAATATTATGATTAAGCCATATTTATTAATGTTCTTTTCTTTTAAAAAATGATATCTTCCACATTTTCTACATAAACTTTTTTTATTAAATATAAATATAGTGTTTAAACATCTATTATTTGAGGATGACGCCATAGTATAGTTATGAGCACCTAACTAAAAGGTCTAAAATGATTTGAATAAATATTTTAAACATAAATAAATTTATAATACACTAGCAATAATAAAATACAATAATTCTCAAATCTCACATAAAATACCATACATTGTACAAGTATTCTACGTCAAACCTAAAATAAGTACGTACGTTTGATAATTGCTCAATGTGCTTGTTTGTTTATTATTGGCCACTCTAATTGCACGCTGCATGTTAGGGACGGTGGGTTTATCTCCTTTAAATATCTTTAAAAAGATTAATTTTTTATTGTTAATTCTTCGTTGCGGCCTCGACGATTTCATTTTGGAATTCTTGAGAAGATATATTCAATTCCAGGGCAAACTTACTTTGAAAAAGTACAATGCCTTCGGTCACGTTTGTCAAGTGAAAAGAACCTTTGTCAGTATCAAGACGAGACGTCAACAAAAAAACCAAAGACTTTCATTGACAAAAACTCAAACACTTTACTTCTCAATGATAACCTATTTCACAATTGTGAATATGCTTGTGGAGTTAGGTCTTAACCCGTCAAAGGAGCAACCACATCGAAACCCCTGCTTCAGTTTGAAAAAGCAAAAAATGAAAATTGTGTTGGGCTGTGCCAGATGGAAAAGCAACATTTTTATTCTTTGCCTGGCTTAAAATAGTAACAAATATGTTTAAAATCAAACATTATGATATGGTTTTACAATATACATTAGTATGTCTCTACAGGTAGGCATTATGCTCCACTCCACTTATTTCCATTTTGACCCATAGACTGATAGAATTTTGCTCTCCTATGCCGTTATTGAAATTTGGATCACTTCTTGACTCTTATATGGAATTTAATTGCATAGTTCTTGGGATGAGAAATTGCTCACTGGAAATCTAGTCCATATGCATAAAAAGCATCACTCTTTTCGAATATCTGAGAATGTCCCATCCATCTCAATGAGTACTTGTTTTATATGAGCCACTAAAACTGAAAATTGAAAACCCCTGCTAGTGAGGGTTTCAGCAATTGTCAAAAAATTTAGAGGGTTCTCCAGGCTAAACTTGTGTAAATTAATCTAAAATACAAAATATATCAAATTGCAAAGCAAGATGAAATTAGAAATTTCAAATGCGTTTTGTATGTTGAAACTAATCTGCTGTATGTTGTGATGACGGAGGTCAGAGGGCTGAGACTTAACGACACTTTGAAATTTATCGATTATGACGTAACTCATTCTTTAAAACAAGTTTCAAACCGTAGAATAGAGGCATATGGAGCCCATTCGTATAAAAATTAGTTGTGGTCCCTGATTTGGTTTCCCCAATAAATTGCTCCTTGTATGCGTAGGCCTAATGTGATAAAATGACATTTTAACTCATTTAGCCATAAAAAAGTAGTGATTTAACTAGCTTTCCACCTGTTTAATGCAGGACAATGGAGGATGAATCAACGACATGTCAAATGTCATTAAGCGTGTCAAGTAGTAGAGAGCACAACGCTATAAGAAATAGTAAACAAAGAATGGAAAAATAGAAAAGTTTACATCCAACAACTATCTTATCAAGTCATTACACAGATCCACTAGACAAGGAGAAGAAAACAATGGTTGATGAGAATGTATGATATCAAAAAAAATCTTGAGACTGGAGTTTTCAGGAGTTGAGGAAGCGTAAATATTTAAGATGTTGAATGTTGCAGCTTTGATTTTGGTGTTATTTCATTGGTGACTGCTGGAGTATGGTGGCTTGTGTTTAAAAACCAAATGTATAGAACTGGAATCCCCTCCCGCTGGGTTCGATGGCCACACTAATAGGCTGGTTGGCAGCAGCCCTCTTTAGCGAAGCGTCGTCATTGGCAGGCACATCTTCATAGCTATCAATAGTAACCACATGGGCATTTTTCCTGTAAGTATCACAACTCACATCATATGTTGTGTAAGGATAATCCTTCTTAGAGTCTATTCCTCCATTGCTTATATAAATTCAAAAGCATAATCATGAGTCCACCATTGCAGCCCTCATTGTAGGACGTATCACAATCTACCAATTCTTGCTCGGACAGTGAAATTAAATCCTTTGTCATAATTTGATTTATGCCCTCCACACAGCAATAGCTGAGAAATCCCAGCAACTTCCATAAGACGCCTGGTCTTTAACTGCAGTCACGGCTCCCTTCTCTCTCCATTCAACTGAATCGAGCAACAACTCACCATCAGTATACTGATATTGAGGGCTGGGAGACTTATTAAGCCTCTTCTTAACATCAGCCTTAACACCGAAATACTTAGCCTTGAATTCCTCATGGCTCAGATCTGCAAACTTGTTCAGACCCAATTTGTAGGATGCTGCATTCTCCATATTGTGCTCATTGATAAACAACAAATTGTCCTTCAATATCAAATTTTTGTTGTTTCTCATCCATCCCATTGTAAACCCATATCAATATAAAATCAGAAAACCCACAGAAGTATAGACAAAATTTATGTAAAAAACTACATTTGAGTTTTTAAAATGCAAATAAATTGCAGGGGAAAATTTAATACAGATATATATTCTATGTACTAGTTCTTTATTTATCCCGTTGATTTCTATCTAGTGGTATTGATTTGAGTTAATTTTTTCATATCTATCCCTGAATTTTTCTCGGTATTTGCTACACCGGAAGTAAATATAGGATTCCATCCTGATGCTGGAGCCTGTCTTTTTCTATGACACTTGCCTGGTTATCTAGGTAAAATTATATTGTCAATCTCTTATTCTAGAGAACTTTCATATGCATTTCAATTTTACCTGTTAAATTATTCCTTAAACCATAAAAATGGTTGTTCTTTGCCTAAATGTTCAAAGTTGATGTGACTCACATGTAACAGCTGAGGGATGTCAAAAAAATGCCGTATCAAGTATTCTTAAACTAATAAATCATGATAACAAGAAGAAAGTATGATATTCTGCTAAAAAAGGCATCAAGAGTATCAAGAAGTTGGTAAAATAAATCACAGGAATTTTTTTTGTTCTTTTTCTGAATCAGGTTGCTTCTATGAATTTGATTTCAAATGGAAGATGCCTTGGTGTTCTGATTTGAATAATCCAGATTGATCAAAGGATTGAGAAAAAGTTGAAGGTTGTGGACAAAGCTCTCAACAAGTGGTAAAAACATATTTCATAATAAAATGTCATGATAAATACAGTAGTAGAAGCCAGAACCAAACACTCCACCATGAAAAATTGATAATATCATTTTTTTTTTGCCCAAGGGGCTTGAAGATATTAGGCAAATTCGAAGAATATGGAAACCTATACCCAAAAGAAGAAAGAAAAAGAGTAAAAGAGATCCCAAATTAAGTTCTTATTTGCTATGCCTAGCTAGAGATTTGAATGTGTTAAATAAAAATATATGTCAAGAAACCAGAGGTTGCAATCAATTTAATTCAATTCCACATTAGATTCAAATTTTGATGGCAGATAATGTTCACAGTAACTGTTAACCAGGAATAATGATATGCCAGTTAATGACAAGTCACTCACCTTATGCAATTCCACGACAAATGCAAATTTGGCTACAAGAAAAATGTTTAGAGTAAATTGTGTACGAGATTAATGATATGCCATTAATTTTATTAGTCCTATTTAGTTTCTGAAACAAAAACTACCTTGGGAAAAGCAATTCATTCAAGGGAAAATTCTGCAATTCCTGCAAGCAAAACAATGTTTTTTCTTAATCTTATACAGTTCTTGGCAGAGTAGAACAATTAAGCTGTAGCATTTATGCAAAAAAGACAATTATGAACAACATTACTGTATCTGTCACAAGATAGTTTAATTTTTTAGATTCAAATACATAGCATCGTAGAAGTCTGAAAACTAAAGGTATGTTCTTGAGCACGAATGTATTTGTCAAAACATAGTTCTATAATTGCTAGTTGCTAAACATTGAACTGGAAAGATCCAAAAGATAAGTCTGCTTTCTTTGTACTATGTAATGCACTATGGAGCGGAAAGGAGGGATATGTGTAGAACAATAACTTGCAGCAGACTCCGAGAGGCTTAATGCATCTGTATTTTTGCAAAAACAATAATGTTAAGGGCAAAAAGACGGGAAACTATGATCTGAAATGATAGTTTTTTTTAAATTGCAAGAAATATGAATAAGAAGTTGTTTACATCTTACGTGCTAGTATTGTGTTGCAATGGACATGATGTTGTTATTCATTGCAATAATAAAGGTGCCTTCAATTTGAAAGGTTCGCATTAGGCAGACAACTTCAAATAGGTTTTCCTTGTAGTTTTCAAATGGTATTTCTTTAAGTCGAGGCAAGTGCTGGTGAAGGAGCTGTCCATGCATGTTGCAATCTACAATGTCATTTTCGGTTTGTATTATGCATTGCAAAAAGGGTTCATAAGAAAATGTTGTTGTTTTGGCACATGCAATGCAGTGGGCTTTGTTGGTGGTTGATGAGAGTGCTACTGATGTTGGCTGGTGACATAAGGTGCAAAGGAGCTGATATGGTGCGAGGTAAGCACCGGTCATGGCTAGAAGTGACCCGATGATTGGAGAGGGTAGATGATGTATGGGAAGGTCCTTTGGGATGTATTAGAAGGTGTTGGGACCGGTGTTGAGGTTGGGTGTTACAGGGAAGGTTATTTTCTATAAAACCCTTGGTTTCTAGCCCAAATAGTGAGGGTTTATTGAATGGGAATGTAGATGGGTGAGTATGGGAAAACTAAGTTGAAAATTGGTTGTCTTTTATCCTTTATCAAGGTTTTTTGGGGTTGTGGAGTCCTGGAAGTGAGTGGTTCTAGGAGTTACTTTGTTAGGTGAGGCTAATTAGGCCTAGTTGAAGGGTTAGGGGGTGAAGGAAGTCTTCACCAGTGAAAGAGTTAAAGTTTGAAATTGATATGACTTTAGTAACTCCGAAAAGGGTACTAGAAAATGTAAAAATATTGCTAGGTTGTTTGTGGAGTTTGACATTAAATTGTTGATTTCAGTGTTGGAAGGACTACTAGGCAGGCCTAGAAGGGCTATAGAAGAGGAAGGGTGAAAGATGAGTTGATTGGATTGAATGAGAAGTTTTAACATGACAAATATAGCATGTTAAGATGATCTAAGGTGTTAGGATCAACGTGTGAAGTCTGGTTTGAGTTTTGGTGTGGTGGAAGCACTAGGTGCACTAGGTGGCCTGGGATAGAGTTGATGCTAGAAGGCATTGTAACAAAGAAACAAGGAAGTGAATTTGAGTAGTATGGTTGTGCGAATGACTTACAAAGTCAGAGAACTCAACTAGATCCTTGAGTGAGGTTAATTCCTTGAGTGGATTCCAAGTTGTTTGTAGAATCCTTGAGTTGAGTTAGTCTCCTTAGGGTGATAGTGAATGTTGTCAAAGTTTACAGTAACAAGGAATGTTAGTCTCCTTAGGGTGATAGTGAATGTTGTCGAGTTAGTCTCCTTAGGGTGACAGTAACAATATACATCGATAAACATACAAGCATAACTATAAGGCATGGGAAATTTACAAAGCATAAGACATCCACATAAACATAAACATAAATTAGTATACATCAATACACCAAACACATGAATTGCATACCTAAAACATAAAAAAAAAATATTCGTAGGGCATGAAGCCAAATATATATGTCCAATAATGTCATACATTGAATATATTCAATATAGTTAAATTGGCTTCCTCAAAGCCAAATGGATGTACAATGTATCACTTATACAATATATAAAAAATATGTCCACTAATGCCATATAGGCATACAATCCATATCCCTAATCTAGTCCTTTCCCGCAAGGGGAAGAAAAACAATCTCGAGCTGTCTTTGATCATCGCGTCGATGGAGATGCAGTGGATGATGTAGTCTTCCGAGTGCGCTCACTCGTCCTCCTGTCTAGACTCTTCTGTAGCTAGAGCTCATAAAAAAAATTTAAGCATCAATAACTAATATACATCAAAATTGAATTATACAATGACATAAAATTGAATATTTGCTTACTGCTAGCAAGTAGTCACTATGTACATCCACCGAAGGTGCATGCTGGCGATCTGGAGTAATAAGTCCCTACAACAATGATCAAAATGATAATTAAAGTACATACATGAATATCATTATAAAATTCAATACAAACTATTAAAATTAAGTGATCTCTTTCATACCTCAGTCAGTGCCTTAGAATTAGCTACTGTTGTAGCTACTCCATGATCCAAAGTATCATAGACAGAAGGAGTCTCTGATGTCAATAACTAAAAATGAAATAAAAAAATTATTATGCAGTTATCAATATTACATATACTTTTTACAACCCTACTAATGAGTAAATGATGCCTCCGTGAAGGTTCCACCGCATCCTTCAGTGTGCGGTGTTGATGTCGAAGCTCCAACATTCAACTAGTGCACATGTACATGGAAAATTATAAGATAACCATTCATATAAGAACGTACTATTGACATGTTAATTATAATGCATTATTACATATATACCCATGGACTCAATGGTGACATCACAAAACCAGGTGAAAGAATGTGATCATCGTGCCTCTGGATTTTGATCATAATTTGTCTAGTAATTTAGTTATTCATTCATTTATTAATTAAATATAATCAAGTAAATCAAATTAACATGCAAATAAAGATACCTCAAGGAAAGTGGCACAATGCCCTTCGCTGTCTGTTGTGAACATCGACGATCCACCAGTGAACGTCTAATGCACATGCACAATAAGTTATGATACAATTATTCATATAATTACATAATAATCAAATATATTAATTAAAATATTTTATTCGATACATACTTGTGGAATTGATGACGATGTGTAGAAGGGGACATGAGGATCATTGCCACTGCCACCGCTACTGACACTCTTGCCCTGAATTTTTATCATAATCAATTGATACTAAATTAATTAGTTATTCTTTTATAAATGAAATATGATCAAAGCAATTTAATGAACTTGGAAATATTTAACTGTGTGTCAATGCCAAATGTCATATTTAGAAAACTATCAGTCATCATTCCAGGATCCTCTTCCTCTCTCTCGGCAGTACCAAATGTGCACAAGCATCCACATGGCTGACAAATATGCCCCCTCGAAGATTGAACATGGTCACCCTCAACTAAAGGAGTGGCACATTGAATAAGAGTCTGTGTTAGAGCACTAATCGTGCCTAGTGTGTCTGCATCTACATGTTCCTTCACAATGGAAGGAATAGTAACATGATCCACCTGTGGCTTGCCAATAGGAACCTTAGGTGCGTTAGGGTCACAATGTGCCCCCACTCTATCAAATGATGACCCCGCTCCTCTACCCTAAGAATCTAGATAGTCAAAATAATTTGGCACCTCCTTGAGTACAAACTCGCAATAGAGTTTCCTTAAGAAATATATAGGAACCTCATGATTGTTACAAGGAGGCGAATCAAAGACCATCCACCATCTCTCCCAAAAATTGTTTTTAATGTCTTCATTTAAGCACTAATGAATTGGGAACCTCCTTGTTGTAGTTCTAAGAGTATCTGTGTCCCCTGGTTTTGAAATAGCTTGCAAATGTCATCTTTTGTGATTTTTTTCTTTTTTATGTCCGCATAAGATAATTTATTTGCATAATATTGTTTTTGTTCTTCTCTTTTATCCCACCATAAATTAATTTTCCCACTAACCGAGCTTACATGGGTCAAGATTGCTTCCAATGATTTCGCAAGTCTTTCCCTTCTAGGATTTGTACCACTAGAATCTTTTAACCTCATAATTAAAGATTCTAATTCTTTTTTCCCTCTTTCAATTTGGTTCATCAAATTTTCTTGTGTTTCAAGAGGAGGTTTCTTGATTGGTGGAGGCAATTGAGGTTCATTTTCTTGGTTATTTTCTTCATTTGTTTCTTCATTCGTTTCTTCATGAGGAGACAGAGGGTTTGGTTGAGGGAGATTATTTCTTCCTAGCAATTAAAAAAACTAGATTTTAATATCTTAATTACACACAAATTTTAACAAAACAAATTGCTACAAAACTAAAATTTTAAAACAAATAAGAGGCATGGGCTGTAAAAACACTTACCTCTTCTTCCAGATCAAACTTGATGATGTTGTGGAGCCATTTGATGGATGAATAAATGAAAACTATGGATTCAGCAAGCCCAAACAAGACTGTGTACATGTTTGGGAAGGCTCCTTTTGCTGCAAACATGAGTTTGTGGAAAGCAAAATGAGCTTTACAACCCGCAACAAACACTAAATAGTGTTTTTCAAAGTGTGTGCGCACTATAGGGCACACACGGTATGCTTTAGATTGCCCAAGCCTAAGGCTTGGGCAACCCAAGCCATAGGGTGCACGCCCTTTAGTGCATACGCACTATGGTCGATGGGGGACCAAAAAGCAAAGTGGCACCTTTTTGGTCCCCCATCTTTGTGCATATACCTACATGAATAATCTATTTATCACATGTGTCATTGTTATCTATAATAAGTAGTTGAGCCTCACATTTTTTGAAGATTTATTAAACACCTTTCATAACCATTGTCTTTATTTGAGTAGGTGTAACCATGAACTTTGACATCTCCAAGTAAATGAAAAACTTGCCACTCCCAAAACAATGGTTACAAAAGTTGTTTAATAATCCTTCAAAAGAATGTTAAACAAAACTACTTTAAAAAGATAAGTCACATATGTGATAAATAGATTATGTCATTTATTATCATAATAATTGTATATAGTTGACTTAAACCAACTTAATATGTATAAAATAAAATATTTAAAATTTAATTAACTTACACATATTTTTTAAAATAATAATTAATTATTTAAATAATATTACAACTTATTAGTTATGTATATTTTTCATAAAGAGTACACAATCGAAATAATAATATCAATATTATTATATTATTATATTAAATCTAAATTTATATAATATATATTAAAATCCTAAACAACTCCTACAAATATTATTCAAACTCAAATCTATTAGCCAATCATATCATAAAAAAATTACTTTTATAATTTATAAACTTAAAAAATTTAAGACTATAGAAAATGTGTTAATTTTTATAAAATAAAAAATACTCTAAATTGTAATTGGTGGAAAGAATTAATTTTAATATGAAAAAATTCCAAAGCAAGTCCCATGTGGCTCTTGGCTTATTTTGGCTAGTAGCCACTGCTCAAATTTTGAAAGAGCAATTTGTGGAGCTGGTGGCCCATGAAAGTTAAATTTGACTACTTATAAATAAACCCTAATTTTAAATTTTAGTTCTAAACAAAAATCTTTAAAAATAATTTTTGACATAAGATTTGGAAGAAAAATAAGAAACAAATAAATTAAAAAATTAAAAAAAATTATTAATAGAAATTAGAAAATTTTCACACCTTAAAATTTCCATAGAAACACTTAAACATATTCGAAGGTGCGAAGGAACTTCACATCCCTATTTTCAAAGCGGCCGTGATCTTCTGGAAAGCAATTGAAATCAGGGAGAAGGTGAGCAACTTTTCATAAATATACCGGGCATCTGACAGAATATTTTCCAGCATATGCCTGGAAGACTCCTAACACATATTTTCCAGCATGCGCGCTCTGCTTTATTCAATGGCATATTCTTCCCCTCTAGTCCTATTTAAACCCATCACCCTGCCTTCTATTTGAAATATATTGTTTTTCTCATATTCTTCATTGCATGTGAGATGTTAAGCATGGACACAGTTGTAGTTTTTGATTTTGATCTCACCATTATAGATTGTGACAGCGATCCATGGGTCATGGAACAGCTTGGAGCCACTGAACTCTTTGAATCCTTGCTTCTCACTCTTCCATGGAATACTGTCATGGTAAGAAACCCTTGTAATTGCAGACATATGATTTGTGCAGCATATGATGTTTGTATTGTTTTAGGTTTTGATTGTGTGGGTCTTTTTAATTCATGTCTTGGATCAAATTTTATGATCTCTGATGCATTGTTTCTGATTTTGATCTTTCTTTCTGCTTTCTGATGATGGATTATGGATTTCTTGGAAAAAAATGCTGCAGAATCATAGCTAGAACAATGTGCTCTAACCCTTGTAATGTTGTAGCAATTTTGGTTTGAATGTTTTTAGGTTCTAAGCCTTGGATTATTTTTGTGGGTGCAGGATAAAATGATGGGTGAGCTGCATGAACAGGGGAAGACCATAAGTGACATTGAAGCAAGTTTGAGGACCATTCCTCTGTATCCAGAGACCATCAGAGCCATCAAATTTGCCTTCGCTCTGGGGTGAGTTTTAGATTGGATGGTTTAATGGAGGAGCCCTAACAAACTTCTTTTCTTTTTTTTTAGGGTTTTTGTAAGTTGGTCAGGAGTCCCTTTTACGTGGTGTACTTCTGGTTCTTTTGAATTTTTGCAATTGGGTTTATATCATTTGTCCAAGTATCCCAGTCTTCTTCTGTTGGTTGAGTTGCATAGATTGTTTTAATGGTTGCAATTTTTTCTTGGTTTTTGAGCAGGTGTGATCTTCGGATTTTGAGTGATGCTAATCTCTTTTTCATAAAGACTATCCTTGAAGCCCATGACCTGCTTCAGTATTTTACAGAGATTAAGACAAACCCTTCATTTGTTGAGGAGAATGGGAGATTAAGGATTTGCCCATACCACCCTTTTACAGTTGCTCCTCATGGCTGCAATCTCTGCCCTCCCAATATGTGCAAGGTCATCATTTTTCTCTTAAATATACTTTTTGCCAGTACCGTAGCAGAAATTTTTCTGGGTTGTGCTGACAGCTCTGTTATCTATTGCAGGGAGCGGTCATCAATGAGATGCGAAAGTCAATAGAAGATGGGTTTAACAAGCGATTTATTTACCTGGGAGATGGCAGTGGAGATTACTGCCCTACCTTGAAATTAACAGAGGGAGATGATGTTTTGCCCAGAAAGGAGTGAGAAACTTGACTCCTAGACTAATTTCTATTTCAATTGTCTATAGCTCAAGTGCCCATTTTAAAAGATTGCTGAGATTTCACTTATTTTAAGATCACTAATTAATTTGATTGTTCTGCCATACACATTTTTAAAAATTACTGAAATTTCAGTGCATATGTTATGATTGTTTTTAGGTATCCACTTTGGAAGCTAATTGAAAACAATCCCGATTTGGTAAAGGCTGAAGTTCACGGCTGGTCTAATGCCATGGATGTTGAGGATTTGCTAATGAAACTGCTTAAGCCATGATCAGCCATCTCCCATTGTGTTCTTCCTGTCATTTTCATGAAGCATGGTGAAGGGAAGGAAGTTTTCTCCATCTGCTGGTATCAATGTAATTCAACTAACCTTAAAAATTGATTGGCAACCGTACCCTTGGCTTACTGCAACACATGACGCCAAAGATTGAGTGGAATTTCAAAATCTTTCAACTAATGATTTTATTCTACAAAGTACTTTTGTTCTCTTGTTCTCAGAGTATGGGGACGGCTTTTTAAATTTTAGGCTGTATTTTATAATTAAAATATTATAAGGTTGGATTATATGAATAGATATTAAATTTAATATATATAGAATATAAAGTAGATTTATTTTTAAGCATGTACTTTTCAAAAAAAATTTAAAGGGAATTATTATTTATACTCGAGAATTTCATTTTATCTTTTAAATTTTCAATTTATAAAAGAATTATCAAGAAGGGTTCTATTATAACTTATAAATAATATAATTTATCTATATTGTTTTTTAATATTATTTTTTTATAATTTACAAATTTGAAGTTAAATTTTTCTAATGTTCTTAATCAACGAACCACTTTCCTTATTTACTATGGATTTGAAGATGTTTTTAAATTTATATCTTATATCTTATTTTTAAAATAAGTGGTAGGTTTTTATATGGAAATTTGTTTTTAATATATATATTAATTACAAGAATAAAGAATGCATATATCACATTACTAAATAAAGATTTACACACAAAAATAAAAGTAATTAGGAAAGAGAATTAAATACTATAAGAATATACATTTAGCTCATAAAACATATGAATGAAACATAGTATACACAAAAAAATGAAAAACTAAAAATAATTATCAAAGAGAAATAAATACTTTGTTTTGAAACATATTGCACAATCATGAGAAAAAGAAAATTATATAAAAATCCATAACAACCTCAAAACAATCACACGACATTTAAAATGTGGCATGCATCTACCACCTTTTCTACCCAAATAACATTCAAATTCACATATATTCCTCAACAATAGTTTAGACAAAAAGAAAATCTTGAGACTCAAAAGATGTAAAACATCCCATCTCTTAATGCATTAGGCCATGCTTTAGACATTGGATATATTTTAATCATAAAAAATATTGTTATACTATTGGTTCTTAATTCTTTTTAGTTATTCATCTAAATCTTACTATAATTTAATTTTTCATATATGCATTTTTTTAGAAAAACAAAATTTTAAAATAATTTAAACAAAAGAAAACAATGTATAGTAGTGATTTTAATAGTAATACTATGATGGGAAACCTTAAATATAGCCATGGAATTTGTTCATGACAAAGAAATATCAAGAAGGAATTAATGCAAATTAAATATATAATAATATTTTATAAATTAAATATTTGTAGTATATTATATTTAATATTTATATAATAAAACTATAAAAATATTTAATTTTAAGTGATAAAAATTAATTTTGATTTGTTTTTTCTAAGATTTTGTGGCATATATGGAAACTTAGAAATGAAGAAAAATGTCAAGAAGTAATCGTTTATTAAGTTTTATAAAAATGGAGTGAAAGATGAAAGAATCATGTGAATATTGTCATTTGAGAGATATTAATGCTTTTGTCTTAATATTTTGTATAAAATTTTAAACTCAAATTTGAGACCCTTAGAACTTGTAAGACCTAAAAAGTAGATGAAATGATCTTTAGATATTTTGGTGTTGTAGATCTCTTTGCAAGCATTCTAATGATATATTATAATAGCCAATCAAAAGTCCAAATCAAAAGTTTTAAATAGAAAAAATCTTCCTAGATGAGAAAATAAGTGGTTAAGATGCTAGATGCTAAAATGTGGGAGTTACATATTGGAGAACATCGTAAAGTGGTTATTGGTGACAAATAAAGAGGTGATTAGAGGTTACAAAAGATAGCTCCATAAATGGATATTGTGGCTTCCAATTGTAGATATTTTCTCAAGATTTGATTTGATTTGATTTGTAATGAATTAAGCCCATGTGGATATAACATTGTAATTTTTGAATTTGTAATTCCACTTTTTTGAAAAATTAAGTGAGTCATTTTCCTTTTTGCATTTCTTTTGTTAATATATGTTGTAATGTATGTGTGAGTGTTGGGAGGAGTAGCCCCCTATCAATACACTTAGTTGAACTTGTGATGATATAAAAAGGATAAGAGTGTACCTTACTTTATAGATATCTAAGAGAGATAATGGGCCATGAACATGTGATGGAGAAATCAATGATGGGGTGACTGAGAGCACTTTTCCAATATCGGAGAGATTGTTGGATTGTGAAGGGTTGAGATGCATTTATTAAATTTACTAAGTAGTTGCAACAATGAGGGATATAACAAACAAGTGTATAATTAAATAATAATAATAATATTTAATTAATTAGTCACATGTGAGGTGGAAAATAAATGTGAGTAATAATAAATTTATTTATTTACATGAAATGAGATGGAAAGGGACTTATTTAATTTATTTTTTTTTAAATTAATAGGGGGGGATCATAAGATGAGGGCGATTGACCAGGTGATGTACTTAGTTGATTAGGATAAGGGTACAACTAAGGAAATATTTAGGTTTTTACAGTATTAGACTCAACTCTCAAGCAATAGAATAATAAAATCTATCAAACAACCAAGCTTTGTTGTAATTATTTTTTGTAATCTTATTTAAAGAATTAAATTTTTATTTTAAAAAGATATTTGTGTAAAAAAAATTTGTTTCAAGTATTTTGTTTTACACATATTATTGAGTTGGTTTAAGTTAATTACATACAATTATTATGATAATACATGACATACTCTAATTATCACATGTGTCACCCTTATCTATTTTAAGTACTTGAGTCTCACATTCTTTTGAAGACTTATTAAACATCTTTCATAACCATTGTCTTTATTTGAGTAGCTGTAACCATGAATTTTGGCATTTTCAAGCATATAAATTTTTTTATCTATCGCTAAAGACAATGGTTAGGAAAGGTGTTTAATAAGCCTTCAAAAGAATGTGAGACAAAACACCTTAAAATAGATAAAAGTGACACTTGTAATAAATAGATGATGTCATATATTATCATAATAATTGACTAAAACCAACTTAATATATAACACAAAATAATTTTTTTTTAAAAATAATTATTTGAACAATATTACAACTTATTAGTTAAAAAACAAATTTAAAACAATATTAATAGCTACTAGTAATTATAGAGTTACACACCTCCATCTTTTAAGAGTTTAAATATCACTCGGTTGGAGTCTTGTATAGCTTTCTATAGTTGTGAAACATATCTAGATAATCACCAACACTAATACCATGCCTAATAGTCAGGTCCCAAAGTTTCCAATCATGCTTTCTTTGCAAACACATTGTTCTCTGGGATATTTTAATTATAAACCCTTTTATTTATTATTATCATCTTTTAAGGCGGGAGTTAGACTCAACATCCTAGTTTGAAAAGCGATGAGATCTTCTGAAAAGCAATTGAACAAACGGAGCAACTAAGGAACTTTTCATAAATATACCGGGCATCTGAAAGAATATTTTCCAGCATATACCTGGAAGAGTCCTAACACGCATGGTCCGTTATTCAAGCTAGTGGATGCCGTGCGCGTTTTGCTTTATTAATGGAGCTTATTCAATCGCATATTCCCCCCCTCCAATCCTATATAAACCCATTACCCTGCCTCTTCTTTGGAGTATATTGTTTTTTTGGGTGTTCTTCATTGCCTGTGAGCTTTTAAGCATGGACACAGTTGTAGTTTTTGATTTTGATCTCACCATTATAGATTGTGACAGCGATCCATGGGTCATGGAACAGCTTGGAGCCACTGAGCTCTTTGAATCCTTGCTTCTCACTCTTCCATGGGATACTGTCATGGTAAGAAACCCTTGTAATTGCAGACATATGCTTTGTGCAGCATATGATGTTTGTATTGTTTTAGGTTTTGATTGTGTGGGTCTTTTCAATTCATGTCTTGGATCAAATTTTATGATCTATGATGCTTTGTTTCTGATTTTGATCTCGCTTTCTGCTTTCTGATGATGGATTTCATGGATAAAATGCTGCAGAATCATAGCTAGAACAATGTGCTCTAACCCTTGTAATGTTATAGCAATTTTGTTTGTAGGTTTCAAGCCTTGGATTATTTTTGTGGATGCAGGATAAAATGATGGGTGAGCTACATGAACAGGGGAAGACCATAAGTGACATTGAAGTAAGTTTGAAGACTATTCCTCTGTATCCAGAGACCATCAGAGCCATCAAATTCGCCTTCGCTCTGGGGTGAGTTTTAGGTTACATGGTTTAATGGAGGAGCTGGTTTTGTTTTAGGGTTTTTTAAGTTGGTCAGGAGTCCCTTTTACGTGGTGTACTTCTGGTTCTTTTGAATTTTTGCAATTGGGTTCTATATCATTTGTCCAAGTATCTCAGTCTTCTTCTGTTGTTTGAGTTGCAGAGATTGTTTTAATGGTTGCAATTTTTTTTTGGTTTTTGAGCAGGTGTGATCTTCGCATTTTGAGTAATGCTAATCTCTTTTTCATAAAGACTATCCTTGAAGCCCATGACCTACTTCAGTATTTTACAGAGATTAAGACAAACCCTTCATTTGTTGAGGAGAATGGGAGATTAAGGATTTGCCCATACCACCCTTTTACAGTTGCTCCTCATGGCTGCAATCTCTGCCCTCCCAATATGTGCAAGGTCATAATTTTTCTCTTACATGTATTTTTTGCCAGTGTTGTAGCAAAAAAATTTCTAGGGTATGCTAAATGCTCTGTTGTCTATTGCAGGGAGCAGTCATCAATGAAATGCGAAAGTTAATAGAAGATGGGTTTAACAAGCGTTTTATTTACCTGGGAGATGGCAGTGGAGATTATTGCCCCACCTTGAAATTAACAGAATCAGATGATGTTTTGCCCAGAAAAGAGTGAGAAACTTAACCTCTGCATTATTTTCTGCTCAAAAACATTCAATATGTTTAAAAGACCATTTGTTTCATTTGATGGCTCTCAGATGTTCATTAAGAAATTACTGAAATTTCACTTTATATATGATCATTTGATCCACTTGATTGTTTTAGATGCCCATCTTAAAAGATTGCTGAAATTTTACTTAAATTGATTGTTCTGACAATACCCATTTAAAAAAATTACTGAAACTTCGATAATTTGTTATGATTGTTTTTAGGTATCCACTTTGGAAGCTAATTGAAAAGAACCCCCATTCGGTGGAGGCTAAAGTTCACGGATGGTGTGATGCCAAGGATGTTGAGGATTTGCTAATGGAACTGCTTAAGCCATGATCAGCCATCACCCTTTGTGTTGACAGTTGTTTCTGTCATTTTTCCTGAAGCATGGTGTATGGAAGGAAATTTATTCTCCATGTGCTGATATCACTGTAATTCAACCAATTTTAAAAATTGGTTGACAACCGTAGCCTTGGCTTATTGCAACACATGACGTCAAAAATTCAGTGGAATTTCAAGATCTTTCAACGAATGTTTTTATTCTACGAAGTTCTTTTGTTCTCTTGTTCTAATAGTCTGTGGGCTGCTTTTCGAACCTTGGGCTGTATTTTATAATAAAAATATTATTAGGTTGAATTATATATATATATATAAATAAATAAATAAGGTTGTTTTTTGTATGAGCTCAAGTATGGTTACCAATAGCGTAGGATTCTGGATGATATGAGAATATTTGAAAGCATTTGTTGGAGACTTAACCAGGTGATAAAACGGAACCAGATTTCCAGGAAGGAGGAGACCTTTATGCTGGCCCAGATCCAGGAGAGGAAGAATATAATTTGGATGGAAGGCCCACAAGGTTGGACTGCATGGGTGGATACGTTCCCTGATGTTCTTCACTAGTTTTTATGTCACATCTTGTATTGTTCATATGATGTGCTTGGTCCATTATACTTGTATTGTCGTTATTTTGGTTTCGGTGTGAGGCTTTGCCTTGGTCTTGATACTCCGTGAACAGTTTTGTCTTTTTTTGGTACTCCTTATAGCTAATAGAAAAAGGTTGTTTTATTTTATTTATATATAATTGTAATAATTTTAACATACTTTTTATGTAAATTTTAAATGTAATTGCTATTTTTTATTTATTAATAATTTTGTTAATTTTTTATAAATTTACAATTATAAAAGAATTATCCGAAAGAGTTATATTATAACTTGTAAATTGTATAATATATTTTTGTTTGTTTTGCTTTTTAATAATATATTATTATAATTTAAGTATTAAAAAAATTTTAACTTAATTTTTTAAAAGTTTTTAATTGACCAATCAGCTACTTTATATTTGTAATATAGGTTTGAAGATTTTTCTAAAATTCTATTTTTGTGTTTGCAAAATTTAGAATTTTTTTTTAAAAACAAGTGATAGAATTCTATATGGACTTGTCTTTTATAAGATTGCATATAGCACAATACTAAATAAAGATTTACACACACAAAAGAACAACTATATTTGATTGGCAAAGAGAAACAAAAGTTATAAGAGCATACAATTTCCTCATACAGTACATAAAATTAAATATAACCACAAGAAAAAAATAAATTATATAAAACCTTTAACAACCTCAAAACTTTCACGTGACATCGAAAATATATCATGCATCTACCACCACATGGCATTGAAAATAGGGCATGCATCTACCACCTCTTTTAGCCAAGAAACATTCAAATTCACATATCTTTCTCAACAATAGTTTAGACAATAAGAAAATCTTATACTCAAAAGACGTAAAACATCCTAGCACGCCTCTAATTCTTTAGACATAAGATATATCCTCATAATAAAAAATATTGTCTAATTCATTTGTCGAAATTGTCCTAGCTAAAATTGTCTCGTCTTTTTTTCAATCCTACTTGTAGGTTCTTTTCCACTTTTTAAAAATTTTTTTTTGTCATTATCCCATTGTTTTGTTTTTTTCATTATCCCTTGAAGATATTATTTTATTCATTTTATTTAAATTAAAAAAGTTTTTATAATATTTATTTTAAATATATTAGATTCTCAAATTTAAAGTTAATGTTAAATAATTTATTATTTATTATTTTAAATATAGTATTATTCTTAATATGAATTTTTCTATTTTTTAATTAATATAAAAGATGATTATTTATTCATTATTTTTAAATTTTGAAGATATTATTTTTTTAATTTTTATTTATATTTAAAAAAAAATTCTACAATATTTTTTTTATATTAAAGATTGAGAGTTAAAAAAAAACAATACAACAACCCATCAATCCAAGAGAACCAACAGTAAAGCGACTATGTCAACAGAGATTTAAATAGGTACACATATTGAGCAAAGAGCAAAAAAGTAAATATCAGCACGATAGAGTTCCGAAAATAGCTTCTCAAGTGTTGCATTCAACATAGTCTGGTTGTCCACAATGCTGGCTCATTCAAAGCCATCCTTCATCTCATAAATGAACATAGAGGCATGTTCGTCTCTGAGAAACCTCAATAGCTTCTCCCGTTCTAAGTTTATCACGCAACAAACCTGATAAGCAATTTTGAAACGAGTGAGTTTTCTAAAAAACCCAGTAAGAGTCCTATCAATGCCTTGGAATTTAGACTCATTTTTTAATTTCCAAATAAACCAAAGGATGAAAGATAAAAGATGAAAGAATATGCCAAAACAGGTTATCATTATTGGTAATAGAAAATAAACATGTTTAGTAATAGAAAATCTAAACATCAGCCAAATTTCTCTAGCAAAGTTGCAATCAAAGAAAATGTGTCTCATGGTCTCAGACACTCTACAAATAGGACATATATCAAGGGCATCCTGGTGATTTCTAATGGGCAACCTATCAAGCAAGAGTTGCCACTTGAAGCATTTAATCTTAGGTAGGATGGGAGACTTCCATAGCTTATCAAAGACTTTCTGCGAGTCAGTCGAGCTGGTGTTACTATACCAGATGGAATTAATATGGTCAGTCACAGAGGTATCATGATTAAGGAACTTATAAATATCTTTCGCTTTAGCTTTGGTAAGGAGGGAGCCATCTTTCCATCTAAAATTGAGGTAGTGGTGAGAGTCAACATCAGTGTTCCTAGGAAGACTAAGGGGCGCACAGGCTTGCAGGTTCTTTTATGGGAGTCTAGGAGATCATAATCCCGGGAGAGATTTTCCTAGCTAACAAGGTTGTTATGCTCCATGATGTCCACGATACAGTTAAGGCCTTTACTAGACCAAAACCTGGCAGAGCATCCTTTAGTAAGGGCAAGGGGTTTATTCAAATGATAAAGATTCCACCAAATAGACCGTTCCCCATGCAAGACATTATTATAATCAAAACTAGAGTTATCTATGAAACCACACACATACTCCCACGCCTTCCAAATGGATCTAAAGACCCAAGTGCCCTGAACAGTCACAGGAAACCGACCAGCAACTAGGTCACAGAAAGGGAGGGCTTTCCAGGACTTGGCAGATTTAGGAGCACTACTTTGGATATTATTTCTGATAAGAACCTTCCAAGGCTTGTCACCTTCAAGAGCTTGGATGATCCATTTGGAAGTGAGGGAAATTCCTTGGAGCTTGAGATCCTTCAGGCCAAGCCCACCAAGCTTCTTATCAATATGGAACAAATCCCACTTAACCGCATGAGATTTCCTATTACCCTTACCATCAGACCACAGGAAACATCGGATAGCCTTTTGGACTTCAAAGATTTGATAATTGCTAAACATCCACGTAGAGGAGTAATATATGCTATAGGAAGAAATAATTTTTTGACAAACCTGAACCCTTCCCGCAAGGGAAAGAACCCTATTGTTCCACTTGTTGAGCTTTTTGTCAATCTTATCCTTAACCCACAACCACATATCTTTAAGTGAGGGGGCAATAGAGAAAGGAATACCCAGATAACGAACAACTTTATTAGGTCCTCCCCAGGAAAATCCAAAGTGTTCAAGCCAGTCCGGGGGTTCCTCTTTCCAGCCGAGCATAATAGACTTAGTACTGGAGATAAAATTTTCAATTTTAAAGCTAATTGAATTGGTTGCAAAAATATTTTATATTCTAAAATTTTAAATTTTAATATTATTTATTGTATACAATACTTGATTTATTAAATTTGGTGTTCACAATATCAATAAAGATTTATACACACTACTTTCATTTGTTGTTGATTATGCCCACTTCTCCAAAATTGGATGGCAAATCGTATGCGCCATGAAGCAATTCATCAACACCATCTATTATTAACTTTTTGTGAATTATTATAATGAGCTATTATTTCATCCTCCATTTTCATTTTTATCCAATCAAAATGAAATTGTTGGTGACATTGAAAAATGAGTTTGGTTTTCCACACACTTTTCCTAATCTCAAAACACTCTTTATGCCACATTAAATTTTAATGTGAGCATTATAATATAATGTATTTGTATATATAATTATTATATTAAATAGTTGTAGGGCTCCTTATTTCATTAAAGACTTCCTATCATTTGATAAGGAGGAGATATTTCTCATAGGAAGTCAAACTATGATATTGCTATTAGAATGAATGGAACACTTGCATGAATTGCATCTAGGTGATGCTCACAAAGGTGAAGCGTCAGGACTTCTGTGGAGGTCACCCATCCCAATTCTACTTCAGCTCAAGCATGCTTAACTATGAAGTTTCCTCCATGGCTAAGTCCACTCTGCAACCCCATTCGCCTTCAACAAGTGTTATGCCTTGTGAACCATTCATTAGAAATCCCGTTAAGCTCACCAATTGATAAGTAGGAAATATTTTCCAAAGCAAGTCAAATTATGATATTACTATCAAGATTCATCTTTGTAGTATTTTTAGTCAAACTCATTGACCCATGTTTCATTAGTAGTGGTTCACAAGAACCCATCTCTCCTGAGAATGAATGGAATACTTAGAACTCATTGCATCTAGGTGATGCTGAAGGGGCTTTCTAATGAATGGTGCATAAGGCACAGCACTTGTTGAAGGTTTTGTAAATGGGGTTGCAAGAAGAAAGGTCTTAATTGTGGAGGAAACTTCATAGTTAAGTGTGCTCAAGCAGGAGTAGTACTTGGATGGTGAGCTCCCAGGAAGTCCCTAATTCACCTTTGTGAGCATCGCCTAGATGCAACAAGTGCTAAGTGTTCCATTCATTCTCATGAGAGATGGGTTCTTGTGAACCACTATTCATGAAACATGGGTCAATGAGTTTGACTCAAAAAATTACACAATTGAATCCTGATAGCAATCGCATAATTTGATTTGCTATGGAAAATATCTCCTAATTATCAATTGGTGAGATTAAGGGCCTTTCTAATGAATGGTTCATAAGGCACACCACTTGTTGAAAGTTTTACAAATGGGGTTGTAAGAAGAGAGGGCTTAACCATGGAGGAAACTCCATAGTTAAGCACGCTTGAACTGGAGTAGTACTCAAATGGGTGACCTCCTAAGAAGTTCTAGTGATTCACCTCTATGAGTATCGCCTAGATGTAATGAGTGCTAAGTTTTCCATTCATTCTCATGAGAGATGGGTTCTTATGAACCAATACTCATGAAACATGGGTCAATGAGTTTGAATTAAAAAATTACATAGTTGAATCCTGATAGCAACATCATAATTTGACTTGTGGAAAGTATCTCCTACTTATCAATTGGTGAGCTTAAGGGCTTTTCTAATGAATGGTTTATAAGGCATAACACTTGTTAAAAAAAAATTAAATGGGGTTGCAAGAAGAGTGGGCTTAACCATGGAGGAATCTTTGTAGTTAAACGCATTCAAGTTGTAGTAGTACTAGGATGGGTAACCTAAAAGGAACTCCTGATGCATCACCTCTGTAAGCATCACCTAGATGTAATGAGCGCTAAGTGTTCCATTCATTCTCATGATAGATGGGTTCTTGTGAACCATTACTCATGAACATGGGTCAATGAATTTTACTCAAAAAACTACACATTTGAATCTTGATAGCAATATCATAATTTGACTTGATGTGGAAAATATCTCCTACTTAGTAATTGGCGAGATCAATGTGCTTTCTAATTAATGGTTCACAAGGCACACCACTTGGAGTAGTACTGGGATGGGTGACCTCCCGAGAAGTCCCATTGCTTCACCTCTGTGATCACCACCTAGATGTGATGAGTGTTGATTGCTCCATTTATTCTCATGAGAGATGGGTTCTTGCAAAACACTACTAATGAAACATGAGTCAATGAGTTTGACTCAAAAACTACATAGGTGAATCCTAATAGCAATATCAAAACTTCCTATTATTATTGAACAAAATTATGTGAATGGAGGTGTTTTATGAGGAAGAACATGTGTGCAAGAAAAATGACTCTTTTTTGTTCTCTAGATATTTTCAACATTTTTTTATGGCAAAATCAAATCTCCTATCGACTCATCGTTGCACGCACAAAAACATGCGACTGTTAGTAGTAATACTATTGTAAAAAAAAAATCAACCTTAAATATGATCATGGAGTTTGTTCATGCCAAAAAAATATGGTACAATTAGAGAGGTGACACTAACATTAGGTGCAAACTTAATATAATAATATTTGATGTTATTAGTATATTTAATTCTAATCTATTATTTTTAAGATATTTAATATTATATAATAAAAATATAAAAATATTTAACTCTAATCTAATATTTTTTTTTGGTTATTTTTTCTGGTATGGAGTAATTTTAATTATATTATTATATTATATATTTAATGAATATATTATTATTAAAGTATTAATATAATAATATATAATAAGAAAATATAATATTTAATTAAGGGTATATGGAATCTCTTTGTAATTGTTTGTTAATCAATTGAACAACTTAAAGTGAATTAATATAATAATATTTAATTAAATTTATTAATATTTTAAAACATCTTAAATATATTAAATGTTTTATGATTTAGCTTTAGATTAAACTTTTAAAAAAATGTACTTTGAAAAATATGTAATTATAACTTAAATTTTCTATCAATTAAATTGACGATAATTTATTTTTTAAAAAATTTATTATTAAATTTATATAAAGAAAAATTTGATAAAAGAGAGGAACTAAAAATCAAGAATCAATACTAATAAATGTCATTATTAATACCAATAAACTTGTACAATTATTTTTATCTAATTACTTTTTTTTTTAACTAAAAAATAAATGAACTGCCAGTACCTCATGAATAGTTTTCTAAATATTAAATTATAAACCCCTTTATTCATTATTGTCGTCTCTGTATGAGAAAACTTCTCATCCTCTAGTTTGAAAGCCGTTGAGAGCTTCTGGAAAGAAATTTAAAACAGGGAGCAGATCAGGGGCATGCCCAGATCAGGAACTTTACATAAAAATTCCGGAAATTTGAAAGAGCATTTTCCAGCATATGCGTGGAAGAGTCCTTACACATATTGCCCGTTTTCAAGCTTCTGGATGTACTGTATTCAATGGCATATTCTCCCTCTCTAACCCTATGTCAACGCATAGCCCTGCCTCCTCTTTCAAAACGGTCGAGATCTTCTGGAAAGCAATTGAAAACAGGGAGCAGATCAGGAATTTTACATCAAAATACCGGGCATCTGAAACAATGTTTTCCAGCATATGCCTGGAAGATTCCTACCACATATTGTCCCTTTTTCAAGCTACTGGATCCCATGCGCATTCCACTTTGTTCAATGGACAGTGAGTTGTTGAGCATGGACACAGTAGTGGTTTTTGATTTTGATCTCACCATAATAGATTGTGACAGCGATCCATGGGTTATGAAACAGCTTGGAGTCACTGAACTCTTTGAGTCTTTGCTTACCACTCTTCCATGGAATACTGTCATGGTAAGTAACCCTTGTAATTGCAGACATGTGATTTGCACAGTCTATGATGTTTGTATTGTTTTTGGGGTTTTGATTGTGTGAGTTTTTTAATAAGTGTTTGGGATCAATTTTCATGATCCACCGTGTATTGCTTCTGACATTGATTTTGCTTTGTACTTTCTGATGATGGATCATGGACTGATCCGAAATGTTGAGGAAAAAGTTGTCCAGAACAATGTGTGCTAACCCCTTGCAATGTTGTAGCAATTTGTTTTTGACTGTCTGTACTTGTTAAACGTTGGATTATTTTTTGGGTGCAGGATAAAATGATGGGTGAGCTACATGAACAGGGGAAGACCATAAGTGACATTCAAGCAAGTTTGAGGACCATTCCTCTGTATCCAGAGACCATCAGAGCCATCAAATTTGCCTTCTCTGTGGGGTGAGTTTTAGATTGGGTCGATTTAATGGAGTAGCCCTAAAAAACTTCTTTCTTTAGGTTGAGATGTGTTTTTGGGGTTTTAAACTTTTGAAGTAGGTCATGGACTTTCCTTTTTAGGTGTAATCCTTCTCAAGTTGGTTGAGCTAGTTCTTTTCAATTTTTTGCAATGGGGTTTTATATTCATTTGTCCTTGTAACTAAGTCTTCTTCTGTTGGTTGAGCTTTGCAGAGATTGTTTTAATGGCTGTAATTTTTCTTGGTTTTTGAGCAGGTGTGATCTTCGGATTTTGAGTGATGCTAACCTCTTTTTTATAAAGACTATCCTTGAAGCCCATGACCTGCTTCAGTATTTTACAGAGATTAAGACAAACCCTGCATATATTGAGGAGAATGGGAGATTAAGGATTTGCCCATATCATCCTTTTACAGTTGCTCCTCATGGCTGCAATCTCTGCCCTCCCAATATGTGCAAGGTCATAATTTTTCTCTTGCATATACTTTTTGCCAGGACTCTAGCAGAAGTGTTTTTTTGGTTATACTAAATGCTCTGTTATGTATTGCAGGGAGCAGTACTAGAGGAAATGCGAAATTCCATAGAAGATGGGTTTAACAAGCGTTTTATTTACCTGGGAGATGGCAGTGGAGATTTCTGCCCCTCATCGAAATTAACAGAAAGAGATGATGTTTTGCCAAGAAAAGAGTGAGAAACTTAACCGCTGCATTATCTTCTGTTCAAAGTATTCTTTATGTTTAAAAGACCATTTGTTTCATTTGATTGTTGTCAGATGTTCATTAGAAAATTACTAAAATTTCACTTAATTTAACATCATTTGATGGAGTTGATTGTTCTGTTCTTATATACTATTTTAAAGATTACTGAAATTTCACTAAATTTAAGATCATTAATTGATTTGACTGGTGCTTCCATTTCCATTTTAAAAGAATACTAAAATTTCAGTGAATTTGTTTGATTGTTTTTAGGTATCCATTGTGGAAGCTAATTGAAAAGAATCCGAGTATGGTGAAGGCTAAAGTTCACGGATGGTGTAATGCCAAGGATGTTGAGGACTTGCTAATGAAACTGCTTAAACCATGATGAACCATCAGACATCGCATTGGCCCCACTTTTGTTGTACTTGTCTCTGTTATTTTTTCTGAAGCATGGCGAATGGAAGTATTCTTCATTTTTTTGATATTGTTGTAATATGTTGTGATATCAATGTAATTCAGTCAATCCTAAAAATTTATTTATAACCCCTCCTTTGGCAAATTGCAACACATGACGTAAAAAATTGAGTGGAATTCTAATATGTTTCAACTAAGGATTTTATTCTTTGCTCTCACGTTATGTCATAGTATGTTGACTGCTTTGAAAATTTTAGGCTGCATTTTATAATTAAAAATTTATTAGATTGAATTGTCTACTTATATTGTATATAATTGAAACAGTATTAAAATATAAATATAAAATAAATAAAAAGATTTAAAATAAATCTTTTAAATTAGATATGTGCACATGTCCATTTATAAATAAGAGTGAATGCAATTATCATGATACTAAATAAAATATATGTCATATGAGCATAGGCCTTGCTCATACAACAACAGTTTGGACAAGAACTTGATATCAAGAAATAATGATACTAAAAAACATGAAGTAAATTTCACATTAGCACCTTGAACAAATAAACTCTAATGCCCATTAGGCATTCAAAATCACAACCCTTGGTGAAAAATAGTTTAGCCAAAAAGAAATAAATCTTGATGGTAGATTTCACATTGACACCTTGAACAATGTAAAGAGGGGGCATAGTTGTATCTAATTTCAAGCCTCGATATATGGTGGTGGTGCATGTGTAATCCACCAAATAATTGGAATACTTTTATTGTGGAACATTTGTAAAAGATAAGTTTCATTTTCTAGCACTTCCCACTTAACCCAAGAGATCAAGCAATATAAAAGCATGGATACAAACATATCCCCCCCCAAATTGAAGATTTATGTTCCATTTAATAAGCTTAATTCAAAATAAATTTATCTTGAATTGTTCCATTTAAGTGATGACTAGCTTGTGACCTAGAATATTTTTGATAAATCCCAACTCTATAGGGTTGTTAAAGGATAAAATTGACTATAGATGCCTATAAAAAATACTATGCACAAAAATGACTCCATCTAACCTTCATATTATAGTTTTACCATAAAGAAACTAGACACAAACACTTCCAAAACAATGTGGAGCCTTTTAAAGCACCCTCAACTGTCATATAATTAAAGAAATAACTTAAATAATAAAATATTCAACCTTCCTACACTTCTAACATGCAAGGGCTCTTATATGCATTGTATACCTCACAATCATCTTATCAACACATTATTATTGGACTATCAACCCATGATAACTAGGTGAATATCATAACTTATTAAATTGCTTTATGCTAAGTTAACAACCCTTGCACGCCCTTATCAATTATAGGATTTTATTCTAAGGGAATTTGAAAGATAAGGAAGGCTATTCTATGAACTCAAGCTATGATAGTAAATTCAACTATATATATTACATGACATACACTATTTATCACATGTGTCACTCTTATCTATTTTAAGTAGTTGATTCTCACATTCTTTTGAAGACTTGTTAAACATCTTTCATAATCATTGTCTTTATTTGAGTAGGTGTAACCATGAATTTTGGCATTTCTAAGCATATTAAATTTTTGCCTATTGCTAAGGACAATTGTTAAGAAAGGTGTTTACTAAGCCTTCAAAAGAATGTGAGACACAACAACTTAAAATAAACAAAGTGACACATGTAATAAATAGATGATGTCATATATTATCATAATAATTGACTAAAACCAACTTAATATATATAAAACAAAATAATTAAAATTAGAAAACCCTTAAAAAAAAAATTTTAAATTATTCAAACAATATTACAACTTATTAATTAAAAAAAAATTTAAAACAATATTAATAGCTACTAATAGTTATTGAGTTACACACCACCATATTTTAAGAATTTAAATATCACTGAGTTGGAGTCTTGTAAAGCTTTCTATAGTTGTTTGTTTCTTCTTTCTTAACTCTTAAAACATATCTAGATAATCACCAACACTAATAACATGCCTAATAGTCAGGTCCCAAGGTTTTGAATCATGCTTTCTTTGCAAACACATTGTTCTCTGGGATATTTTAATTATAAACCCTTTTATTTATTATTAACATCTTTTAAGGTAGGAGTTAAACTCAACATCCTAGTTTGAAAGCGGTTGAGATCTTCTGAAAAACAATTGAAAAAACAGAGCAACTGAGGAACTTTTCATAAATATACCGGGCATCTGAAAGAATATTTTCCAGCATATACCTAGAAGAGTCCTAACACGCATAGCCCGTTATTCAAGCTAGTGGATGCCATGCGCGTTTTGCTTTATTAATGGAGCTTATTCAATCGCATATTCTCCCCCTCCAACCCTATATAAACCCATTGCCCTGCCTCTTATTTGGAGTATATTGTTTTTTTGGTAACCTTCATTGCCTGTGAGCTTTTAAGCATGGACACGGTAGTAGTTTTTGATTTTGATCTCACCATTATAGATTGTGACAGCGATCCATCTGTCATGGAACAGCTTGGAGCCACTGAGCTCTTTGAATCCTTGCTTCCCACTCTTCCATGGAATACTGTCATGGTAAGAAACCCTTGTAATTGCAGACATATGATTTGTGCAGCATATGATGTTTGTATTGTTTTCGGTTTTATTTGTGTGGGTTTTTTAATTCATGTCTTGGATCAAAGTTTATGATCTCTGATGCATTGTTTCTGATTTTGATCTTGCTTTCTGCTCTCTGATGATGGATTTCATGGAAAAATTGCTGCAGAATCATAGCTAGAACAATGTGCTCTAACCCTTGTAATGTTGTAGCAATTTTGTTTGTAGGTTTTAAGCCTTGGATTATTTTTGTGGGTGCAGGATAAAATGATGGGTGAGCTACATGAACAGGGGAAGACCATAAGTGACATTGAAGCAAGTTTGAAGACTATTCCTCTGTATCCAGAGACCATCAGAGCCATCAAATTTGCCTTCGCTCTGGGGTGAGTTTTAGATTACATGGTTTAATGGAGGAGCTGGCTTTGTTTTAGGGTTTTTTAAGTTGGTCAGGAGTCCCTTTTACGTGGTGTACTTCTGGTTCTTTTGAATTTTTGCAATTGGGTTCTATATCATTTGTCCAAGTATCTCAGTCTTCTTCTGTTGTTTGAGTTGCAGAGATTGTTTTAATGGTTGCAATTTTTTCTTGGTTTTTGAGCAGGTGTGATCTTCGCATTTTGAGTGATGCTAATCTCTTTTTCATAAAGACTATCCTTGAAGCCCATGACCTACTTCAGTATTTTACAGAGATTAAGACAAACCCTTCATTTGTTGAGGAGAATGGGAGATTAAGGATTTGCCCATACCACCCTTTTACAGTTGCTCCTCATGGCTGCAATCTCTGCCCTCCCAATATGTGCAAGGTCATCATTTTTCTCTTACATGTATTTTTTGCCAGTGTTGTAGCAAAAAAATTTCTAGGTTATGCTAAATGCTCTGTTATCTATTGCAGGGAGCAGTCATCAATGAAATGCGAAAGTCAATAGAAGATGGGTTTAACAAGCGTTTTATTTACCTGGGAGATGGCAGTGGAGATTACTGCCCCACCTTGAAATTAACAGAATCAGATGATGTTTTGCCCAGAAAAGAGTGAGAAACTTAACCTCTGCATTAGTTTCTGTTAAAAAATATTCAATATGTTTAAAAGACCATTTGTTTCATTTGATGGCTCTCAGATGTTCATTAGGAAATTACTGAAATTTCACTTTATTTATGATCGTCTGAACCACTTGATTGTTTTAGATACCCATTTTAAAAGATTGCTAAAATTTTACTTAAATTGATTGTTCTGACATACCCATGTAAAAAACTTACTGAATCTTTGATCATTTATTATGATTGTTTTAGGTATCCACTTTGGAAGCTAATTGAAAAGAACCCCAATTCGGTGGAGGCTAAAGTTCACGGATGGTGTGATGCCAAGGATGTTGAGGATTTGCTAATCAAACTGCTTAAGCCATGATCAGCCATCATCCTTTATGTTGTTTCTGTCATTTTTCCTGAAGCATGGTGTATGGAAGGAAATTTATTCTCAATGTGCTGATATCACTGTAATTCAACCAATTTTAAAAATTGGTTGACAACCGTAGCCTTGGCTTATTGCAACACATGACGTCAAAAATTCAGTGGAGTTTCAAGATCTTTCAACGAATGATTTTATTCTACGAAGTTCTTTTGTTCTCTTGTTCTCAGAGTATGTGGGCTGCTTTTCGAACCTTGGGCTGTATTTTATAATAAAAATATTATTAGGTTGAATTATTTATATATATATATATAAATGAATAAAATTGTTTTATTTTGTAAGAATATATATATAGTTGTAATAATTTTAACATACTTTTATGTAGATTTTAAAGGTAATTGTTATTTTTTATTTATTAATAATTTTGTTAAGTTTTTATAAATTTATAATCATAAAAGAGTTATCATAAAGAGTTATATTATAATTAATTGTATAATTTATTTATGTTTTTTTTCTTTTTAATAATATATTATTGTAATTTAAGTATTAAAATTTTTTAACTTAATTTTTTTAAAAAATTTAATTGAGGAGCCACTTTTTATTTGTAGTATAGGTTTGAAGATTTTTCTAAAATTCTATCTTTGTGTTTACAAAATTTAGAGATTTTTTTTAAAAATAAGTGATGAAATTATATATGGGAGCTTGCCTTTTATAAGAATGCATATATCACAATACTAAATAAAGATTTACACACAAAAATGAACAACTATATTTGATTGGCAAAGAGAAACAAAAGTTGTAAGAGCATACAATTTCCTCATACAATACATAAAATTAAACATAGAATCACAAAGATTTTTTTTTTATATAAAACCTTTAACAACCTGGAAACATTCACATTTCATTGAAAATATGTCAGGCATTTGCCACCTCCACGTGACATTGAAAATATGTCATGCATCTACCACCTCTTTTACCCAAAAAAACAAAACAAAAAAAACATTCAAATTCACATATCTTTCGCACCAATAGTTTAGCCAATAAGAAAATCTTTACTACTCAAAATATGTAAAACATCCTAGCTCTAAATGCATTTTAGTCATGCCTCTAATTGTCTAAAATATATCCTCGTCATGTCTTTTCTAGATCATACTTGTAGATTACATATTATATTTTTTTTTCCACTTTTTTAAACCTTTTTGTCATTATTCCATTTTTTAATTATTTTTTTTGCCATTATTCTTATATCTCATTTAATTTGTCTTTTTTTAAAAAAAAATTATAATTTTAATATTTTTTTAATTAATGCAAAAGATGATTTTTTATTTATTATTTTAAAAATTTGAAAGATGATTTTTTATTTTTTATTTTAGAAATTTGAAGATATTATTTTATCCATTTTATTTAAATTAAAAAAAAATTTACAATATTTATTTTAAATATATTACATTTTCAAATTTAAAGCTAATGAAACTAGTTAAATAATTTTTTATATATTTGTTATTTTAAAAATTAGAAGATATTGCTATTAGAATGAATAGAACACATAGCACTAATTCCATCTAGGTGATGTTCATAGAGGTGAAGCATTGGGACTTCTAGGGAGGTCACCCATCCCACTACTACTTGATGTTGTTTGCATTATAATTGTTGCATTTATTGGTTTCATGTTGTGCGAAGTTTACATGATGTTGAGGACCTATTTTGGAACCTTCTCTTATGATCACATTAGGATTGGATGGATCGTTAGAAAGTTAGAGTTGTTTTCCTTACTGTTGGAGCCGTATTTTCCTACTTTCTAGGTGCTGATTGCATGGCGTGTTGTCATTGATCCTTAATGAATCAACCTTTGCGCTCTTAGGGCCTTTAAGAGGACCTAAATTACTATCTTCTCCTAAGACCGCAAGTCCTAATTCATTGTGAGTTAAAAGTTATGACCGTTTTGCTTAGGTATCGATTTTCAGTCTGTTTACACACAAAACGTGGAGTTTTTCATCTTGCGCGGTTCCGTATGATGGAATTGGATCTTGCTAAGTTAGGGACATGTTATTGGATCATGCGTGGACCTAAATCTAAAGGCGCATCAAGTTTGGTTGTTTCTTTATTTAGTTTTGGTATCTCTCCTTAAGCTGGACCTATATGTAATTAAATGTCTGACTGACCGACTTGTGGCTTAGCTAGCTATATATTGAGAGCTTGGGTAGATGTTTATTAGTAGATTGGTGGTCGCATAAGAGTAGAATCATAATTGGATCTTGCGAGATCTTGAAGATTAGATTGTTTATCTGATATTGTAGCAGTAGAGCTAGTAGTTTGCATGCTTGGAGGTAAGGAGATTACTTGGAGGCTTGCGAGCTCAAGTTAAGATCTGCCTTAGTGTTTCCATCAGTTGCTGATGTGTTTCAGAACTGAACTAGCTAAGGGATGGCATAAATACTTTTGATTGTATTTGGCCCTAACTTGGAAGGCCTTGCAGCCGGGCATGTTAATGAAAATTCAGTTGAAAACATATTCTTGTTGTGTAACTCCACATTATGGTGTTATGTTGCTTGTTTGGACTGTCCTTAATTGGATCCTTCTTACTTGACTGCATCAAGTGGTATCAAAGCTTGGAGATCTTGAGTGTGTAAACCAGTTGAGGTTGTTTGCACCAGGACCTTGTTGGTGACTTGTTGCTTTGGATTTGAATCTTTGAGGATGCCTCCAAGAAGATTGGATCCTAGAGCAATTGTAGATCTTTGTGATGTTGTGGAATCAAAGATTACAGAGAAGGTAAAATCAGATTTCAAATCTGAGATGGAATTAATGAAGAATGACATCATTGCTAAGATTGTGAGGACTGTTGTTGGTATGCCAAGGAATCTTGGTACTGATGATGGTTATGAGGAAGCTGTTGAAGACTTTGAAGCTACTGGATCTAGTGGTGATGACGGAGGGATAGATCTGGTGAAGATAGAGCTGGTCGATTACATAGATCTGGAGCTCGCTTAAGTAATAACTACCAAATGGATGTTTCTAACTTCTCTAGTACTTTGAAACCTGAGACTTTGATTGATTGGATTGGTGAGTTAGAAGACTTCTTTGAGCTTGAAGAAATTAAAGACCCTCTTAGAGTGAGGCTGGCACAAACTAAGTTGAAAGGCCATGCTGCTCTGTGGTGGAAAGAATTACAAAGAGATAGAGAAGATGAAGGTGAAATGAAGATCAATCGGTGGAGGTTGATGGTGACTAAGTTGAAGGCTAAGCTCATACCTGCTGACTATGAGCTTGACTTGTTTAAGAAGTTGCAGAATTTGAAGCAAAAATATTTGACTGTTGAAGACTATACCGAGGAGTTCTACAAACTTACTATTAGGTCTGGACATAGAGAATTGGGTAAGGAAAAGGTAGCTCGGTATGTAAATGGTCTAAGATTCAATATTTAGGATGAGATTGGTATGATGAAGATCGATTTGGTTGAGGATGCTTATCAGTATGCTCTGAAGGCAGAATATAAGTTGAAAAGGAGACAACATGGTAATCCTCAAGGAAAGGAGAAGATTAATCACTCAATGAAGGATAAACCTACTGCTGAAGATGAATTGAAACCTGTGGAATTGAAAAAGAAGATAGGGAGGGTTATCTTTGAGGGTACTTGTTATAATTGTGGTGGAGAAGGACATAGAGGTTTTGAGTGTACACAAAAGAAGTTTGGTGATCATAGGAATCCTATGGTGAATGAAAGCCATATTGAATGAGCCTGAGATAGGATCTGAGAACTTGTTGGTTCGAAGAACATTACTTGGTACTAAGGTGGAACCTTGTCAGAGGAGTAACTTGTTCAGGACTCAGTGCAAGTCAGGAGGTAAACTTTGTGATGTTATTGTGGATAGTGGTAGTACTGATAACCTTGTAGCTAAGGACATGGTTCAGAAACTTGGTTTGAAGAGAATGAAGCACCCTTATCCTTATAGATTGGTTGGTTGCAAGATGTTCATGCTCTAGAAGTAAGGGAGCAATGTCTTGTTGATTTTCAGATTGGCCAGTATAAGGATCAAGTGTTGTGTGATATTGTGAACTATGCATGATTGTGTCAAGAATGTGTTTACTGTTGAGAAGGATGACAAGAAGTTTTCCCTGATACCTTTGCTGGATACAACACTCGGTAGGAGGAACCTGAGTTTTGGTAGCCGAGTTGGGTTGTCAGATCTAGAAAGGATTGGAGATCAGTAAGGAGAACAAGCTTGTGTGTTGTCTAGGAAAGACTTGAAAAGGCAAAGGAAGCAGAAGTGGAAGAGTGTGAAAAGTGAATACTTGGAGGACATGTATGTGAAGAACCAGTTTGGGGTTTATGTGTTGAATCTTGGAAGATGTTCTTCCATCCCTTGAGAACATCTTTTATTTACCTAGGGTGTCTGATGCAAGAGCATCTTAGGCCTTTGAGCAATCTTGCATCAACCAAAAACATTTCTTATTTTCTGTTGTTTGCATTATAATTGTTGCATTTATTGGTTTCATGTTGTGCAAAGTTTACATGATGTTGAGGACCTATTTTGGAACCTTCTCCTATGATCTCATAAGGATTGGATGGATCGTTTCAAAGTTAGAGTTGTTTTCCTTACCGTCGGAGCCATATTTTTCTGCTTTCTAGGTGTTGATTACGTGTTGATCCTTAATGAATCAGCCTTTGTGCTCTTAGGGCCTTTAAGAGGACCTAAAGTACTATCTTCTCCTAAGACTGCAAGTCCTAATTCATTGAGTTAAAAGTTATCGATTTTCAGCCTATTTACACGTGAAACGTGGAGTTTTTCATCTTGTGCGGTTCCGTATGGTGGAATTGGATCTTGCTAAGTTAGGGACATGTTCTTGGATCATGTGTGGACCTAAATCTAAAGGTGCATCATGTTTGGTTGTTTCTTTATTTAGTTCTGGTATCTCTCCTTAGGCTAGACCTATATATAATTAAATGCCTAACTGAACGACTTATGGCTTACCTGGCTATATATTGAGAGCTTGGGTAGATGTTTAGTAGTAGATTGGTGGTAGCATGAGAGTAGAATCATAATTGGATCCTACGAGATCTTGAAGATCAGATTGTTTATCTGATATTGTAGCAACAGAGCTAGTGGTTTGCATGCTTGGAGACAAGGAGATTGCTTGGAGACTTGTGAGCTCAAGTTAAGATCTACATTAGTGTTTCCATCAGTTGTTGATGTGTTTTAGAACTGAACTAGATAAGGGATAAAAGAAATGCTTTTGATTGTATTTGGCCCTAACCTAGAAGGCCTTACAATCAGGCATGTTAATGAAAATTTAGTTGAAAACATATTCTTGTTGTGTAATTCCACATTGTGGTGTTCTGCTGCTTGTTTGGGCTGTCCTTAATTGGATCCTCCTTACTTGACTGCATCACTACTTCAACTCAAGCATGTTTAACTATGGAGTTTCCTCCATGGCTAAGTCCACTCTACTTGCAACCCCATTCGCAAAACCTTCAACAAGTGTTATGCCTTGTGAACCATTCATTATAAAACCTATTAAGCTCACCAATTGATAAGTAGAAAAATTTTCCTAGACCAAGTCAAATCATGATATTACTATCAAGATTCATTTGTGTAGTATTTTTAGTCAAACTCATTGACCCATGTTTCATTAGTAGTGGTTCACAAGAACCCATCTCTCATGAGAATGAATGGAACATTTAAAACTCATTGCATCTAGGTGATGCTCAAGGGGCTTTCTAATGAATGGTGCATAAGGCACAACACTTGTTGAAGGTTTTGTAAATGGGGTTGCAAGCAGAAAGGTCTTAATCGTGGAGGAAACTTCGTAGTTAAGTGTGCTCGAGCTGGAGTAGTACTTGGGTGGTGAGCTCCCGGGAAGTCTTTGTGCTTCACTTTTGTGAGGATCACCTAGATGCAATGAGTGTTAAGTGTTCCATTAATTCTCATGAGAGATGGGTTCTTGTGAACCAGTACTCATGAAACATGGGTCAATGAGTTTGTGATGCAGGAGCATCCTGGGTGTAAGAGCAATCTTGCATCACCCAAAAAATATTTTATTTTATTTTTTTTCAATAAGGGCTATCTTGTGCAAAGCTGCTATTTATGGAAACTTACTATTTTTAGTAAGTTGGTCATATGATCTCAGAATGTTTTGATTTCACAGTTGGAGGTTCATCCTAGTCATTTCAGCCTACCAGTTGAGTTTCATTGCCACATCATTAGTATTGGTGAAGTTATTGAGATTTTTGGGTATGAAATCTTTCAAGTCAATTTTGAAGGTCTTAGAGGCTCCGGATTGCGGTCAACCCCTAGCTGACTAGCGCTAGTGCATGTCAAGCACTATAGATCTCGTCATGGCATGTCCGAAAAGTGGTTACAATAGGAAAACGGAGCTACGGTTAAAAAGTTATGGCCTCCAGAAGTTGGGTTACCTAAAATCATATTTTGTATTTCTTTTGGGCCGACCTAAAAGGCTAAATTTCTGGAATCTTCTCGGGCGATGGAAATTGCCTATATAAGAAAGGTCTGTAGTGTTGTCTTAGGCAGTTCGGGACAATTCTGGGTAGCAAATCTAGGTATTGATTCGAGACTTTGTCCTACATAATATTGTAAGGGAATGCCCATGTGGCTTTGCATATTGTAATTCTGAAAATTTGTAATTCCACATTTGTGGAGATAATAAGAAGCCAATTTTTTGTTCTTGCATATTGTTGTTGTTTCTCTGTTTCCGTTATGTGTTTGTGGTATTAAGGGGAGCACCCCTTCATTAGTTTGACTCAAAAAACTACACAGTTGAGTCCTGATAGCAATATCATAATGTGACTTGCTATAGAAAATATCTCCTAATTATCAATTGGTGAGCTTAAGGGGATTTCTAATGAATGGTTCATAAGGCACAACACTTGTTGAAGGTTTTGCAAATGGGGTTGCAAGAAGAGAGGGCTTAACCATGGAGGAAACTCTGTAGTTAAGCACACTTGAACTTGAGTAGTACTCGAATGGGTGACCTCCTAAGAAGTTCCAGTGCTTCACCTCTATGAGCATCGCCTAGATGCAATGAGTGCTAAGTGTTCCATTCATTCTCATGAGAGATGGGTTCTTGTGAACCAATGCTCATGAAACATGGGCTAATGAGTTTGAATAAAAAAATTACACTGTTGAATCCTGATAGCAATATCATAATTTGACTTGTGGAAAGTATCTCCTACTTATCAATTGGTGAGCTCAAGGGCTTTTCTAATGAATGGTTCATAATGCACAACACTTGTTAAAAACATTTCAAATGGGGTTGCAAGAAGAGTGGGCTTAACCATGGAGGGAACTTTGTAGTTAAAAGCGCTCAAGCTATTCTAGTACTAGGACAGGTGACCTACTAGGAACTCCTGACGCTTCACCTCTGTGAGCATCACCTAGATGTAATGAGCGCTAAGTGTTCCATTCATTCTCATGAGGGATGATATCTTGTGAACCACTACTCATGAACATGGGTAAATGAATTTTACGCAAAAAACTACAGTTGAATCTTGATAGCAATATCATAATTTGACTTGCTATGGAAAATATCTCTTACTTAGTAATTAGCGAGATCAATGGGTTTTCTAATTAATGGTTCACAAGGCACGCCACTTGTTGAAGATTTTGCAAATTGGGTTGCAAGCAAAGTGGACTTAACCATGGAGGAAACTCTATAATTAAGCATGCTCGAGATGGAGTAGTACTGGGATGGGTGACCTCCCGAGAAGTCCCAATGCTTCACCTCTGTGATCATCACCTAGATGTGATGAGTGTTGATTGTTCCATTCATTCTCATAAGAGATGGATTCTTACGAAACACTACTAATGAAACATGGGTCAATAAGTTTCACTCAAAAAACTACACAGTTGAATCCTAATTGCAATATCAAAACTTCCTATTATTATTGAACAAAATTTTGTGAATGAAGGTGTCTTGTGAGGAAAAACTTGTGCGCAAGAAAAATGGCTCTTTTGTGCTCTAGATATTTTCAACAATTTTTTATGGCAAAATCAAATCTCATATCGGCTCATCATTGCACGCACAAAATCATGTGACTGCTAGTAATAATACTATTGAAGAAAAAAAAAAATCAACCTTAAATATGATCATGGAGTTTGTTCATGCCAAAGAAATATTGTACAATTAAAGAGGTGACACTAAAATTAGATGCAAACTTAATATAATAATATTTGATATTATTAGTATATTTAATTCTAATCTATTATTTTAGTAAATTTAATATTATATAATAAAAATGTTAAAATATTTAACTCTAATCTAATCTTTTTTATTATGTTATTTTTTTGGTATTGATAATTTTTATTATATTATTATATTATATATTTAATGAATATAGTATTAAAGTATTAATATAATAAGAAAATATAATATTTAATTAAGGGTATATGGAATCTCTTTGTAATTGTTTGTTAATCAATTGAACAACTTAACTTGAATTAATATAATAGTATTCAATTAAATTTATTAATATTTTAAAACATCTTAAATATATTAAATGTTTTGTGTTAGCTTTAGATTAAACTTACAAAATGTACTTAGATAAATCTGTAATTATGACTTAAAGTTTTCTATCAATTAAATTGATAATAATTTATAAATTTATTATTAAATTTATATAAAGAAAAAATTGATAAATTATATTAAATAATATAGATTTAATTTACTAAAAGTAAAACATTGAAGTATTCGTTAAAAAATCCCTCTTAATTTTATGAGGGAAACTAAAAATAAAAAATTAATACTAATAAATGTCATTATTAATATCAATAAACTTGTACAACTAATTTTATCTAATTACTCTTTTTTAACAAAAATAAAAATAAAATAAAAAATAAACTGCCAGTACCTCATAAATAGTTTTCTAAATATTAAATTAAACCCCTTTATTCATTATTGACGTCTCTGAAGGTATGAGGAAACTTCTCATCCTCTAGTTTAAAAGCCGTTGAGAGCTTCTGGAAAGAAATTTAAAACAGGGAGCAGATCAGGAACTTTTCATAAAAATTCCAGGCATTTGAAAGAGCATTTTCCAGCATATGCGTGTCAGAGTCCTTACACATATTGCCCGTTTTCAAGCTTCTGGATGTACTGTATTCAATGGCATATTCTCCCTCTCTAACCCTATGTCAACGCATAGCCCTGCCTCCTCTTTCAAAAAGGTCGAGATCTTCTGGAAATCAATTGAAAACAGGGAGCAGATCAGGAATTTTACATCAAAATACCGGGCATCTGAAACAATGTTTTCCAGGATATGCCTGGAAGATTCCTACCACATATTGTCCCTATTTTAAGCTACTGGATCCCATGCGCATTCCACTTTGTTCAATGGACAGCGAGTTGTTGAGCATGGACACAGTAGTGGTTTTTGATTTTGATCTCACCATAATAGATTGTGACAGCGATCCGTGGGTTATGAAACAGCTTGGAGTCACTGAACTCTTTGAGTCTTTGCTTCCCACTCTTCCATGGAATACTGTCATGGTAAGTAACCCTTGTAATTGCAGACATATGATTTGTACAGTCTATGATGTTTGTATTGTTTATAGGGTTTTAATTGTGTGAGTTTTTTAATAAGTGTTTGTGATCAAATTTCATGATCCACCGTGCATTGCTTCTGATATTGATTTTGCTTTCTACTTTATGATGATGGATCATGGACTTGATCCGAAATGTTGAGGAAAAAATTGTCCAGAACAGTGTGTGCTAACCCTTGCAATGTTGTAGCAATTTTGTTTTTGACTGTCTGTACTTGTTAAGCGTTGGATAATTTTTTGGGTGCAGGATAAAATGATGGGTGAGCTACATGAACAGGGGAAGACCATAAGTGACATTCAAGCAAGTTTGAGAACCATTCCTCTGTATCCAGAGACCATCAGAGCCATCAAATTTGCCTTCTCTGTGGGGTGAGTTTTAGATTGGGTCGATTTAATGGAGTAGCCCTAAAAAACTTCTTTTCTTTAGGTTGAGATGTGGTTTTGGGGTTTTAAACTTTAAAGTAGGTCATGGACTTTCCTTTTTAGGTGTAATCCTTCTCAGGTGGTTGAGCTAGTTCTTTTCAATTTTTTGCAATGGGGTTTTATATTCATTTGTCCTAGTAACTAAGTCTTCTTCTGTTGGTTGAGCTTTGCAGAGATTGTTTTAATGGCTGTAATTTTTTCTTGGTTTTTGAGCAGGTGTGATCTTCGGATTTTGAGTGATGCTAACCTCTTTTTCGTAAAGACTATCCTTGAAGCCCATGACCTGCTTCAGTATTTTACAGAGATTAAGACAAACCCTGCATATGTTGAGGAGAATGGGAGATTAAGGATTTGCCCATATCATCCTTTTACAGTTGCTCCTCATGGCTGCAACCTCTGCCCTCCCAACATGTGCAAGGTCATAATTTTTCTCTTACATATACTTTTTGCCAGGACTCTAGCAGAAGTGTTTTTTAGGTTATACTGAATTCTCTGTTATGTATTGCAGGGAGCAGCACTAGAGGAAATGCGAAATTCCATAGAAGATGGGTTTAACAAGCGTTTTATTTACCTGGGAGATGGCAGTGGAGATTTCTGCCCCTCGTCGAAATTAACAGAAAGAGATGATGTTTTGCCAAGAAAAGAGTGAGAAACTTAACCGCTGCATTATCTTCTGTTCAAAGTATTCTTTATGTTTAAAAGACCATTTGTTTCATTTGATTGTTGTCAGATGTTCATTAGAAAATTACTAAAATTTCACTTAATTTAACATCATTTGATGGAGTTGATTGTTCTTGGATACCATTTTAAAGATTACTGAAATTTCACTAAGTTTAAGATCATTAATTGATTCGGTTGGTGCTTCCATACCCATTTTAAAAGAATACTAAAATTTCAGTGAATTTGTTTGATTGTTTTTAGGTATCCACTGTGGAAGCTAATTGAAAAGAATCCGAGTATGGTGAAGGCTAAAGTTCACGGATGGTGTAATGCCAAGGATGTTGAGGACTTGCTAATGAAACTGCTTAAACCATGATGAGCCATTAGACACATTGCATTGGCCCCACTTTTAGTGCACTTGTCTCTGTTATTTTTTCTGAAGCATGGCGAATGGAAGTATTCTCCATGTGCTGATATTGTTGCAATATGTTGTGATATCAATGTAATTAGACTAAAATTTGATTTGTAACCCCTCTGACATATTGCAACACATGACGTAAAAAATTGAGTGGAATTCCAATATGTATCAAGTTTCAACTAAGGATTTTATTCTTTGCTCGCACGGTAGGTCATAGTATGTTGACTGCTTTGAAAATTTTAGGCTGCATTTTATAGATTGAATTGTCTACTTATATTGTATATAATTGAAATAATATTAAATTTTATATATATATATATATATATATATATATATATATATAATTTAAGTTAGGCATGTGCACATGTCCATTTATAAAGAATAGTGAATGCAATTATCATAATACTAAATAAAACATGTCATATGAGCATAGGACTTGTTCATAAAACAACGGTTTGGACAAGAACTTGATATCAAGAAATAATGATACTAAAAAATATGAAGTAAATTCCACATTAGCACCTTGAACAAATAAACTCTAATGCCCATTAAGCATTCAAAATCACAACCCTTGGTGAAAAATAGTTTAGACAAGAAGAAATACATCTTGATGGTAGATCTCACATTGACACCTTGAACAATGTAAATAAGTGGTATAGTTGCATCTTATTTCAAGCCGCCATATATGGTGGTGCATGTGTAATCCACCAAATAATTGGAGTACTTTATTGTAGAACATTTGTAAAAGATAAATTTCTTTTTCTAGCTCTTCCCACTCAATCCAAGAGATCAAGCAATATAAAAGCAAGGATATAGAAACATATCCCCTCCCAGATTGAAGATTTATGTTCCATTACTTTTTCTTTACATGCGTACCATTAAACTAATCAAGAAGAATATCTTGAGCAACCATAGAAGCAGTCACCCTCTTGAATGTAATAAGCTTAATTCAAAATGAATTTATCTTGAATTGTTTCATTTAAGTGATGACTAGCTTGTGACCTAGAATATTTTTTATAGATCCCAACTCTATAGGATTGCTAAAGGATAAAATTGACTATAGATGCCTATCAAAAATACCATGCACAAAAATGACTCCATCTAACCTTCATATTATAGTTTTAGCATAAAGAAACTAGACACAAGCACTTCCAAAACAATGTGGAACCTTTTAAAGCACCCTCAACCATCATATAATTAAAGAAATAACTTAAATAACAAAGTATTCAACCTTCCTACACTTCTAACGTGCAAGGGCTCTTATATGCATTGTATACCTTACAATCATCTTATCAACACATTATTATTGGACTATCAACCCATGATAGCTAGGTGAATATCATAACTTATTAAACTACTTTATGCTAAGTTAACGACCCTTGCATGCCCTTACCAATTATAGTATTTTATTCTAAGGGAACTTGAAAGATAAGGAAGGCTCTTCCAAGTGATGAACTACCAAAAGTGAAAATATTTTGGGTTGCTGGTCCCAGGTGGTTTTTCCCTTTACAGGGTTTCCACGTTAAATCTTTGTGTTATGTGTTTATGTGGTGATTGTTTGGTTATCATACTTTACATGTTGCATATTTGATTTGGTCGGTAATCACAGTGAGTAGTTAACTGGTAATTGGTAATTACACAGACAATTTAGTATTTTATATTTACCGAGCTACAGAATTAGCTGAATTTATTTTAAGTGATACATTTTGTATTTGGGACTGTGGATAACTGATTCACCTCCCTCTCAGTTATTCTAACACCAAGAACTTAGGCTATGATAGTAAATTGTTATAGATAGTCCTTGCCTAATCCCTTTATTGGCCAAATAATCAAATGTGGACTTCAAGCTCCTTTAACATTGCTAAAATCATATAGAATCAACTTTTTCTTTCTAATACGTATCTTTTCTACATATCTATTTAGCTCAGCAAATGAGCCCTCTCTACTATTAATTATATTCCTATTCTATCTCATTGTTAGTACAAACACCCAAATATAATGAGTCACAGTCATGCATCTTCGTTTTAACATTATGAGTAATCCGACAACCACTAGTTGTACCTAGATTCTCCCTAGAATCTCCATCCAAATTTTAGTTTATAACTCTAGGCTACTATAGAAGGGGTCTAGAAATCTAAGGATCAACAATCCTCTTTCACCCTTTCATTTTTAGAACTAGTTTTTATTTCCCTTGACTTTTGAATAGGTGCAACTTGGGAAATTCTACAATATACGTTATTTTGAAATTTATGTAATGTTTGTAAAGCCTATTTTACAACAATTTTGAAGGTTGTAGAATATGAATGTCTAATTATTTGGATTGCTTTTAATGTTCAATAGTATGTAAAGAGGATCTTGGGATTAAACATATCTTCTTGTAGGGTATAGAACAATGTTTAGTAGGGAAAATGAATGACATATGATATATTTTGTAAAGATTTGAACATCATGTTTATTGATATGAATGTACTAATTATTTATTGTTTCAACTCATCCCATTTGATAAGTCATTTATTTATTATCACATAAAATAATTAAAATTAATTGAAGTTTCACTAAATCAAAGGCTACAATAGAGTACCTACACATGAACTTTTTTGTCGTGAAGATGGGTATCATTGCATCATTTTTATGCAAGTATTACAGGTGTATAGAGGAGTATGTTCTCTACTCTCATTCAGTTCAGAACTTGCAACCTATTGAAATAAATTACATTCAAAATTTGATAATTTTAACATTTTCTTTCCAGAAGTAATAAGAAAAGAAATTTAAAACATGTAACAGAAAATTGACGGCAAGAGGCTATAGGTACATGGATCCTTGACCATGGAGGTCCTATTTTTATGAATATCTTTGTAAATCTCTAAAAGAGCATTGAAGCTACAACCTGTTCGGGCTTCCTTCACTAGCCCACAACCATGTCTTCTATATCCAGATCAGGGAAGTGCTTAGTGAATGCACCCTTATAATGATGACTAGTAAAAAAGTTCCTATATTAATGGAAACCTTAGGCGAAAGCAGGTATCCAAGTGCTGTAGGAGATGCAGTGGGGTGGTCAAGTTGTTCCTGTAAAGTGCCAAGCTAAAATTTTGTGCATTTTCCCGACTGAAATATACTGTAATATTTTAGGTATATTTTCCGTTGGTGTATGTTACTGTAAGTATTGGATAAGGATGACCATCAAATAAATGAGCTAGAGCTGCTATATATTCCCATTGAATGATAGAATCATGACATAATTTCATTAAGCAAAATGTACTCAAATTTACTAACCTATGATGCATTAATACCACTGTTGAAATTGAATACCATGCATTCACACATTTATATGGAGCAGTTCTAACACCACGATGCTGGAAAATACAATGAAGTGCTGTTGAATGTCACTACAGACTAGATAGGCCTGTACTGCCCTCTTCTCAAACCTGCACACCCTTCATGATAATCCTGTAGATGCTCACAGAACTCGTGAGAGTGATTGTTACAATCATAAAATACATCAAATTTACCCAGCTTGCAGCAGCCCACTTTAAATGATTGGAAGAAATTGAGTTCATGACTCGACTGGGTAATAGGGTCACTAAAACCCTAGTTGCAGGCAGCGAATCTTCCTTAAATCCCCCATGCCCTGCTCGAGGCCAGGTATATCAGGCTTCCCTTCATGTGTTGCGGCCAGCAGGTGACAGAAGAGTATATGGTCAAAACGGATAGATTTGCCAACAAGCATAGGATGCAACCCTTTCACAGTCCTTGTGCACATAATCACTTCCAAATTTCAGACACCACCACTCACAGCAGTATAGCCCAATTATATACTCCTTTGTAAGATCTGTTTGAAAAGTCAACAATATAACTTTTCTATAGTTTGGCCAGTTATGGTTCAACATACAAATTCCTCTAACAAATATTTTGATAATATTTGCAAGCAAATGATTGATTTTGACAACTCTCAATCTTCAACTTGAAAATAAAAAATGCAATACATTAGCAAATGGCACTATATACAAATTAAGGAGGCTGAAGATTTAATTGACTCTCCAATTTCACCTAGTCAGTCACCATGTACATGACTTTGTGAGAGCTCTTAGATTTTACCACTGGATTTCGTAGGGCAATTGTTAAAAACTTAAAACAACTGAAATATTCCATAGATTCTGGCAACATGGCATGCGCATTTCACAAGCATAACATCACACAAATATACAGAGAGATTTCATCCAGTCTTAGTTTATTCTAGACTTGAAAATAAGAATTCCCACTTACCTGTATTGGGCAATCCATACTTGATGATTGCCCAAGACAGGCCTTGAGCCCAATCCTGCAAGAGGAAGATGAGAGCAGAGGCACTAAGTAAACAAAATACTAGAGTTTGATTAATCAGAACAAAGAAACGAATTATCCGTTGGCATCATGTATATCATAGTATCTATACCTAATTTCTGCACCCTTGATGGTATCCTCGTCCAAAATAAAAACATTACAAACTGTATTAAGGGAGGGCATCAGATTTAAAGCAAACCTGTGTGAATTCTAAGAGTATACAAAACAACGAAGACCTCTATAATCCAAAAGATCTCATTGAAACACAAGAAAAGATCTTTATTTGAAAAGAGTAATTGGGCTTTTGTTTTCTGCGCTCTTTTATGTTCAGTCTCCTTCATTCATTATTCCCATTACTGTTGACAGTTTTAAATGGCCGGTGAGAGAAAGGAATGTGATGTTAGTTGCTGATTTTATATTTAGTTAACAGACATTCTGTGCTTATAACCTAATAAGTAAAGGGCTACAAGTATAGGATAATAAGGAAGTGATGACCCAAACATAATGGAGTATGGCTCATGTCTTGATGATTCTAGAGACTAGCTAGGTAAACCTTTCAAAATTAACTTTTTGGGTTAGAGTGCAGCAGGTACCTGTATGGAAAGAAACAAGTTACAAAATTCGGCACAGCGAGATAAAAAATAAAAGGAAGGTGTGAAAGAGACCACATCTACCAAGAAAATGCACCGATCAAACAACTTGTTTGAGCTATTAAACCACAGAGGAAAAGAAGAAGTAGTGAATGAGAGCAAAAGAGTGTGAATTATCAGGAGATTGGAAGAAAAAGGCATGAAAATATAAACATTTCAAGACAAAACAAAGATTAGAGGTGCCAAGAGCACAAACATTCGATCAGATAAACCTTCTGATGCAGATAAAAACAGAGATATTAAATCAGAACAATAGATCAGAATCAATATAGAAATTACAGGAACAGTGTCTGATTCCTTGTGCACCTCATGCAGTCTTCTGCAATCAATTGGGATAGCAACAAAGGCCTACCTGCATTGAATGAGGAGCTTTGTAATAATGTTGCAACTACTCTAATAGGGATGTATGAAAGGCATAGAAGCATATAGACAACGCCCGTAAACTATTTTACAGAATGCCACATTGCACAGCTACTACTGCACTCCATGAGCCAGACGTGCTAGGGATGCTGCTTAAAAAATACAAAAACATTATTAAACTGTTTTGCGAATACCAAGCTCTGCAAAGTTAAAGGCAGCATTAATTCTAAACTTGGAAATTCATGCGTTCTCCTGCATCGTGAGATAACAAGTCTCTGTTGCATTCCGTAAAGGCCAATAATAGGCTACCAAATTCCTGATTGGTTAACTTCTGAGCACCTTTGCATCTCTAATCGTTACAGTCCATATTAATAGTAGTGAAAGCTGGTTTCTGACTGGAAAAGCAAAAAAGTTTTAATCACCCTTGAACTCTGCCCCCTTCGCTATACTTCCATGGCAGGAATTAATAAAAGAATCATCATTTACAAAGTCAATCAATTTTTCCTTTTGACCAACATCAAGCAGCCAGTCAAGTATTCGGACAATTGCATCACATGGGGCACAGCCTTCTTTCTTCATTTGATCCATCAATAAGAGAGTTCTTTCAAGGTCCTGTCTTTTCCGGAAGGTGCAGAATAATATATGGTATGTGATAACATCTGGAACCAAATCCTTTGTTCTCATCTCATTCAGCATTGAGAAAGCCACATCAAGTTTATTTTCCTTGCAAAAATAATCGATCCATATATTGTAGGTTACCACATTTCGAATAATACCAATCATTTTCATGTTTAAAAAATACTTCAAGGCTTTATCTGCTTCACCAATTTTGCAATGAGCATCAATCAGACAAGCATAAGTGGTTGCATCAGGAATCAATCCTTCATCTAGCATCTTCTTCATGAGTGAATATGCTCTAGAAAGATCTCCCGCCTTGCACAGACCATCAATGACTGTGTTGTATGTCACTTTATCAGGTTTTAAATCCCTTGTTGCCATCTCCCCTAACATCTTCCCTACCATGTTCATGTCTCTTGTTCTACAGAAAGCACGTATTAGTGTGGTATATGTAATTACATCAGGAACAAGTCCCCTGTTTTCCATCTCAGAAATAAGGCTAAATACTTCCTTTTCTCTGTTACTCTCACATAAACCATCAATTAGAATGCTGTAGGTAACAACATCTGGGGAGCATCCATTTCTAAGCATCTCTTTGAACAACCTTTGAGCCTCTTCCACCTCATTTAATTCACAAAGGCCGCCTATCATAGAATTATAAGTAATTACATTTGGCTGTAAACCCTTTTTGTACATTTCATGGAAACAATCCCAAGCCTTGTCCATCCTACCATCTTTGCACAGTCCATCAATAACTGTACTAAACGTCACTTCATTGGGTGAAGGACCAAACTCCATCATTTGTACAAACAGATTATAGGCTTTGTCCATTTTTCCAGCCTTGGAAAAGCCATTTATCAGGATATTATATATGTGGCTGTCAAAAAAATGACCGCCTTCTAACATTTTAGCTATCAATCCTAGAGCTTCATCTACTCTATCTACTTTCCAAAGACCGTCAATCAGGGTGGCATATGTAACAATATTTGGAGAACAATAACTATTTCTCATTCCAGCTACTAACCTTAGAGCTTCATCTTCCCTCCCCACCTTGCAGAGACCATTAATTAGTGTATTGCACAAAATAATATTAGGAATAATGCCAGCTTGTATCATCTCAGCAAATAAAACAAGAGAATCATCTACTCTACCTCTTTTGCAGATCCCAGCAATTACAGTGCTGTATGTAACAATATTAGGAAAACAATGAGCGTGCCTCATTTTGTGCAAAATCCCTAGAGCTTCCTCAATTTGATCCCATTTACACAAAGCCTTTATGAGGATCGTATAAGTGATAACATTTGGATTTATTTTCATCTCTTTCATTTCAGCAAGCACAGGGTTGATTCTGTAGAGATCACCAGAGTTTCCAAGGCCATCTAAAAGCGCGTTGAAGGTAACGACATTAAGAGGAAGGCGTTCACTTATGGCTGAATGTACACGTTCCCACGCCATGTTTGTGTTTCCCGATTTACAGAGGGCAACAATGGACTGAGTGAAGTCCACGACATTAAATTTGTGCGTCATGTGAGAAGGGGGTTTCTGTTGAGATGAGGTTTTGAATTGTTTTGTAGAATGAGGAGAAAGTACCTGTTTAAAGAGGGGGCGGATCCATTTCAAGTTGCGCACCATCTCCATTTTCATGTGGTTAAGGGAATGGCAGAGTAGAGCAGAACGAAACCCTAAAATACCTCTCTTCTCTTAAACATTAAAATAACAGAAAAACATAAAAGTATAGGTAATTCCGCTGATAAATAAACATCATAGTGTCTTAAGACTTAGATATTAATATAAACTTTTGGATGAGTTTTGCATTAATGTAAAAATAGTATTAAGAAGAATGATCTTATATTAGCAGTCGCATGCTTTTAATTTAATATAAAAATTATTAAGGAAATGTTTGTCACAAATATTAATCTATGGTTGTTAGTATGAATATTAATCTAGAGTTGAAGTTTTTTCAACATGTATACTTAAATTAGAAACAAATATTTAGAGGAATTTTGTTTATTAAATTAATGAAGAAATATAAATTGACCCAAATAAAATAACATCATTTTCAAAATATATGTTTCTATTATAAAGTGAAAATAAATCATTTTTAAAATTTAAAATTATTTATTAAATTATTAAATTTTTCAAATACTTCATTTTAAATAACAAATATTTGTATTATAAATTTTAAAAATCAACTTCAAAATTGAATAGTATTTATTAATTTATAATTTAAGATTTATTTCTATTACAAATTTTAAAAATCAACTTCAAAATTTAGTTGTATTTATTGATTTATTTAAGATTTGTTTCTATTATAAATTGAACTTACAAATTTTATAATATAATATTATTTATTAACTTATTTACTTTCTTTAAAAATTCCATATTCAAATATAAAAAACATACTTTTTAGTTTGAAAATAAAATTTATTAGTAGAATTGTATTTTTATATGTTTAAGCTTTATGTATATACCTTTTAACAATTAATAATGTAAGACTAAAAAATTAGGTAAGTTTCTATTTCTAATAGTGAACTATGGATTTGATAAGTTTCTATTTTTTATTCTAGAATTGTTTGCTAATTTCCAACAAAAAACTGGAAAAAAAATATAGTTGAAAAACAAAACTATCCGGTAAAAGGATTGACAACTATGGGACAAAAAAAAGTTATTTCCGGGACACATAAAGCCTATTGACTTAATTATTTAGTTTAGAATAGTTTTTATATAAGAAATGTTCTAAATAATAAAAGACGATGTGTAATATCTTAGATTTATTAAGGAGTACTTTTAGGTTATTTGTTGGGGGATGATAGAGAGTGACTATTATAAAATAGAGAAAGTTATTAAAATGTAGAGAAATTTCAAATATTCATATCATAACATTGTTAAAGCATTCGTCATAGGCATTTTAGAAGCTTAATAAATAACATTAGACTTGAGCTAAGATTTCACATGAGAATTGACAAACAAATTAACAAAATTCAAATACTTTCATTGTCAATGTGCACACATAATATAAATGAATTATAACAAAATGCCCAAAGGCTACAAGTTTCAACTATAAAATGACAAAAACATGGAAAATATATGACTGTCCCTAACCAATAGGTACAATTGGTAGGTCTGTATCAAAATTGAAGCTTGAGTTTGAGGCATTGGTAGTATAAGGGCCTAACTTAGGCAATGGAATCCCAAGTCCCTGAGTTTGCAACATTCAAGGGATGGGGACGGGGGTACCAACGTAGGATACATATCCCTATAAAACACACTTTTATTTCAAAAATATTCTTTATTTGCACATCAAAAGTATTTTTTTTATCGATGATAATAGCTTTTTATTGATAAAATAAATGTCTGATACAAGCTTAATACAACCATACTTGACTCTATCAAAGCATTCCTATTGCTACATCACTAAATTTGAACTTTTTAGCCTTTCTACTAAATTGTTTATGAAGAAAACCCTAATCAAAATGCCCATCCTACTACAAAGCTTAGGCTCACAGCAAAATAGTCCATTAACAAACTACTACATCAAACCCTAGTCTTAGAGCCAACTACTTATTACAAATCCTTTCTACCTAAATAGAGAAGATTAACCAAATACATTGCAAACTAACCACATTCAACTACTTTAAACAAAAACCCCACTCTGAACATTGTTGGGATAGACATTCTTTGTCTTACGAATTTAATCCTCCACCGATAAGCCATCTAGAATAAAAGCTCTCAATTTGTCTGCACCTTGATCTTCTTGGCCATTCGACATGCCTTTTTCCTCTCCTTCTTTTCCTCCTCTAATATCTCTTGCAAGAATTCCTTGAGTAGCTCCCATCCATCCCATGCTTCCTCAATTCTCCTCTCCTTGCTTGATGAGGCACTCCAAACAAGGAAAGGCTTGAAGCTTTGCCTTGTGCCCTGCACCTGTTGCCAATCCTCCTCTTTAACATGAAAGTCAAGCCCTGGATTTGCAACAACAAGCATGGGAACCATTCCTCCAATTTAACACATGTTCACATAACCCACAAATCCCCCTCCTTTGACCCGAATTGGAGTACCCAAGCAAAAACTACAGAGCCACATCTATATTGGGCCTATATCTATTCTTTGTGCATATAAATTCCTCCCCTAGCAACATGTCCAAAATTTGCTAGAACTTTAGATTGTCAAATAGTAAAATGCCCTTCATTCTTCTCCTTGAGAGCTCTTTGCAAAAAATTTGTTGTTGCTTGAGAGTTTTGAGTGTTAATTTCACCTCCATTGTACTTCTACAACCCACTAGTGATCACCAATGCTTGTCACTAAATCTCAACTTGTCTCACTACCATTTGAATCATAACTCTACTCCATCTATATGCAACTCTTTTGTGTTATAGACACTTCTTTTTATGAATTCCAATGCAATTCCACATTTTAGCATGATCACCATGCACATGTGAATTCAATGCCTCCTATTGCCACATGATGACAAGTTTGGCTCCTCTATCATCATTAAAAAGCATGGTTATTAAATGTTTGTATTGGCATTTTAAATCAATAACGTCTATACATGATTTGGTGGGAAATGCCACACCATTCAAATTTAAATTTGAGAAATTACTCTCAGATTCTATAAGAGAGGGATCTCTTATACTCATCACCATTCAACAACTATTAATTTGATAAATTCACTACTTTGCTTCACTAGTGCCAGCCAAGTCGGGTCCCATTGGTGTCCCAAAAGTCTTTAATAACATATTATTTCCCTTGCTCATTCAACCTGACCCTAAGCTTTGACATTACATATGTTTCATGTTTTGGTGTGGAGCTTGATCAATCTCCAAGTGGGATATTTTTGGTATGTGGTGATTGATCATGTAAGTACTATACACTCGCTAGGTGGAGGAGTCAGCCTGAAGGGTCTCCATAATGTTGGCATGAAGCACCGCTATAATGGGGGGTCATAGCTCCCCTTAAATTCACATACATATATGAGAATATGAGAATGCAAGTATGAGTATATGAGTACAAGGAAAAGTTTATGAGAATATTTTTTTAGGGTTAGGGTTAACTTTTCTAACTAACCTTGTAAACCGCCTCAAAGGCTTAATAAAAAAATGGTTGTGTGATGTAAAAATCACCATATTGTAATTTTCTCTTTGCTAGATAATAAAATAAGTAGACAGTTGTTTCTCTGTTAGATGTAACCCATGTTGGGTGAACTATGTGAAATCTATGTGTTATTTTTTTTTGTCTTCTCTATTTTTACATTATCTTAATATTTATTATTGCTCATATCTGCCTAAACCCTAACACTTCAATGTTCCCTTCCCTCTTCACACGAGAAACTCTAAACCCCTCAAAGGCACTTATCAATAATCTGACCTTTTAATGAATTTATTGAGGTACCAAACCTGTGACTCACTTTTTGACATTGTTGTTACACTTACCAAGGAGACACCCTCCAAATGGAGTTTTTATCACAATGAATTATTTTTCCATTTTGATAGGTAGAAGAGCCACTTGAACTTCAGCTTCATTATTTGTTCCCTCTGTTAAATTATCTGCCCTGCTACAAGAATGTTACCCTTCCAATCCCCAATTACATATCTAGCACCTCTTGGACCCAGATTTCCTTTTGAGGCCCCATTGAAAAAATAATTTTTATCCAATCTTTTCTCTGGAGGGATCCATTTCTGATTTTCCTCCATCACATTCAAAGGATTGTCCCTTGAAGGCTCCTGAATTTTGTATAAGGCCAACTTGATTGAATATTCCTATCTTCTAAGGTGAATAGATTTTTGGACAAATTAACTTGAGACGTCTAGAGCTAATTACCACTTCTCAGATAGCCCTTTCCAATCTTGCCAAAAAAGTGGGATGTGTTTCATGTTTGTCTTGGAATATGCATTTTCTCTTCTCTTTTCAAATTTCTCATATGATTGCAGACGATAAAATCTACCATATTCCATAGAACATTGATTTTTTCGTAGGGATAAACCAACTCTATCCTAACTCACCCAATGTCTATGGGAGTGGGATTTTTCATTTTAACCAATTCATCACAAACTTCTAGCATTCTTGATCATAATCATAATTCAACAACAAATGATCTAAATTTTCCTCTTCCTTGTTGCACAAAAAATACTAGTTAAAAGGGCCTGCAAATCCAATTCTTTTCATTTTGTCTCCTATTAGAATTCTCCCAATAAATTCTAGCTAGGTGAAGGCCCATGCCTTTGGTAGGCAATATTTATTCCAACATAGTTGACTTAGCTAGTTATTCAATCTCATTTCATTTTCAAGAAATGCATATCCCAGTTTTACCGAGTACTCTCCACTTTTCAATCACCATCAAATCACATCATCTTTGTCTCGTGTCATTACCACTAGTTTAGATGCAAAGACATCCCTTAGTTGTTGCTTAGTATCTTCATCTGCATTAAGCTCATCCACATTCTTCCATTTCCTATCTTGTCCTAATTCATCAACATTCAACTCCACAAAATCACAGACTTTTTCTGCCCATTTTTCCTCCATGGTAGTTCTAAGGTTGTCGAAATTTCCCCTTTCCAACACTACTTCTATTTCATCCCACAATTCCAACTAGAACTTCATCCTCCTTCAATTCCCTAGTTTCCATGAAATTTGGTCTACAACCATTGTTCTACAACTAATCAGAAAATTCCATAATGTTACAGTCAAAATCTATAATTGTCATTTGTGTCTAAGTAATTGGCTTTAAGTATTCTTGTCCATTATTTTATTTTTTTTTGGGGGGGGGCTTTGGACCATACACCAAATAATCTTCTTGCCCTTTACTTCATTCAAAATCCTCCAATCCCTTAGTCTGGCCCCTCCCACCTCCTTTGGTTTACAAATTTGTCCCCACACCAAAAATGGAAGCTTGTCTTGATCTTGTTTTCCATTCTAGAAAAAATTGTTCATTCTCTGCTCAATCATTCAAATCACTTTCGAAGGGATTCTAAGACATGCCATAGAGAATAGAGGGATTGTTGATATCACCATTTTTAACATGGGGATTCTCCCAATAATTGTGAACCACTTACTTTTCTAGCTTTCTAATTTATTTACATGGCTATCTATAGACCCCTTTGAAAGAGACGATTTTCTCGAACCCCCAAACAAAGGAATACCTAGGAGGGATCCTCATCTAACTCTAAAAAAATTCAAAATTTATATTTACAAGTCGGGAGTATTAAAGAAAAATACTTCAAAATTTCATCAATTGATTTCTTGTCCCAAAGTTGCACTATATTTATCAAGGACCTTCTTCATCACCCAAGCCTCTCTCATCATTTCCTTACTAATTAGCAGTGTATTGTCGATAAATTTTAAATGAGAAACAAGGTAACCTTTAGAACAAAATAACCTCTTTCCATTTCCCCTCCAATCTGTGGTTTGAAATCAACCTACCCAACACCTGAGCCATAATAATGAACAAAAAAGGATATATCGAGTCTCCTTGCCTTATCCCACGCGAGGTTTCAAAGAAACCTTTGGGACTATCATTTGATGAGTCTATGTTTGGTGTCTTTTTGGGGAACGTTTTAGGTTCAGTTTGATGATATCTTAGAAAACTTATCTAAGACTCAGTTATACTTGAGCATGTATGGTGAAAATGTGACCACACTTCTATGAATCCTTACATGCAAGAAAACTCAAGAATGAGCCCTCACAAATCGATCCATAGCTCTCTATGCATGGAGTTGCAAGATTTGTAAAATTGCTCTCAGCTAGAGCTATAAACTCATGACCTTGCTAGTCAACCACACAATGAGAGAATCACAATGAAAACAAGGGCAACAATGCCAATATCTCCAATGAAATCAATATGGATGCAATGCAATGCAAACTAATCTATGAGAATGAAAGATGCAAGCTATGCTATGAAAGGAAAATACAAGTGTTACAAATCCTCCTATTAAGCTATGTGAGATTAATCTATTGCATAAAGGAAATCTATACTAAAAATGTCATTATCATGCAACTATGATGTAAGAAAATAAGCTAAATGAAATGCAACAACAATGTCTTCAAAGCTTGAATGCAAGAATGTCTTCAAAGAGCTCCAAATGACCTAGAAAACCTGCAGCATAACATTAGCATGAAAACTTAAGATATGAAAATGAGGAAGAGAGCTCTTCTTTTATAGGAAGTGAAAGGGAATGGACCATTGTGATTAAGAGGCAAAAGACTTAATCAACGGTGGAGAAAAAAAGAAGCTTGATCCTTGTGCACAAATATCCTCCAATAGGAAAATATGAGTTGACTTTATGTCGATATGAGACAAAAAGTGCTTTTTCCTTTTTATAAAATAAAAATAAATGATTTATTTGTGCAACTTAGGATAAGAGAAAAAGTGGAGATTTTTTATTTAAATAAAAGGGGAGGAAATTCCTTTTAATTAAATAAAGGCTTAGGATAAAGTGATTTTATTATTTAATTAAAAGAGATTTTTAATTAATTAAAAGGGAGCATGTTCTCTTAATTAAATAAGATTTTTATTTTTTCTGTTTTAAATTAAATAAGGCTCAAACCTTAGGAAATATTGAATTGATTATGATTTGATCAAGGAAATTGATATAATTGATATTATTGATATTTGAAAATATTGATTCAGGGATTTGATAAATTGCAGAAATGGGGCCCAAGGTCTAGGCGACCATTTTAGGGTGCATACAGAGCACATTATGATTGTTATTATGGTTATTATTTACATGATATAATGTTATATATTATAGCTCTAATTCTATGTGAAATGGTAATCAATCATGATTAATTGTTATGTTTTTAAGTATTTCAATGTGTTGTGTATATCCTTCATTATTTGAGCTAACCTATAGCTACAAAAATAAAAGATGGAATGATGAACCAATTATTGCTATGGGGAAGACATGGTCAAACCTTCATATAAGGAACCTTTGAGTGTCACTGTGTTTCTGAATTTCCACAAATGGCATTGGTTGAACAAAATGACTGGTAATGATTGTCAACTGAAGGAGAAAAAATCATTTCAATTCAGGTGTGTGCCCCATGATGCATGGCTATGTGTCATTTAACATTCCATGTTTTTAGTTTTTCTTTGGTGAATTTTCTATTAGTGAATAAGTCAAGATTTTCTAAAGAGTGGAAAGTGTAATGAAATCTTTTAAAACTACTAATGTTAGTTTCTTTGAGATCCCTCTCCTATAAAAAGAAGATAACTTTTTTTATGCAAAATTAGTTGATGTAAAGTGAAAAAATGGTTGCCAATGGTAGACTCCCACTTCACCACCATACATTGGAAAAGGACAAGGGGATCCTAAAATGTAGCCCCCTTTTAGATGAAAATTATATTAGCACAACCCAAGTGTATGTAGGGGTGCTAAAGTAATATCTACACCTAAGAGAAAGTGTTAATTCTAGGATCCCTTAATTGTGGGGACCTTTCTATTTAATGTATAGAAATGTTATGTATATTCAAGGAAACTAAAGTATACACTCATGCAATGATAAACAACATGATATCAAATCTAGTGTATCAAAGTAAGTGATATGGAAGAAGGAGAAAGAAAATGAACTCACCTTGAGGGTTAGTAGAGGATGCAAGTTCAGATCTGTAAAAGCAATATTAGATTGTGTCAAAATCGGGAACAAGTCTGGATCTAAAATCCTGAAGGCCGAATCTACAATCAATAAAAATATGAAAGATACAAGAACATGTCAAACATGAGGTGACCTATACTAGTATAGGTCAAACTTGAGGTGACCTATACCTAGAAAGACTGAATCCAGAGGTCTCAAATCTGTGACCAAATTTGTATCTTCAAATCTGCTCTCCTAAATCCAAAACTTCACAAATCTTCACCTGCACACAATAAAAGGGTAAATTGTTGTGGGAAAGGGGCTTGCCTTGGTCAAGCCCCTATATAAGAATTAACCTTGAAATGAAATATGAAAAGTGTGTAAAATAAGATAAATGTAAGTGTTACCTTGCTTGATCATTAACCCTTGTGGATGGATTCAGATCTCTTACTCCACAAATATGCATGCTTGTGTGTATGTATGTTGAATATAGGAATGTAGGACATAGGATGTCTTCACTTATGCAATAGATCAATATTTTCTCAAATCATAGATCATGGATATATGAATGCTTGAATAAGGGAGGAAGAATAATGAAACTTGGATGTGGATATTCTTGCTCAATAAGGAACTCCTTCAAAAATTCACCATGGAAGAGGAATTCACACCATCAATAGAAGATTGCCTTTGAAAGGATAAAAGAAAGAAGCCTTCAAATCTTGGAATCAAAGTATTTCCAAAAAGCTCTTGAAATCACCTTGAACTTGATTTCTTGCACTTAGATTGCTATATATTTCTTGCATAGAATATATGATCATGAATTATGTTTATCAAAAAGAGGAAGAAACCTCCTTGTATAGTGATTTTGAGGCTCAAATTCAGGAAGGCCGACTCCACTAGGTGGGAAAAGGGAAATACTTTACATTGGTCCCCAAAATTCACCAAAATCAAACCCCTGAGGTAAAGGTTTCCACAAGTGTGACCTATGCCAGTATAGGTCGCCCCAAGTGCGACCTACACCTAAAAGAGCTAATTTTGAGGTAAAATGTGTGGGGTTCAAGAAGCATTTGTAATTTTGGAGTAAAAATGAATAGAGAAGTGGGAAAATAAAGCATAATTGTATCCACCATCAAGAAGATCACTAAAATGGGGCCCAATGATGTATGATAAGCTCCAAAGCTAGCTTCCACTCCCTCCAAGAGACTCCACTTGTCTCCTAGTATCCTATTCCTCTATAGGACCTTCCAATAGGTTTAGATCATTAACTAAGACCTATTCAAACTCTTTTGTAAGAGTCAATCTATGAAAACTTCACCTTAAAGGATCAAAACCTTGATTTTGGATCACTTCTCCACACCCACTTAGAAGGCTCTAAGTGCAAATTCTCCACAAATGTCATACTTCATTGTAGGGACCATCTTTACTTTGAAATCATTCATATCCTTTCCCTTTTGACTCATCTTGGAAGGATCTTGCATCAAATTCACCATAAGAGACCTTAAAATTAGGCCTATTTCTAGTAGCCTTTTTTTATGGCTTTTGCCCTTTCTTTCTCAAATTCTCCAAACAACCAACAAAACCAACTTGAGATATGGATACCCTTTTGGCTTAAATTAAAGATTCTAGAGGCCTTAGGTTCTGACACCCTCCGTACACCTCCTTCCTATTATCAAGGAGAAACAGGGCTAAAAGACATAGTTTCTAGGACAGACTGATTATTTCCAAAGATCTTGCTCAAAACCTATCCACATGGATTGGTATGACCTCTATCCTCTTAGGATGGATAGATATGGTGAATTCCTATAGGAAAAATTCCTAGAGCCATACTGTAGCATTCATTCCCCACATGAGTCTCCTGATCTTCTCTGTCAAACCTCTAGCCGGGTCTTCCTAGCTCGCCTAGGGCTTGACTCTAAAAATAGCTACCTTTCTCATGAAGTTCTCTCCCTTTATATACATTATATAAAGTGGCCTCACTTGAAGATTCAACCATTTATTTTGTGTTTCCATGGTTGAAACTCATGTGAATGCCATGTCTTCACAAACTGTCACAGTGAGACCAGCAGACAATCCTAACCTAAACCAATTCAATAGATGCACTAAATCTACTTAAAACCCTTAACTTATCAAATGAAAAACTCTTAATAATTCCTATAGAACACTAAACCAATATTATATTTGATCATTCAATACATTAGGCCCGACTGTCAACACAAAACTCAAAAAACTTCACTGTAACTGGAGCAGAGCTCTCTATTCACAAACTCAAAATGTTACAACTCATACAACTGCTTTGAGATTCAAGACATTACTAACATTAGGTGTCTCCTCCATCATTATAGGGCCTTTTGGCTGAGCATAACCTCCTATAACTTAGAGAATCCAAAGTTATCCATGTTGCATGCAACATTTGCAATAATTGCAAATGTTGTCATGACCACATTTTTACAACATTTGGAAACTTTGGTAGATGCCTTAATCCTATATTCTAGGACTCTTATCCTCCTATATATCGAGGATCCAAGGTCATTTAATACCATTATAGCATCTTTACAGCCATTAACAACTCTTAAGCCTAAGACACATTAATGACTCAATCTCACTAACTCCTAACATTAATAAATTAAATAAACAACTAACAAAGGCTATTAGTGTGACCTTAGTCCTAATGACTAACTCACCTATCCAACATTGAAAGAGACCTTCTAAGGTCCTAAAACAAACTATATAACCTCTTGACTTGGCTAGAGTCAAGTACAAGCCAAAAACACACTAACCATGGAGGCTAGCCTAGGTGCTCCTGCACCACCCAAATTGTCCTAGAGCTTCCAAATTAATGGATGCTAACTTTTTAGGACTATAAATTTAGCCCCCACTTTAGTGGGAGTGTGAGGAAAAATCATTCTTGAGGTAAAGTAGATCAAATGCATAAGATGCTCTCATCCAAGCTAAGGAGGCAAAGAAACATCAAGCCCCTAAGTGACTTAAGTCCTCATCAAATCCACAATTAACATAAGAGACACATCACTGACAAGAGAGAGAGAGAGAGGGGGGGGGAGAAAGAAATAAAAAGATTTGTTATTACTTAGTCCCAGTAAGATTATCTATTTTACTATGAATCACAAAAATAAAGTGCCACAAAAAAAATGGCATTGAAAGTTCTAGCAAAAGGGTTTTGTGTGTCGTGCTAGTCAATCCATCTAGGATATGTCCTTAAATATTGTGTGTCAATAAGGGACCTAAAAAGATAGATATGTCCTTAAGGATTGTATGTCCATAAAGGGATTGAAAGAAAAAGAGGGATCATTCCTTAAGGATTGTGTGTCCATAAGGGATCCAAATGGAAAATATCATCGAAAAATAGTGTGTGTTTGCGAAATGTGAGAGGAGTGTATGCCCCCATGTTAAATCTATTGCAAATATCTTAACGAGAGAAATGACTTTAACAGAGCATGCATGCATCCACTAGAAATACTTCCACTATGACATGCCCCCAAGAAAGGACAAATCAAGGGAAATGAACACATGACAAAAGAGAGCACAAAAGGGATATACCAACTCTTCGGTCAATATGATCATATGATAATATATGAAATATTATGTCAAAATGAAATATCATCATTCCCTAAAGGAAGTAGAACTACAACATAATGGAAGAAAGACATGTAAGAATCACGAAGAAGAGTCTTTTTAGGGCTGCATCACGGAGACCAAAAAGAATAGGTGCTACCATTTTGCATCATCCCAAGTGGATAACACAAAGGCACATTACGAATAATGGAACATGTACAACATAACATGTAACGACATATAGAAGAAGCAAGACACAAATAGAAGAATGATTACGACATTGTGACTCCTTTATCACCTTGTTCCAATGGAGAAACAAGGGTTGTTTAAAGAAATCTAAACAAAACATAAAACAAACTTAGTACATCAAGGGAGAAGCACATTACAATGGAAAAACATACAAAATCCACCGCACAAGAGGAGAAAATAAAGCGTATCGCCTACCCCCTATTTCAATCCATAATGTGTAGGGAAGGTGGGAAACTTGCAAGAGGAGAAAAGTTAAGCACGATAGAAGGAACAATATCCAATTCCTAACAAGGGCCATGGTATGAAGATAGGTCAGTGTGTCCATTACTAGGAGTGATGTCCATAGTTATTTTGAAATCATAGCTGGTAAATCATTATCAAGATCAATAGTCTCATACATATCATCAAAATCACTAGCATGCATATCATTGTTAGACTAAACATCATCATCAAGAGTATCTTCATCATCAAGATTAATTGTAATAGAATCCAAGATACGAATAGCATTATCATGTTTATTACTTTTAACATTGTTCAAATTCACTTCCCCCATAGGCTCAAGCATGGGTTGGTTAAAAGAAAGTGAAGTATGAGGAGGTTTATGTTGTGATGAAATGTTTTGGGAAGCACATGTATGGGCTCTAGTATGACACTTGTGATGATAATTATGAGCGTTTCAATCAAATTTGGTTTTTCTAGATATTTGGGTTGGGGTAGGATTAATCAACATCAGGTCCTTTTCTTCTTTTGAAGAAAGAACTGAAGGAACCACACTAGGTTGAGATATTATAGGAATAGGAGCATGTAAAGGAGGAATAGGTTGTGTAGGAAGAAGGCCACAACTAGGATCATCCTTAGGTTTACTAAGTTCACAAATATTTTGAATCTTTTATGCTTGGTATGAATGGAAAAGATAATTTGGACGGACCTTACTAGGTCAAGGCATGGAAGGTGAAAATAAATCAAGGTCAATAGAGTCTCAAGGCACACCAGGCTGATAAAGAATATGATTAATAGTCATGATCTCTCCATTATGAGGAAATTTAATACATTTTTGAATAGGAGAAGCTAAGGTACTCATGGAGGTAAGCCAAGGAAGACCAAGTTTGACTTGAAACTGATTGGAATTAGGAATGGCAATGAAATTAGTATCCAAAGTTTTACCACCAACTTCCACAAAAAAGAAAACAGAACCATGGGAAGGATAAAGGAAACTATTGCAAGTTTGAATCAAAACATCATATTTATCATAAAAGTCTTTATGCAATTTTTTACTAAAATGATGTTATTTAGTTATCACATTCACCATGCAAGTAGGATCAACAAGGGTACCATGGGAATGAATAGCATCAACCCTAATAACAAAGTAAAGAGGACCCTCGGGGCCTTAATTGTTTCAGTAGGATCAAAGGTAATACAAGGTTGAGGTGAAGGTTTAGGTTTAGGTTGAAGTTGAGGTTGAACATGTTCAACTTGGTTGATAATATGAGTGGCTTCATCAACTTTCTCATTATAATCAATGTCCTTGGGAGAAGAAGGTTGCTCAATAGTGTTGGTTGAAAGAGAGGGAAAAAGGATTAGTATAAATTTGCAAATTATGATTAGGAAGTGCAACTAATTTATTTCCATGATTAGTATCAGCATCAATAGATATAACATTATAGCCAATAAGTTCTTGCACTACATTTTTTAAAGAATATCATTTTTCAGTATCATGACCGGGTTGACGATGGAATTGACAAAAACAATTGGGATCAAAGAATCCAGATGGAGCTTTGGATGGGTCTATTGGTTTGATAAGAGTAATTGTAATCATGTTTACATTCATTAACTTCATCATCACATTATGAAAAGACTCAGAAAATGGAGTAAAAGTATGAGAGGGTTTAAAAATAGAGGACAAAGGAGTCACACCTTTAGATGTTGATACCACTTATTCATAAATTGTGTTGGATGATTTGTTTATTTTGATGTATTTGTTAGGATTATGAAACTTTCTGTAATTGGATGCGATAACACTCTTGTCAACATGAACATGATCCATTGGAGTGTTTCTCTCAAATTGGCTCACGTGAAGTTGATAATGATGAAGCATTGCACACAATTATGAAAAGGAAGATAACTTAGTAAGGAGGATCTTATCTCTGATGGCCTTTTGTAAATAAGAAAAAAAAATGTATTGTATATCAACATCAGTCACAAGATAAGAAATCTGAGCATGCAAATGCTTGAATCTACCAATAAAGTCACTAACTTTTTCTTTAACACCTTGTTTACAATGTATCAAATTAGTCAAAGAAATTTGAGGACTAGTGTTATTTTGAAATTGTTGAATAAAAGCATTAGAAAAGTCGTGAAAGGAATCAATGGAATAAGGAGGAAAAGAACAATACCATTGCAAATCCTTGTCTCGAAAGGTCCTAGTGAACAACTTTTTCATGAATCTATAGTCATGTGAGAAAAATCACTACACAAGGTTTGGAAAGTCTTAACATGAGTCACATGATCACCTTTACCATTATAAGTCTCAAGATGAGGAATCTCAATACTTTTTGGTATGATAGCTTGGATAATATCCATGGACAAAGGACTATAAATATCACATGTAGGGATATTGAACTTGGGTTGAGTCAAGGAAACAAGTTGTTGTAAAGAGGACATGGTTTGAGCTAAGGTATTATTGGTAGAATCAGATGAAGAAATGATAGGAGGAGAAACATTGGAAATGTTAGGAATATTGTTTAAAATAGAGGGGATGTTGGAAGAAGCATGAATCATGTTAGCGGGATTGTTGGAAATAGGATTGGAATATGAAAAGGGAACGCTATGATAAGAAGACATAGAAGAAGGTAATGAAACACATGTAACACTTGTAGGAAGAGAATGAAGAATAGGATTAGGGAGACTCACATGTGTATGATTGGAAGGTTTGATTGAAGTTGTGATAAGAGGTGGAGCATAAGTGAAAATGCTAGGAATGGAAGTAGAGATAGCAAAAGAATTTTAAAAACTTGTAGAAGGGGGAACATAGCATAATTCTTGAGCACATTCTACTATAGGTTTAACATTAGAATCAATAAGATGGGAAATTCTATACAAGAGGTTAAGACTATGTTCATCATTATGAATGAGTTTCCTTAGGCCTTCTATGGAAGAATGGGTTTGAGGATTGTGATTTTATTGACCTAACCAATGTTCCAAAATTTCAAATTCATGAGTAATATTTTACACTTGGGAAGGATGAAATCTTAATGCTTCATCTTAATTATGGGAAGAATGAGAAGATTTAATCTCCATGATAGGATTAGGAACATTAGAATTGATATTGGTTTCAGCAAGATTCCTCAGAAAGAAGGGAGGTTCAGGATCAAAATAACCCATGAGTATATGACTTATTCTAGAAATAATACTATAGGTTGGACTTAAAGTGATAAATCTCATACACAAAGGAATGAAAGGGAGGAAGATGAAATGTAGAAAATATGTAAATAGAGTATATCTAAACACATACAATGTAAGAAAAACAAGATGGGAACAAAGTAGATCTAAATATGAAGGTGTAAGGAAAAACAAATAAGATCTAACTACCAAATCAAGAAGCATGCAAATGAAATCTAACTCCAAGATCGGTACAAAGAAGATATAACTACCTAATCAAGAATGTAGAGATGTAATGCAAAAGAAATCTAACACCAAGATCAAGAGAGGAAATGTAACAAGTTGGGTCCACAAAAATGTATGATGAAGGTGAACCTACACACATAATGATGTAAAGATGGTGCAAAGGAAATCTAACTCCTCAATCAAAAGGATAAAGAAAAATGTAACTATTAGATAACTGAGAGGAGGGGGGGGTGAATCAGTTAAGTCCAATTATCCTACAGTCCCAAATTCCTCCACAAATTTATAAAACCAATTTCAACAAATAACATAAACATCTTGGTAAATACTTGATTGTGCCTTTATGATTAATTAACCAATTGTCAGATAATGTAAACATATACTGATAAAACTAGTTACTTTAATGTGTAACATAAATAACAAAAAATCACATGCATACACATTTAACACTTGATTTTTCACGTGGAAACCATGTTAAGAGAAAAACCACCTGGGACCGGTACCCAAAATATTTTCACTCTTCTAAAGTGAGCTCGGTTAAGAGCCAACCCTATTAAAGGTTACAAAATACAATGCAAGGTGTGACCTTGTTAGAGGATTTATTACTAACAGTTCTATGTGACCATACATTCACTTGGGTCAACAAGAAAACAAGCAACATTCATTGAATGTCATTAAGAAACAACAAAGATGATTAAGTCTCACTTAGTTAAGAGATTTTGTCTGTAGCAATGGTTAGAAAGCAAAAATATATGACCTGATTCAAATACAAATTCCTTTGCTCATTTTTAGATCTATGCTAAGCTCAATATAACTCTGGTCATCATAATTTCTTTAATCTTCTTTCTTCCTCTAACTATGTTCTACTCAGTTATCTCCTTATGTTACTTAGTTAGGTCTACAAAATTACTTGGTTCTTACTTCAACCTATCTTACCAACTTCACATATATGCAGTCTTCTTCCTCACACAATTCCTTTCTTTGAATTTCTTGTCTCCTTATATAGACATGATAAACTATTTTCTTTTCAGCCCTAGATTTTGCCTCTTAATCTCCATCGTTGATTTTGCCTCTTCAACCTTCCTCGAAACTTATGCCTTGAAACATTTTCAATCTTCATTATCCGATCAACCTTGAATTTTTTCAAACATAGATCTTCATAATAGACTTTGTATTTATCCTCAGAATCTTCTACATTCATCCAGATCATCATCTCATATCGGCAATCACATGTTCCTCCTTATTTCTCCCGCTCGATCAATACCATGATATGTCAGTTTCTTCCTGTGCAGTTAATACCACACTCGGTGTACACTAAGTTCTTCATATACCGACCAAATTAACTTGTTTATTTTTTATCTTCAATACTTAATTGAATCATGTAAGCCAATTAAATAACTATCATACTGTCATAGACTCGTCAATAAGTTACCCAATGAATATCTTAATCATAACTTATACATCTCATCTTCATGCTAATATCTATTTTCCTTCACCAACATTACCTTCTTTAGATGTTTGCAACTATCATGATAAGTAAAGTCAAAACTAGTTGACATCAATGAAAATATAAAAACTGATCTAATATCTCACATATACCTTAGTAGCTCGGTGATCAGCTTCACATTCCCCCATTATGCTCTCCAAGTAGTCTTATCAGTTGTAGTCTAGCAATATCTCCCTTTGGCATTGATGGAAACACAATATGAAATATGTCATAGAATACCAAACATCTTAAATGTCCACAAATCAGTCTTTATGTTGTGACTTGGTAAGATATCCCTTATCTTATGCTTTTAATATGTTTAATCACTACATAACACGTGTCTCTCCTATAGTATTTTATGTTTAATTCATATTGTTTCCCTTTCGATTAGCTTCTTTCCTAGCTGATATTTCATGCATAATTCTCTTTGTTTGACAACAATGCCAAAAATAAGCTCTTCAATAGCCAAATAAGTATCTTTGTTGTTCCTTTTCAGATTCTTGTACTTTGCATGTACATATGTTGTCAGTTTTAACTTGTCTTCCATCCTTTTTCACAACCTTAGGAATCCCAAAGTGTGAACATCTTACATCAACATAATTAGATCTTCTGATAAAGTATAGGTTGATGCAATCCCATATCACCTTAGTGACTGTTAGACGGGGGATGGACCCCTAGTCTACTTCTCAAGTATTCAAATGTATCCTTCGGTAAGGGTTTTGTAAATATATCAGCAAGTCACTCTTGTGACTTCACATATTCCAATGTGACATGTTTCTCTTGAACTTGATCCCTTAAGTAATGATATTTAATAGATACATGCTTATTTTTTGCATGCATCACTGGATTCTTTGAAATTTTTATAGCACTTGTGTTGTCACAATATATTTTCACTAGATCTGTGACTTCTTCATTCATACCTTCCAACAATTGCTTTATCCATGCAATATTAGAACAATTAGCAGCAGCAACAACATATTCATCTTCAATAGTGGACTAAGAAATACAACCTTATTTTTTGCTTATCCATGTTACTAATCTTTCACCCAAATAGAATGTTCCACTAGTAGTATTTTTTCTACCATCAATATTTCCAGCCCAATCAACATATGTATACACTTTAAGTTCAAAATTGTCTTCTTTCTTATACCATAATATATAGTTCTCAGTGTTCTTCAGATATCTCAATATTCTTTTCACAACGATCATGTGTGTCTCTTTATGATTAGTAGAAAATATAGCTACAATACCAATAGTGTGTGTAATATCTAGTCTACTGTGCACAACATACATCGATTTTCCAACCATAGATCTATATAAGGTTTGATTTACCTCTTTTGACTTGTCATCCTTGGTTAGCTTGCATCCGGTGGCCATAGGTGTACCAACTAGCTTTGAGGCTTCCATACTGAATGTCTTCAAGATTTTTTTAACGTATTTTGACTATGTTATGTATATGCCTTCCTTCAATTGTTGTATTTGCAAACCAATAAATTTTCTTTATCTCTCTAAACACTAACATTTCAAACTCTTTTCTCATTTCAGTAGCAAAAGATTTACATAAACTATCATGACCTCCAAATATGATATCATCAACAAAAATTTCAGCAATAACAATCTTATCACCAGTTTCACATTTCAAGTATAGATTTTTGTTATCACTTGTTGTAACAAATCCAATTCTTATGAGATAAGAATGTAGTCTTTCATACCATAAAGTGCCTTTTGCAGCTTACAAGCCATGTTATTCTGAGTAGGATCAACAAAACCTTTAGGTTTTTCAATGTATACCTCTTCTTCAAGTATCTCATTCAGAAACACAAAATTTCACATCCATTTGATATACCTTAAAACCATTGTAAGCAGCATATGCAAGAAGTATTCTCAGTCCTTCAAGTCTAGCAACTGGTGCAAAAGTTTCTCCATAGTCAATTCCTTCTTCGTGTGCATAACCTTTGCAAACTAATCTTGCTTTATTTCTTGTAACATCTCCATTCTCATTCAATTTGTTTCTAAAAATCCATTTGGTGTCAATCACATTTTTGTCTTTAGGCCTTTGTACTAATGTCCATGTCTTGTTTTTCTGTATTTTCTCAATTTCTTCATTCATTTCTTTAATCCAATCATCATTTTTCAATGCATCCTTAACCGTTTTAGGTTAAAATTCACAAACCAAACATGTACTATTCCTTAACTTACTTCTTTTCATCATTCCTACTCCTTTGTCTCCAATTATCTAATCCTATGGATGGTGTCTTCTCACATATTTTGCTAGTATAGTTTCAGATCTCTATTCTTCAATGTTTTTTCCATTCGGTGCATGATCATCATTTTCTTTGGTATCTCTTTGTTGTTTCTCAGTAGCAGTATTTTGTAGCTCGATGATACTAGGTTGTTATTCAAGTAAAGTGTCAAGATCTTCATTTTGTATGTAAACAAGTCTATAGTCTTCTGCTTCCTTCTTGCTTTCTTCATCATTCTTCTCAGCAAACTCATCAACTCTCACATTTGCACTTTCAATCATCTTGCTAGTAGTCTTGTTCAAACATTTATATGCCTTACTTCTAGTAGAGTAATCAAGAAATATGCCTTCATCACCTTTAGAATAAATTTTTTAATTTCTATCATCTTTCATAATATAACATCTACTTCCAAATATTTTGAAATAAATCACTTTAGGTGTGTAACCAAACCATAGCTCATAAGTTGTCTTGTTTGTCTCTTTCTTCAATTGTACTTGGTTTAGTGTAAAAATAATAGTACTGATAGTCTCTCTCTAGTAAATTTGTGCAACATCTTTTCAATTAGAAATGTTCTAGCACAATCAAGAGTTGATATGTTCCTTCTTTCAACAATCCCATTCTGTCGAGGTGTCCTTAGTGCAGATACATGTCTCTTTATTCCATGCTCATTACAAAATTTGGTAAATTCATCAGAAATGAATTCACCTCCTCAGTCATATCTCAAGCATTTCAGTTTCTTACCAGTTTATTTCTCTATTTTTTCTTTGTACCACTTAAACATTTGAAAAGCTTCTAATTTTTATTTTAAGAACATGACAAACATCATTCTAGAGAAGTCATCAACAAACAAGATAAAATATCTATCTCCATAATAGCTCTAAGTTCTCATTGGACCACATAAGTTAGTATGAACTAAATCCAGAATTGCATTAGATGAATATTGTTTTCTCTTAAAACTAGACTTTATCATTTTACCCATTTGACATTGTTTTCACATCACTTGGTCTTTTTCCCTTTATCTTTGTAGTTTCAATTTTCTTTGTTTCCATATTGTCGATTGCCTCTGTGATCTCGGTAATCTCTTCTATCATTCTTTCTTTCACTTGATTTTTCACTTGTCCTCTAATTATCATTCCTATTAGGACAACTTGTAGAAATATGACCAGCCTCTTTACATTTAAAACATATCAAGGATAGTTTACCTCGGTATTTTCATTTGCCTTTCGGTAGCCTTCTAGCCATTAATGCTTCGAGTTCTTCAATCGCATCTTCTTCAACTTTAGTATCACTTCCATTTCTTATCTAATATCTACTATTTGATCTTCTATTATTTAAAGATGACACAAATGCAGATTCTTCCTTAGGTAAAATGCTACTATCAAAATTGTTAAGCTCAAATGCAGTCAATTTACCGATCAAACTATCAAGATATTAGAATGATTTTAGAATAAATGAGGGGGGGGGGGGGTGAATCAGTTATCCTCAGGTCTAGATGTACCAATTGAAATTTTAAACACTTCAACCAACTTAGAACTAATAAAAAATCCACTCGGTCTCTATAGAATATAATCAGTAACATAAACTTGCAATCCACTGTCCAAAAGTAATCAACTTGTAGAATATAAAACATAACACATTAGATAACATTCACAAAAGAATGACACCATGATTTAATGTGGAAACCCAACTTAGGGAAAACCACCAGTAACATGCTATCAAATTTTCACTCTTCTGAAGTGAGCTCTATGAGGAGCCAACCCTATTAAAGGTTACAATACACACTGCTAGGTGTGACCCTGTTAAAAGATTTAATCACCCTATTAAAAGTGGCCTTGTTAGAGGACTTAAGAACATCCTATTAGAATGTAACCTTGATTAAAGGGTTTACAAATGATTGTTAGGTCAACCTTAATTAAAGGATTTTGACTGATACAATGGTTAGAAAATAACAATAAGTTGTGATCTAAAACATACAACTCACTTTGCAAATATAGATCCAATAAGCTCATATGTTGATCCACTGACTGGCCTTCATTATCATCTCCATCTCTAATCTGCTCAAAAATCCCTTCAAGCAATCACTTCAACTCTGTTAAGCACTTCACAACTCTTCTCAACCTTTTGCTTAGGTTTTCCAATCAACTGAATCAACCTTACCTCCATCATAACCCAAAATTAGGTCATCCTTACACCTCCTTGATTAAGTAGCTTAATATTTTTCCTCTTAATTTCTTCAGTAGATCTTAGGTTTAGGTCAAATTCATCGAATCCTTACAACATTATATTCTCCTCCTTATCCTTCTAGATACCTCTCAAAACTTCTCCTTGAATCCATAAGAAAATATTTTACCATGCATTAAATGCTCTAGGTCATTTATCCTTATCTTCAACACATTTTACATAACCCAAGAATTCAACTATGTCGGCTGGTAATCTCAATTCTTTCACATACTATAAAATGCTGACACTCGGTCAATACAGTGTTTATCTTCTCAGTCATCATGTAATATCTCGGTCATCACTAAAAATTGTTCTTCTTGGCAATTACTGTCTTCGCTTGGTTAATTCTTTGATACTCAACAATTACTAATACTCGGTCGACACTAAATTTACTCATCTTATATTGGTGCTTGGTCAACACTAGCATCACTCGGCTTACACTGAATTTATTCTCTTTTTCTCAGTTAAGCCTATGCTTTCAAACTTTCTTTCCTCATTTCGTATATGCTTCAAAACAACTAACTTCTTCACTTAGTGTTAAAGACAAACAACACATTATCTTGCCAATGTGCCAACTAATCAAGTACCCATTGTAGTTTCTCATAACTCAACCTTTCACTAGGTCCTCTTGTTATCTCCTCCTTTCATATCCTCTTCATCAATCAAAAGATATGGTACTTTAATAGATAGCAATTGTCTCAACAGTTAAGGTTTGACATCAATGACAATATAACAATTGTTTCAATTGTAGTTTCAAACAATCTCTCTCTTTGGCATTGATGGAAACATCACATGCAACACCATATGCAAGTTACCAAACAATCCAAAAAAAATGTAATAAAGAAACTTCTGTCAACTTTCTCTATGATCATATCTTAATTAATATCCTTAGCTTCATTCTAATTCACAACCAAATATTAGCTCCCTCTTAGATAGATTTATCCCTTATTTTATTCAATGTATCCCTCTTTTCTTATGGTAACTCCTTCTAAATCTATATTTGTATCTCTCCCTCTGGTACACTAAATCTCTCCCTCTTTGACAACAATGTCAAAGACATTCATCTTCATCATGTAGATATCTTCATGTCAGTTCTCTGAACTATATACTCTCTCTGCCATCTTGCTTATGACTAATCAACATCTTGTTCTTTACTCTTCACAACTTTAGGAAACTCCTAAAGTGTGACCTCCTTTGCATCAATTTGTTAGATATTTTGATTAGTACATTTGATGCAATGCTCCTACATGATTCTAGGTAGCCTCAATTAGGGTAATCACCCCTAATTTACCTCTTAGATACTTATGAGCACCCTTAGGTAATGCTTTAGTGAATATGTCTACTAACTGTTCCTTTGTATTCACATACTCCAATCTCACTTCCTTGTCTTGAACTAGCTCTCTCAAGTAATGATACTTGATAGAAATATATTGAGTCTTAGTGTGCATCATAGGATTCTTTGATATATTGATAACACTTGTGTTATCACATAAAATGACAACTAGCTCAGTAGTTTCTTCCTTCATACCTTTCAACAATTTCTTGATCCACACTAAGTTTGAACAATTAATTGTTGCTGCTACATATTCAGCCTCTCCTATAGATTGGGAAATGCAATTACGTTTCTTGCTCATCCAAGAGACTAATCTCTTTCCTAGAAATAATATGCCACCACTTTTACTCTTTCTGTCATCCACATTTCCTGCCCAATCTACATCAGTGTAAACTTTCAGTTCAAAATTTTCAATCTTCTTGTAATACAATCCATAATCCTATGTTCCTTTTAGATATCTCAGTATCCTTTTTAATGTCATCATGCGATTCTCCTTAGGATTGGCAAAAAATATTGTAACAATCCCAACTGCTAATGCAATATCTAGTTTTTTGTGAGCAACATATTATATCTTTCCAATCATAGACATGTACAAGGTTTGATTCGATTCATCTGTATCATCATTCTTTGATAGTTTTTGTGCAGTAGCCATGGGTGTACTTACTGGTCTAGAGTGCTCCATGCCAAAGGTTTTCAGTATCTCCTTGATATAATTAGATTGTGTAATGTAGATACCTTTCTCCATCTGATAAACTTGCAAACCAACAAAGAATTTGATCTCTCCAAACATAGACATCTCAAATTCAGTTTGCATCTCATTTGCAAATGTTTGGCATAGGGCATCTTGTCCTCCAAATATGATATCATCAACAAATATTTCAACTAACAATATCCCTTTACCTTTTTCAGTCTTCAAGTACATATTGTTGTTGTCATTTGTTCTTGCAAATCTAATCTATACCAAATAATTATGCAATCTCTCATACCATGCTCTAGAGGCTTGTTTCAATCCATACAGTGCTTTGTGTAGTTTACAAACCATGTTCTTCTTGTGTGGATCAACAAATCCCTTTGGTTGTTTAATGTATACTTCTTCTTCAAGTATTCCATTCAGAAATGCAGATTTGACATCCATTTGATACACTTTGAAGCCTTTGTAAGTTGTATATGAAAGTAGAGTTCTCACTCCTTCCAATCTTACAACTGGGGAAAATGTATCCCCATATTCAATGCCTTCTTCCTATACATATCCCTTGCATACTAATCTAGCTTTTTTCCATGTGACTTCTACATGTTCATTCAACTTATTTTTTAACACCCACTTTTTTCCAATAACATTCTTGTACTTTGGTCTCAACACTAGTGTCAAGGTTTTGTTCTTTTCTATTTGTTCAATCTCTTCATTCATGGCTTGGATCCAATCTTCATTCTCGAAAGCATCTTTCACTATCTTAGGCTCAAACTCACATACTAAGCATGTTTGGTCTTTCAACTTACTTCTTGTCATGACTCTAGATTCTTTAGCTCCATTGATTTAATCTGGCTTATGATATCTTCTCATATATTGTGCTAATGTAGGCTGTAGTCTACTTTATTCTTTCTCTTGATCTTCAAGTTCATTTTGTATCTCCTCTTCCTCTCTTGATTTCTCAGCAACATCCTCCTGATGCTCGACATCTTCTTACTATAACTCGACAACATTGATTTCTAGTTCAGATGAATTGTTGGCCTCTCCTTCTTCCATGTATACAAAAGATCTGTAATCTTCAAGTTCCTGCTTGCATTCAATTTCATTATTTTCTACATATTCATCAACTCTAACATTTGCACTTTTCACAAGTTTGTTAGTGTTAGAATTCAAACACTTGTAAGATTTTCTCATAGTGGAATAACCTAAGAATATGCCTTCATCACTTTTAGCATCAATCTTTCCATTCCTATTGTCCTTCAATATAAAGCATTTTCTTCCAAAGACTTTAAAGTATTTCACATTAGGTGCATAACCATGCCATAATTCAAAAGGTGTAGCATTTTTACCTTTCTTGATTGTACTCAGTTCAAGGTATAAACATTTTTTCTTACATCTTCTCTCCAATACTTTTGTCTGACATTCTTCTCTATCATTAGTGTTCTAACACAATTTATGATTAATCTATTTCTTCTTTCTACTATACCATTCTATGGAGGTGTCCTTGGTACAGACATTTGTCTCTTTATTCCTCTATCATTGTAGAATATGTTGAACTCATTAGATATGAATTCTCCTCCTTTGTCAAATCTCAGACATTTTAAGTTTTTACCTATTTTTTTCTCAACTTTTTCCAAATACCACTTAAACAACTGGAAGGCATCAGATTTTTCTTTAAGAAACATTACAGTCGTCATTCTAGAGTAGTCATCAACAAATAGAATGAAATGTTTATCACCACAATAACTTTTTACACCAGTAGGTCAACAAAGGTCAGTATGAACCAACTCCAAAATATCATTAGAAGTATACGTCTTTCTCTTGGAACTAGACTTTGTCATTTTTCCCAATTGACATTGTTTACTCATCACATTATCAGGTTTCTTCAATCTTGGTAATCATCTTACTATTTTCATCTTACTAATGCTTACTAAATTATCAAAGTTCACATGACACAACCTCTTATACCATAACCATACATCATCAAATTGTGCAAACAAACATGTTTCTTCAAATAGGTCTAGATAGAAAAAATTACCTTGTCTATTCTCCATTTCCAATTAGTTCACTAGTTTTATCAAATATTTTAGCCATTTTGTGATGAAACTCAACTTGGTAACCAATATTTTTCAACTGTGCAACACTTAACAAATTGTGGTTAAGACCTTCAACCCAATAAGCATTGTCACATATGATCTTATCAATCAATCTTATTGATCTTTTTACCTTCACAATACATGGTGCATCATTACCAAACTTAACACTACTACCATTGTAATGATTTAAGATTTCAAACTTACTTTTATCACCAGTCATGTGATGTGAGAAACCACTATCAATTATCCATCTATCACTTTTACTCACATAAGAAATAAGTGTAGTTTTCTCATCTTCATCAAAATCATCTTTCATAGCAACATAAACAACTTCTACATCATAATCATTAGACTCACTAGATTCACGGTCAGTTTCTTCTTCAACAATATAACAAGACTTCTTACCTTTATTCTTGTAGTCCTTATACCTTATGTGATCTATGTCATCCCTTTTGTCTTTTTACTAATTTTATCTTCTCTCATCCTTGTCATTCCTACCAGGACATCTTGCTGCAATATGACCAACTTTGTTATATGAAAAATAGATTATAGGAAGTTTACCTTTAAATTTTATTTTTCCTCTCGGTAGCCTTCTAGCCATCAGTGCCTCAAGATCATCAAGATCATCATCAGATGTGTCACTGTTACTGTTCACACATATTTATTTTCCTTTCTTAGACTTTTGAAGAAACATTTGAGACTTGAATGTAGATTCAATATTATGAGTAGTGAAATTATCAAAATTTGACAACTCAAATGCAGTAATCCTACCAACAAGACTTTCCAAGCTTAGGTTGTTACCAGGAGCACATCTCAGTTCTTGTATTGTAGAAACTCTAATAGCATAAATAGGAAGTAGGGTTCTCAAAAATTTGCTAATAATAATTTCATCATCAATATTTTCATTAGCTTCTCTAATAGCATTCACTACCTCATTAAATCTAGCACAACATTGAACAATAGTTTCACATTCTAACATTCTCATTTCATCAAACTTTCAGGTTTGTCTCTTAGCACATTTTTGTCTCCACCATAGATAGGTGCCAGTGCGTCCCACATTTTCTTTGCATTAGTATAGTTCTTGATGTCTTCAAATTCAGGATAACTTAGGGAAGATGCAATCTCCAACATTGCCTGATTGTGTTCTTACTTATCTTCATCTCCTCGGATGTCATAGGTGTAGCTACTGGTACATAATCATGTTCCACATAATATTTCCCTAAATCACCAATTCTAGCTAGGTGTAACTTCATCAAACTTTTTCATGTAGGGAAGTTCTCCTTGTTCAGCTTTGGTACCTCCTTTTTCTACATCATGAACTTTAGCTTCAAGTACCTTCAAACTTTTTCCTTACAAGCACCACAAGCTCTAATACCAATTGTTAGAATGATTTTAGAATACCTGAGAGGGGGTGAATCAGTTATCTTTAGGTCTAGATGTACCAATTGAATTTTTAAACACTTCAACCAAATTAGATCTAATCAACAATCCACTCATTCTCTATAGAATATAATTAGTAACATAAACTTGCAGTCCAGTGTCTAAAAGTAATCAATTTATAGAATATAAAATATAACACATCAGATAACATTCACATAAGTATGACACCAGGATTTAAAATGGAAATCCAATTTGGAAAAAACCACCAGCAAGATGCTACCAAATTTTCACTCTTCTGAAGTGAGCTCTGTGAGGAGCAAACCCTGTTAAAGGTTACAATACACATTGTTAGGTGTGACCTTGTTAAAGGATTTAACCACTGTATCATCTTAAAATGGAAGCAATTCCATGATAAGAGAATTTAGCCCTCCGATTAAGTGGTATGGGGTCATGTCAAGTGCCTTGATTGGGTCTTCGCATGGATCTAGTTGTTTCCCCCTGTTCTGCTTCTCTCTCCCTGTTTCCAACCTCATTTCTAGCAACTTTCTCTGAGAATCTGAAGATCTTGACTTTCTAGGTCAAGGACGACCTAGTCCCTAACCTTCGTCCAGGGCAACCTCACCCCTGACCTAGGGTAGAGACTAACTCATCCCTAAAACCAGGTCCAAATTTTAATTTCCAGACGTTTCAGGATGTCAGGTTTTGGAAAGTTTTATTTTCATGCTTTCGGGTTGGATGTTTTAGGTTTCAGAATGGTAAACCCTTAAATTGCATTTAATCTAGGTCCATTTCTAGGGGTCAAGGCTAATTGGGATTTAAATCTCCAATGTCAGCCTCTCTAGAAGTTTGTGCCCTAGATCACTATAAAAGGAAGCCTTCCTCTCTCTTTTTCTCCATCTCATAATTCACAATCAAGCAATTTGAGCAACCACTTTTCATAATCTCTCAAGCTCTCAAGTGCAAGCAAGCAAGAAGGAGAAGGAAAGAAAGAAAGCATTCAAGCATTCATCAAGGAGATCCATTGTTAGCTCTTGAAGGATTCAATCTCTTTGGAGCCCCCTTGAAGATTTCTCCTTCCACATTCATCCAAGCCTTTTCCTATGCAAAGATACATTCAAGATTGGTGTTGAAGATCTAATTTCATTGATTTGAGACATCCTACATATTTCTACATTCATTTGGAGCATCTCTACTTGTGGATTCAAGGATTTGAATCCTCCACAAGGACTTCAACATAAGCAAGGTGAATTGTTCCATTTACTTTGTTTATTCCAGCAATTTTAATTCAATTTCAAGGTTAATTCCTAAATTGAGGTTTGACCAAGGCAAACCCCCCATCCAAACAACAAAAACTATTTTTCTTGCACGTACAGGTACATGACAATGAATTGAAGTGCAAATTCGGATACCCTTTTCGACAAAATTTTAAGATCCACGAACAGAATTTTCGTCAGAGATGAGCTTCAGTGAGGGGTAGGATCCTGCCCTGAGGTAAGACCTTACCCTGCTATCTAGGTCAAAGACAACCTGACCTCAGAAAGATAAAAAATTTCTAGGTTTTCTCTGTCTCGACATCTCTAGTCTGGAGTAGGTTGCAAAATTTCCCAAAACTATGCACAGACATCAGAAATCAATATTTTTCAGATTTCCCCTATTTTGAGGTTAGTATTTTCCTTGTATTCATTTTAGATTTCAAGTACATACTTTATATAGTAGATTATAGGGTTTCCTCCTTTATTCATGTTCTCCATTGTTTGATTCAATTGTGCATTGATCACTTCTTTGTGATTAATCCATTTGGATCTTTCCTTTTGGGAATTTGGATTAAGGATAGGTCCTATATTCCCCCTTGCATATCACATTATCTTATCTACCACTATTCAACCCCATACACATAATTACCCTACACATAGTGGTGAATCCATTTCACCTCTATTCATTTTGGTGAACCTAACATACATACCCTCTTTTCTTTTATGGAATTAGATGCCCTATTATGTTTTGTGGTGTTAGATTTCCCTTTATATTATCTTGTTGGTATTAGATTTTTCTTTTGTGTTAAATCTTGTATGCCAATTAGATTACTTGCATCTATATTTCAAAAAAATACAAAAAAAAAAATGCAAAATCTCTTTCAAAATACAAAAATATTCATGCTTTATGTTTTCTTAGTTTAGTTCATTTGCATTGTATTGGTTTATGAGCTTTACTACTTCTAGTCCTACTTATAACATTCCGGTTAGAAGAAGTCATAAACTCATGGGTGCCTTTGATCCTGAATCTTCATCTCCTTTCCTTAGGATCTCAGATGATAATTTGATTCTTCGTGATTGTAATCCTATTATGGAGCAAAACTCTTCTCACTCATCTCATGATGAAGATGATGTTTTAAGAGATCTTCCTGAATGAGTCCAAAAACTTTCAACTAAACTTGATAAATTGGGTAATTGGCTTATTCAAGAAAACCAAAATCAAGATTTTATTCAAGCTATCAATGCTCTTAAGAAAGTTCTTCATGATAGTGATCAGGGTGTTAACCTCTTATGTGATATTACTCACCTTTTCCATTCCAATGTTAAACCTTTAGCTCAAGAAGCTCAAGATTTAGGGTTGATTCCTCCTATCACTAGAGTAGAACCTTATTCTATTTCTTTACCTAGTATTCCTACCTATACTCCTTCTTTGGTGACTGTGACGATTCCCTATGTTCCTATGAGTGTTCCTCCTATGTCCCTTCCTACATCACAACCTTCTTATCATAATGTTCCTTTTACTTATTCCAATCCTCTTCCAACTGTAGTTCCAAGTGTTCCTCCAGTTGTGTCTTCTATTCCTACAGCTTCTTACACTTTGCCTAGTGTTTCTAATGTTGCTACTCCTATTTGCTCTAATGATTCAACCATCATCAATTTGGCTCAAACTATGTCTTCTTTACAAAAACTTACATCTTTAACTCAAAATAAGTTTAGTATTCCTACATGTGACATGGGAAGTCCTTTGTCCCAAGATATCATTCATACTCCTTTTCCTCAACAAGTCGATATGCCTTGTCTTGAGAATTATAACAGAAAAGGAACCTCGTTCATCATGTTAAAACATTTAAAATCCTTTGTAGTGATTATGCTCATGACCATAGGATTTTAGCTAATTTGTTTGCTATAAATTTTCGTGACAAGGCCTCACAATGGTATTGTTCCTTGCCTCCTTATTCTATTGATTCCTTTCCACAACTTGCCAATGCTTTTATTCAACAATTTCAAAACAACATTGGCTCACAAGTGTCTTTGACTAATTTGATGCATTGTAAACAAAGTGCTAAGGAAAAATTGACTAAATTTATTGGTAGATTTAAGCATTTGCATGCTCAGATTTCCTGTCATGTTCCTGATATTGATATTCAACGTATGTTTATTTCAAATTTGCAAAAGGATATTAGAGATAAGATTCTTCTTACTGAATTTACCTCGCTTCAACAACTTTGTGTAGTGCTTCATCATTATCAATTACAAGTGAGTCAATTTGAGAGCGCCACTCCAATGGCTCCTATTCCAGTTGATAAGAGTGATGCTTCTCCTAATCCAAACAAATTTAAAAAATTCAACAACTATGTCAAGATAAACAAACAAGTGAATGCAGTTGCTGATCAAGTTGTTATTGCATCTCTTAATGCCACTTTTGCATCCACTAATTTTTTATTAAATCATACGTTTACTCCTCTTTCTGAATCTTTACATTCTATTATGAATAGGTTGTTAACTGCTAATATGATTACTTTACCTCCTATTCAACCTCTTTTACCTGCTACAATTGCATCTAAATCTTTTGATCCTAAAGCTTTTTGTCAATATCATCGTCAGAATGGTCATGATACTGATAAATGTTATTCTTTAAAACATAAGGTTCAAGACTTAATTGAGTCTAATACCTTATCTGTTGATAATCTTGATGGTTGTGGGAACAAATCAGTCTCTCCTCTGAATCAAAATCTTCAAATCTATACGAATCCTTTACCTGTGCATGATACTAATACCATTTCTCAACCATCTTCTATGGAAACTGTGTATGACTCAAAGATGGATGACCTTAATCACATTTTTAATCAAGTGGAGCATGTTGTTCAATCTATATCTCCACCTCCACCTCAACCTTAGCTTCAAACTATACTTCAAGTTCCATCTCAATCTCAACCAAAACCTAAACCTAAATTGAAAACTCAGGAACTTTTGATTACCTTTGATTATTCTAAGACTATTAAGGCTCCTGATGGTCCCCTTTATATTTATGCTAGGATTTCTCAGATACCTACTCATGGTTGTCTTGTTGATCCTACATCCCCAGTCAATGTTATTATTGAAGAAAATCTTTTTATGAAAAATTTGCAACGCAATTATTATGATACATCTGATGTGTGGATTCAAACTTGTAATGGTTTTATTTATCCATCATTTGGTTGTATTAACTTGTCGGTTGAACTTTGTGGTAAAATTGTGAACACTACCTTTGTTGTTGTTCCTACTTGTGATCAATTTCAAGTTAAGCTTGGTTTTCCATGCATGTTGTTGCTTCACCTATCCATAAATATTTTAAATTTGTTCATGATGAAGAAGTGAAGATGGTTAATCATAGTTTATATCAACCTTCTAGGCCCAGGGACTACACTACTCTTGATTTCTTTTGGCCTTCATTACCTAATTCATGTCCTTCTCGACTTGATAATCTTTTCTGTTCATATCAAGCCTATAAACATCGTAAGATTCTCAAATTAGGTGTACCTTTGATGGATCTTAATCATGGTCTTTTGCCTACACCTTCTATACCTCCTTTATCTATGGCTTCTACATCTTTTAATCAAGTTCCTACTATTGCTTGTAAATCTGCTGATAATCCTATTAATCCTCCTATAGAACTTGTGAAGGATCATGTGATTGTTCCTCCTAGTTCTCAACATATTTCAACTATAGAAAAACATAATCGATCTACTAATGAACATCGTAAAAAGCATCATGCTCAAGCTAAAGCTTGAATTCTTTACTTTCTTCTGATAAGCCTATCCATGATGTTGTTACTAATAATGATGTTAAGATGCATGATTATGATTATTCTATTCATATCTTAGATCCTATTTTGATTAATCTAGATGAAGAAGATAATCTTGATGATGTTAATGATGAATATTAGACTATTGACATTGACATTGATTTACCTAATATGCTCTCATCGCAATTAACACTTACACCTAGTATTGAACATTGTGATTCTCAAGAGGATCCTTGTTTGGAACTTGCTATCATTCCTACTGTGTTGGATATAGTCTCTCTTGCGAGTTACCCATCTTCCCTAAATGATATAGAATGAGATGGGGAGAGTAGGCGGCATGATCTATCATCTTGTCCTTTATGGTAGCTTTGTTGTGTGTTTTCCTATAGTACTATGCTTCTCCCATGATGTATTTGCTAAATGTTGTTAGATTCTTTTATACGACCCTTGTTTCTCTATTGGTGCAAGGTGATAAAGGAATTGAACCTGGTGTACAATTCCTCTATATGTATTTCTATTCTTCCATATGTCATTTCAAGTTATGTTGTACCTATGCTATTGTTCATAAATGTTTCCTTGTGTAATCTGCTTGGATCTACGACTTGGTAGCACTGATTCTTTTTGGTCTCCAGGTCATGGTCTGAAAAGATTCTTCTTTGTATCTCTTATCTGATCTTTCCTCCTTTGTGATTGTAGTTCTACTTTCTTTGGGGAATGATATCAATTCATTTACAATAATATCATATATATATTATCTTATGATCATACTGACCTCAAAATGTGCACTTCTCTAAGTCATTACTTCCAAGAGAATCCATGGATTGGAAACCTTGAGAAAGTGACCTAGAGCTCCCTAGGCATGGAGTCACAAGGGTGTTTAGAATGCTCTTAGCTAGAGCTATTAAGCCAATAACCTTGCTAGTAAACCACGCAATGGGAGATTCAAAGAGACAAGGGCAAGAATGCCAATATCTTCAAGAATCAAGATGAAAATGCAATGCAACTATGCTAGAAATGAAGATGCAAGAATGAAACTATGCTATGAAAATGAAAGTGTTACAAGCTTTTACTAATTAAACTAGGTGATTTAAGCTAGAACATGGAAGGAAAGTAAACTAAAATGCCATGAAAGCTAAGCTAAATGCAAGAATGAAAGCTAGAATGCAAGAAGATCTCCAAAGCTCCAAAGTCACTAAGAAATCTTGCAGCATAAGATTAGTATGAAAGAACTGATTCTAGAATGAGAAGAGAGCTTTTCTTTTATAAAAAGTGAGAATACACGGACGATGGAGATTAAGAGGCAAAATATTTAATCAAGGGTGGAGTTTGAAAGAGTAATCAATCCATGTGCACAAGTCTCCTCCAATGAGAAAGAAGTGTTGACTTTTGAGCCTCATGTGAGATAAAAGGTCTTTTCTTCTTTTTATAAAATAAGAATAATGCTTTATTTGTGCAACGTAGGATAAGAGGAAAGTGGGGGCTTTTTATTTAATAAAAGGGGAGGGAATTCCATTTAAATAAATAAAGACTTAGGATAAAATGGTTAGCCCATAGAATAAAATTGAATAAATGATAAAATTAGGATTTGATCAAGGAAATTAATTTAATTAAAAATATTGATTCAGAAAATTGATAAATTGCAAGAATGGGGCCCAAAGTCTAGGCGACCATTTTAGGGTGCATACATTTGCCCCTCTTTGACTAATGTGAGATCGATTTGGGATCACATGTAGTCAAAGAATGGAATTGAAGTGTGAGATTGATTTGGGATCACAAAACAACCCAGACATGTGTTCGACGGATGGGAACACATCAAGACAAAGATAAGCTGATTGAAAAAGAAAAGGCCAACACCCATGTAAATAGGTAATTGTCAAGTCTCAAATAAGAGATAAGAATCTCAAGGTTCGATTAATAAGTTGAATCAAGGATTGAATTTTAATAGGTACTGCCCCCTCAGAATCAAAATCAAAATTAGGTAGAGGAGAAACAGTAAATTGATAAATTTGATCAAATCACTAGAAATCATAATCAAAGGTGAAAGATAATAAAATAACCATCAAGCAGTGAAGATATGTCCCAGTTTGACTAGGTTTGACTGAGAAAGATATAGGATAAAAATGAAGTCAAACCTCAGAGAGATGAAGCAAATGAAAATGAATGAAAGACTAGAAGGTTGAAAGAGATGGGGATGAATAAATGAAGATGCCCCAGTGAAGATCAAAGGATCAGGCCTCAAACAGTCAGCCAACTACGCAGAAGAAGGATAAATTTTGAATTGTGATTTTAACTATCAAGATGAACTTGGATTTTGATTTTGATCCTGAAAATGGATCCAGGATGTCAAAATTAGCTAGGGGTGCAATTTTCATGAAATTCTGAGATGTTTTGAAAATTGGGTCAAAAAGTCAAAATGCTATATAAGGGGTAAAAAGGTCATTTTCAAATTCATTTGTCTTTTGTGATATTGAGAACTTTCAGAGGTCAGAGAGAGATTATGGCTCAGCAGGCAGTGATTCCAGTCCACACACATCGATTTGAGCATGGTCGGTTACACAACTAGCCTCCCCACTATGGTGCCCCAGTAAGTTTTCAAAAAAACTAGCCTTTTGAGTCATTTAATGCATTTATAAAACATTTTTAATATTTTCAAATTATATGCATGCGAAATATCATACGATAGTTTTAAAGTATCGCACACCTTTGATACTCTATATTGTGCAATAGTTCGCAGGTCCACAAAGTATCGCACAGATGTTCAATCCAATATCGCATGATACTAGACAAAACATCATGCGATCTTGTGTGAACTATCATATAGGAAAAGAGTATCGCACTGCTATTGAGGAAAGTATCACACGATATAATATCAAAAAATAGTATCACACCAGTGTAATAAGAAATATCGCATGTTTTTAATTTGAACAATATGACATGGGTCTAGACAATTTTTGCGTTTGATATTTTTGTACTGATTTTAGACATCCATCGTGATATGTTCTAACATCTTGGTTATGGGTTATGGCTTACAGGAGGCCTTTCTGGTGCTCATTATCAGAGTTCTGAGAGTGACCGGGCTACGCTGTGTCAGGGATCTAGATACTCCTGGTAGAGATGATCTGATCAGCATGGGATTCAGGTTTCGGCTGGATATGCCCCATATTTGGGCAGATCACAGGTTGTTGATGGGTTGGCCGAGAGATGGCACAGTGAGCACAACACCTTCCATTTGCCGACTGGAGAGGCGATGATCACATTAGAGGATGTCTATCAGCTCCTCCTGATACCTAGCTATGGAGATCTAGTGAGTATAATCATGTTTATAAATGTTCACAAATGTAATGTTTTCATATGATGAAAAATGACATGATTTTTATTTTTTTGGCACAGGTATACTATGATCAGACTCTGATAGAGGGGCGACAAGCCATCCAGGACCTGTTCCAAGATGTGACCATCATTGATAGACATCTTAGCTGGGAATGGTTGATAGAGGAGTATGGTCAAGATTTTTTGGCTCCATGTATTGTGTGCTCAATAGTAGCACAGGTCTTGGTTACTAACAGGAACCAGAGAGGGTTCCCACTAGGATGGGGTAGGTTAGTTGTAGATTTGGTAGCACATCCAAGGCAGATGGCATGGGGCCCAACTATCTTAGCAGATATGTACCATGAGCTGCATGAGATAGTGTATAGGGACAGTAGGACTTGGGCATGTGGGGCTGTTCTCACGCAGATATGGGCGTGGGAGCACATAGTCATTGTGTGACCATGAGTACAAGCTCAGGAGTGGAGACACCCCTACATCTATAGGTATACAAGTTTCATCAGCCAGCCCCATAGCGGAGACCTCACCTACTACAGGAGGCTTCTAGATGAGCTCACAACCTTTGAGTGGAGACTATACCGACAGTGTGAGCAGTGGAGTGACCGGGATCAAGAGCTCAGATACATGTTGTATAGTCAGCCACTACTCGGTCGACATTCAAAGATTGTTGAGTAGTTTGTGATCTCTCAAGTGTGGAGGCAGTTTGGGCTGTAGCAGAGGGTACCCACGGAGACTACCACATATGCCTGGTGCAAGGAGGATGAGGGATTGGGGTGGTTTTCGATGCTGGACTACAAGCAGACAACACAGGAGACTATAGGTCTACATAGAGAGCCTTGGGACTATTTCCCTAATATGGCATATGTAGGAGTTGATGCAGCTTATAGGGCAGAGTGCAGGAGATGGCCTTTCCCAAGATTTATAGTTCCAGATGCACAGCTAGAGGCATCTGATGGGGATGGGGATGGGGATGAGGATGGGGGAGACAGAGGAGGGGGAGGAGGGAGAAGAACAACAAGATAGGGGTCTCGATCAGGTGGCCAAAAATGGTCACAGAGACAGGTTTTAGATGATGATGATGGGGCGAGACCACCTTGCCGACGGGTGGATGTAGGGCAGGAGCAGCCTGGGGATAAGGGGAGAGGATCTTCGTGCTTGGATATAGGTTTTGGAGGCTGAGGTCTAGAAGTTGAGGACCACTATTTCTATGCGAGATCAGTAGCTCCTATATGTACGAGCTGAGATAGAGCAGCATGAGTAGATTCTGAGGAGATCCGCAGGGAGGTAGCATGAGCAGCATATTATCATGGTCTAGATATAGTAGTTGTGCCTAAGGGACATAGATCACCACTCTACTCTGAGAGGGCAGGGTGATCGAAAATGGTAGGTGATAGGATGGGACCACTGGCGCCACCACCACCAGCTCCACATGATGTGGCAAGTCAGTCCTAGGTCTAGGGCTTTAGATGTATAGTCATATCTTGAGACATTATCCAAATTTTGGATCCCATATTGTATTTGTATCATGATTTATATATGAGATTACTAGATTGACGATTTGTCTTGTGTACTTGTCTCACTTGTGATGGATGTTTCAGTATTATTGTCTTTGTTATATTGCTCAAATGTATGATGTATGCTTATATATGCTCATGTATAATCTCTCTCATAGATGTATGTTTAGTTCTCATGTTATGATATAGACTCATGTTCTTGAAAATGATCTCTTTAATATAGATATGATGATAAGATTAACCCCTTGTGATGATAGGAAAAGGATGTGATGTGAAAGATAAGGAGCGAAAGACATGATTGAGAAGAAGCAAAAAAGGTGAGCACAGTTGACTGACAAGTCTGTGAAAGATGAAAGGAGAGCTCTCTCCATATGCAAGATGCAAAACTAAACTAACATGAACTTAAGAATGCAAGCTACTATGAAAAGTGGTTTACTTTCAAGGTTACAAAGCCATTAGACTCTAATAATCATCATCGAGCTTTATTGGTAGTGTCGCAAGATCATACAATGCAAACTAGTATAACTATGTGAATCTGAATATGATCTATATGAATCCCACCTAAGCATCAAAGACATGTAGGTCAAGATGACTAGTGTAGTGAGGTTTCCTAAGTTTAGTATAGCAAGATTATGCTTGCATCGAGACACAAGAAATTCAAGATGACTATAAGCATGCACTTGTGGAAAACAATCAAGGATAATACCTTATAGATCCTGTTAATATGATTTAGAACAATAGAGAGGGGGGGTGAATCAATTGTTCTCAGGTCTTGATGTATAAAATAACTTCAAAACTTTTCTTTAAATCAGATCAAGCAACCGAAACAAACTTGGTCATCACTGATTCAATAATAGAAACATATAACTCAACAGTCCACTACCCTACTGTATCTAACTTGTAAAACACAAAAATGTTCAAACCCAAAAACATTCACACAAGTATTGACACCAGGATTTATAGTGGAAACCCAATATGGGAAAAACCACTTTGTAACATGCTACTATTATTTTCACTCTTCTGAAGTGAGCTCGGTTAAAAGCCAACCCTATCAAAGGTTACAATACACACTGTCAAGTGTGACCCGGTTAAATGATTTCAATCACCTTGTTAAAAGTGAGCCTGGTCAAAGGACTTACATACACTCCATTAGAATGCAACCTTGTTCAAAGGATTTAACATATGACTGTTAGGTCAACCTCTGTTAAAAGGATTTTGATTGTTACAATGGTTAGAAAGTAGCAGTAGTATTGATCTGAAAACATACAACTCACTTTGTAAAATATCAAATCCAATTCCGTACACAAATGTTGGTTTACTGACTTTGAAACTTTGCCATCTCCACTTTTGATCTTCTCAGAAATTTCCTTCAAGCAATCACCACACTTTTCCTTCAGCCTTTTTGTTAGATTAGGTGAAAAACTAATCTCCCAAGAACACCTGCATGCATAACCCTGTCACATGGAAGAAGCAAAGAACAGAAGCAAGAAAAATCTATGGAGGCCAAAAAGCCAGAGACATCTTATGGACATGCAAAGAGCAATTGTATTACAAGATTATCTCTATTATGATCCAATAAGTGAATTAAATGAAATACAAAGAGGGAATCCTTATAAAAGGATACCAACACCCTAAAGGTGAAAACCCTAAAGAATAAAGAGATGCCTAAGTCTAACTTAAGTGTAGAGAATAATAGACTAATAATTAAATAAATTAATTATTAGCTATAATATGACTACTCTAACACCCCCCCTTAAGTGTAACTTAGGGAGAAGCTAAATAACTAAGGACTAAAAGAAGCATGAAAACAAAAATGCATGAAAGAGCTATGGGTCCCGGCAACAAGGCCTGATCAGGCACCCAAGTACAATAAAATAAACTAGATGAAGGAAACAAAGCCTCCAATCTAGGGAATGTCCCAAAGAAAGGAACAAGAAAGAGCATGAAGCTGCAAACACTGTCAGAAGAATACTGCTGGAACCCCCACTGAAATAGTGCATGACCAGGTAGAGAAGACAAAGTTTGAAGAGCTGATCAATCAAAGAGGTGACCTCCAAAAAAGGAATGAACGAGTGTCTATATAGTAGATGAACCATCTCACCGAAATGCATAGGTGCCTAGCCACTGCATCCGCCTAGTACATAGGAACAAAAACTGAATACGTAGATCACTCAACCGAACCAAGGAAGCAATAGAGCCAACAGGTGAACCCCCCCATAATGCTGAACGGGGTGACAGGAACACTGAAATGCAATGCCAGAAACATCTGCAAGAAGAAGAAACAGGAACACCTATGTGCAAAAGAAGGTACAAGCACAGGATAAAGGGCGGTGTCATAGACACAAACTACATGAGGCTAATGTCGTGGAAGGTACACTCACTTGACAAAGGTGGATGAGCACAAAAGGCAAAACATCATAACCCCCCCATGGCACTTTATAACTGAGTGCGAGTACAAACAAACACAAGGAGTACAAGATCCCAAATATGCAAAAGCGGGCACTTTATCTCAGTGCGTTTACAGAAAAGAAATGCTACAGAAGAGAAGCATACAATGCTCAGAAGTCAAAAAGAAGAGTGAGCCAGAAGAACAGAAGGAGAGATCCCAAGACCTGTAGAACCCAAGTAATCCGCCAGAGTGTGAAAGTGCAAAACTCAAAGGAGAGAAAACTTAGAGCAGAATCTGAATAAAAGACCCCTGCAACTGAATAACTCATAGAACCAGCTTTCCAACGATATATGGTGAGCCCAAAAATGAGTCCGGATGAGCGAGATATGGCTCCCGGAAGGTAAAAAATAAACATCACCTTTGACAGAAAAAAAACACTGTCAAAATAGAAGATCTAAAAACTCTAACCTCCATAATCGGAAAAATCTTGGAAAGAGCTTTCCGACGATATAAAGAAGTCTAAAAAAGACCCCCGTACGCTCCAGATAGAGCAAAAAAGGCCCAGGTACCCCCAAAAAGGCAAGAAAAGAGCCCCAGGGGCTAAAAAAAATGAGCCCCCGGGTGCATGGCGCGCGCCGGGGGCTGGGCCGTAGCCCTCGGTTCACCATATGACCGCGGCCTGTGAGTATAAATCCTGCAGGGGCTGAGAAAACATCGCCGGGCACAAATGAGAAGGGCGCCACCGGGGAGCGGTGGGCGCCGGGAGGACCCACGGAGCGGGGCGCAAACAGGAGGCAGGGAACCTTGAGCAGCGGCGGGTGGTGGCAAGTCTGAGGTGGTGGGGGGCCGCTGCGGGCGGCGGGGGCTGCGGTGGGTGGTGGGCCGGGAGGCGGCATGAAGAGACCGCACAGTGCAGAGGGGTGGCCGCCGGGCGCTGGCCGGCGGCGGTGGTGCGCCGACGGCGCGCTGGCGACGCATTTAAAATAACACTGCACGCGGTACACAAAACGCATAAAAACCTTAAAAACAAGGTTTTTTTAATATTTTTTTCTCGTTTCTCGTGCCGTACGGCCCGTAGGAGGCCGAAAAAATTCTCCAGAGCCTTGGTGTCCAAATCGGACAAGCTTTATATGGATTCTGGGGTTTTTGGGCCTTCTGGACGCAATGGAAGTGTCCGTTTGGGCCCAAAATGCCTCCAAAAATAGAGACCCCCCAGAACCACTAAAAGAAGCCAAAAAAGCTTCTGAAACCCTCTGTGCTTCAATCAAATAGGAACAGTGAACCGCAGATCTGCTCTGATACCATGTTAGATTAGGTGAAAAACTAATCTTCTAAGAACACCTACATGCATAACCCTGTCACATGGAAGAAGCAAAGAACAGAAGCAAGAAAAATCTATGGAGGCCAAAAAGCCAGAGACATCTTATGGACATGCAAAGAGCAATTGTATTACAAGATTATCTCTATTATGATCCAATAAGTGAATTAAATGAAATACAAAGAGGGAATCCTTATAAAAGGATACCAACACCCTAAAGGTGAAAACCCTAAAGAATAAAGAGATGCCTAAGTCTAACTTAAGTGTAGAGAATAATAGACTAATAATTAAATAAATTAATTATTAGCTATAATATGACTACTCTAACACTTTTCGCTTATACAGTCAATAAAACTTTACTGTTCTTCCAGCATCTCCTTCACCCATGCATACTCATACCTAGTGCTTTAGTTCCCTTAATACTTTCCTCTGTTAGGTTAAATTTTCTTTTGCCGCTTAATCTCCTTCATAGATCTTAGGGTTATGTCAAATACATTGAATCTACCTGCTTCATGTTCTTTGTCTCCTCTTCTAGAATCATCTCAAATCTCATAAAGATTTACCATAAAACATTTTACAAAGCATTAAATGCTTCTATACAATCAATAAATAAAGTCAACATGTTTTACATAATCCAAGAATTCAACAATGTCGGCTCCAAATCTAAATTCTCTTCAAATATAAAATTGCTGATGCTCGGTCAATACTGTGATCATCCACTCGGTCTCCATGTAAAATGCTTGGTCACTACTAAAACTATTTCCTTGGCAAATACTATCTTCCTCGACAATTTATTGATACTCGGTCGATACTAGATTTTTGCTCGGCATCCACTAATTCAGTCGACTCTATCATAACTTGGCTTAAACATGATTTCTTCATTTTTTCTCGGTTAAGCCTACCAGTTTAGTCTTTAATCATACTAAGATAAACAATACATTTGTTAGAAATAGGGAATACTGAGAGGGGGGGTGAATCAGTATTCTACAAACTTTATCTTTTTCCCAAATATGGATATAACAGATTATCTTCTCACATGCATAACATAAGAAACTAAATAACATGCATAGCAATAACATCAAAGAACTCATAACACATTGTTTGTTCTCGAGGAAACCCTGGCCAAGGGAAAACCCCGGTGGGGATGGTACCTACAAAGATTCACTAATCAAAAGTATCTTGTTAAGGATATTGACCCTGTTAGGAGTCTATTACAAGCATATAGTGTATCAATCCTAATTAAGGGACTATAGGCCTTGTTAGAAGCCTCAACCCTGTTAGGAGTTGTCAATACAAAATCTGATTACTAGATGAGCCCACTGCCCAAACAAGTAATATACAATGTATACAAAATAGGTCAAGGTACATAACCTTTTTCTTCTTGTATCAATATTCCTTTGTGACTCTTATCTTCACATCATCACTATTACATTTGCTTCACAATTACATTTATTACATCACTTTTTCTTCGCTATATATCTTTTCTTTTCAATTACAATTGCATATATATACAAGTTATTAAGGCTAATAACTTTACATGGTTGGCTTCCATATATCATTATCTAAGAGTTAACATCTAGGATGTCATCCCTTTATATTTTTAAGTCATTATTTTGACAAAAAAAATAATCCCTTAACTCTTTACCAATTCTGCGTTCATATTTTGTCCTGTCGACTTCACACTGTCTTCGGTAAAACTGTCATAACTAATTTCGTACATGTTGTACTGACTTTCACTCTAAGATGGGTCATCATTAGCCATCATAGAGTCTATGTTCAAGTGCACAAGCACTGAACTCACTCCAGTCAATGTAACAAACAAAAACTATGTCCTGGTACACTGTGAAAACACTGTCTCACACTTAGACAAAATTATGATGCGCTCTGCTATACTTGCTCTCTGACTTGTGCGATCTTCATGAGGATCATATTTTTCCATAATGACAACATCTATGTACTTACTTCATCCAAATTGCCAACAATCTCCCCCTTTGTCATTGGTGGCAACATATGAGAAAATTGGCTAAGTGTACAATAACAAAATTTTGAAATTGTCTCAAAATTGGCCATAGTATAAGATATATACTATCCTTATATCTCCTCAAAAATAATTCTTATATACTGCAATACTCCCCCTAAGAGTATACATAATACTATCAATCTTATTCTCTGTAAAATTCTCAATTTTCTATGTATCTCTCCCGCTTTGACAACAATGACAAAATAAAGTAGGGAGGCTTAACAAAATTGTAACACAAAAGATTATACCTTAAATGTCTTATTGCAAAGCTGGTAGGCTTGCAACACAATCTGCAAAATCAAATTTTATAGCTTCTAACTCCTTTTCCCATGACTTCTTGATGGAATCTGCCACATTAAGTAGTGTGCTCAGTCCATAAGTTGCAATTTGACATGCTTGGAGGGTCTCAAAGTTGAATTTATGAAATGATATCCTAGCTGTAAGACATTCTTCCAGCTGCTCTTCAATAACACTTATCTTCATGGAAGTATGTTCTCTTAGAAGAGTGAGTCTCCTCATTTTTTTGTTCCTCTCATCTTGCAAAATTCTTATTTCATCATACAGCTTCCGAACTTTCTTCTCAACATGACTAATCTTCACATTAGGATTAGAAAGAAGGTTTGATTCATTTTGAATCTCTGCTTCCTTCATCTTGATCTACTTGTCTTCTTCAGCTACCAAAATCTCTGGCATTGTACACTGTATGTATAAAGACTTTCATGTTCCCAAATGTCTTCTCAAATCCTTAATATAGATATCAAGACTATTGACATCATCTATGATATTTTGATTGATACTCAAAAGCATTCCAGCCTCATAGTCTACTTGTGCCTTTACCTTTGCAATCTCAGATAGATTTGTAAACTGATCGTTAAAGGTTCTCATTAGTTTCTTTTCTTTCTCCAGAGGGTCTGCATTTGCAATCTGTGTGGTTACAACTCCTTATAACTTTTCAATTAAGTCCTTCAGACAACCTTCAAGATTATTTACCTTCTTGTTTTTACCAATAATTTTATTTAGGGAAGTGATCAAGTCTAACTGATCATCATCATCAACTTCCTTTCCTAAATCTTCAAATAAAGATCCAATTTCTCTCTTCTTTTTAGTCTTAGGAGTAAGACTGATGTCTTCTTTTGTAGGAAGGGGTACTTCTACCTTAGTTTCTTTAGGTTCTTCAGTCATAGATTGGGTTTGTTCTACTTGTTCAGTTCTATCCGGTTCATCAAGAGCCGAATTGTCAACAATGTTTTCTAAGTTCTTAAATACATTTTCTTCAGTGTCCAAAGTAATCTTTGTACCTTCAACATTCATAGATTCTTCTTCAATATTTATAGCAGGTGGAGAGGGAATATCCTCTTGTTATGCTTCTTTCTCTTGCTCTGTTGCAACTGAAGTCTCTCCAACAATTTCTGCCATAACTTTAATCATTGCTTGTTCTGTTTCTATTCTCACTTGCTCATACTGTCCTGCCATGATCTGAATTGTTCTCCTCTTAGTCCTCAAAAGAGTGCCAGGGGGCTTCAAAATCTATTCAAGATACTCATCATCTTTCACAACACATAGTTTCTTCACCATGTTTTCTCTTATAGTTTTATCTTCTTCGTGTGCTCTCATTTTCCTGTTAACAAGCTTCTTGAATAGGTCATCAGGAATCTTTCCCTGAATAGTATCAAACTTCTTGTTAGCCAGAATCATGTACTTAACAATAGAATTTTCAAGATTCAATCTCTCAGAATAGTCATAAAGGTCATAGTACTTATTCATCTTAGTAAAGTCTCCATCTTGTATGATTTCTTCATTCACTCTCTCAATTCTAGGTTTCCATGCTTTCTTCTTCACAGTGGTGTCATCATCTTTAATTACTGTAATTTTCCTAGGGACTGGTGGCACCAAAACTTTTTGCCTCTTACCAGGTCCTATAGCACTTTCCTTCACTCTCTTGCTGGGTGTGGAAGAAGAGGATCTAGTGGATTTCCTTCTTTCTTGTTCTTCCTCAGGCTCCTCAACTTTCACCTTTACTTGTGTAGGTTCATGCTCAACTGCACTTGATGACAAGGGAGGTACAGACAAGATTTATTTTTGCTCAATACCTCTAATTGCTGCTACTATCTTCTTTGCAATATCAAACTCATGCTCTGTCATGCCAGAATCCTTTAATATTTTCTTTATAGTGTTTTCCACTCTCTTCTTAGACTTCTTTTCTTCCATTATAGCTTGAGCAAGGTTGAATTTTTCTTCAAATGTTCCAAATCTCTTGCATTGGGTGTCCAACTTACTCTTAAGTAACCTACCAACATATCCTTCTATCTCTGCTTCAGATATCTCATAGCCAAGAGGGTCTATGAACTCAATTCTAGGTTCCACTGCTTCAATATAGGTAAAGTCAATGTCAACCATGAAACATATATCATTTTTATATTTCTCCACAATAGACTGTGGAATCCTTGATCTGCTAGATACCAATCTCTAAAATGTCTTCAATACCAACATAGCACTTTCATTCACATTATCAATAACATATTTCAAATATACTTTATTGATTCTTTCCATAAGCCTTAGGAGAGGGAGAGAAGTTCTCATTGTGCATGTACTTATCTTCTCTGTAAATCCAGTCCTTAATAGCTACCTCTTCTTTTTCATCCTAGATAGGAACTAAGGACTCTACAAATGTGCCAAATAAGGTCATGGCCGAAGAGGAGGGTCTCATCTCTTGGGAATGCTTTCCATAGGACCTAGGTGAAACTGGAAGTTTTGTAAAGGAGTCAAGTTGATACCCCCCCATACCAAGGTCCATTGATTTGAATTTATCTTTGCACTGTGCTAGAGTCATATTGAAATCCTCTGCTTCTCTGCTGAGGGGAACATGAGTCCCTGCTGGAATGGAATTGAGAGATAATGTGCTATCCCCAGGTATATAGATTTCTACTCCATTGTAGGGGAACTTAACACATTGGTGGTAGGTGGATGGAATCGCTTGCATATCATGGATCCACGGTCTACTAGGTAAGATGTTGTATGTTAAAGGACCAACATCAACAATTTGAAAGAAAATGTCTTTCTTAACGAGGTCAATCCTGACAGGAAGGATGGCCAACCCCTTGGAGCTCCTTTCTGCCTCATCATAGGCTTTTATTGTGATCTTCTTTCGGGCATCTATGACCTCTTCTGAATAACCCAATGTTTTTAAAATACTTAAAGAAAAAATATTGAGCCCAACAGCCCCATCTATCAACACACGCCTGACATGGGTTTTATGGATCATGACTTCAATGTGAAGGGTGAGATTATGCAGGTGGCTCAAAGCTTTGTCATCATCTTCTGAAAAAGTAAGGTAATGTGAGCTAGCAATATGATTGACCATGCTTTGGAATTGATCGACATCTATGTTGGTAGGGACATTTGCTATGCGCAAGGCATCCTCAAGGACACGCTTATGTCTTGGGTACAATTCCAAGAGCTCAAAGATCGAGATCTGAGTTGGGGTTCTCTGCAATTGGTCAACAAGATTATAGCTCATTTCAGGGTTAACTGTTGATTTTGTGGTGACATTCTTGTACGCCACTTGCTTTGGTTTACTGGTGGGTTTGAACTAGGACCTCTAATGACCACAGGACCTTGGCTTCTTGTGACAGCATTAAGAGCTTGGGATGCCCTTTTAGAGTGAGGAACCCTTAGCACAACCATAGGTTCTTCATCAAATATAGGAGGAGAGCCCACATCATAACCATAAGGATCCTTGTCCCTCATCATGTTGACATTTTCCTCCACAACTTCAAGCATATTGACCACATTTTCTATAGCTGTGTCGGTATAGTTGATTTCGACCTTGCCATTATTTGGTTTAGAGGTTTCCCCCTTCTCATATTTAGGCAAAGGCTCCTTGAAAGCCTTGTGATCAGTATTAGTGTTCAAATCATTCACCTTAAGTTTTCCACTCTCAATGAGGTCTTCGATGATATGTTTTAGTTTCCAACAATGTTCGATATCATGTCTAATACCATTGTGGAATTTGCAGAAAGCCTTCTCATCCCACCAATGAGGTTTAACACCAGGAATATGGTGCTTTGTGGGATCTTGAGGATGTGCAAGATTGTTGGCAATGAGCATTTTGAAGACATCCTCATAGGAATCACCAAGCTTTCAAAACTGATGCCTTTCTTTCTTAGGCTTTTCTTGGTACCTTGGCTTATGTTCTTGTTGGTTGGATGTGTTGAGCTTCATTGCTTAAACAACACTAGATATGTGAAGAACACCTTGATCCTTAGGTTGAGAAGAGTCCACCACTCCATCATTAACCACTTGCTTGTTCTTATTCCAATGGAAGTTTTTCCCTTTGTCCTTATTAGCATTGTGGTTGTTTTGACCATTGTTGTTATTTTTGTTGTTGGTCAAAATTCCTTGTTCTTTCAAAATGTCCTTAATTCTATATGCATTTTCGACCATGGTGTCAAAGGAGTCAAAGACCATTTTTCTCACTTCATACTGCATCTCAAGAATCAAGTTTCTAATAAGAATGTCAATCTTCTCCTTCTCAAGAATGGTCATGGAGTAATGAGAACATTGACGTCTCCATCTTTGCAAGAAAACCACAAATGACTCCCCTTGATTTTGTTTCAAGTTACATAGGTCCAACATAGTGACAGATCTTGAAAGATTATAGGTGAAGTGTTGGATGAATCTATGAACAAGTTCTTTGAAAGTTTTGATGGGGGGAGTAATATTGGTAAACCACTCCATTGCTTGACCTTTGAGACTCCTTGGGAATAACCTCATGAGATAGGAGTCATCTTGGTGGAATTCAAATCTCATAATGTAGAATTGGCGCACATGGTCATGTGGGTCCCCATTACCATCATACTTGTCATATTGGTGGATTTCCACCTTCCTAGGAAAATCCTCCGTGGAAATCTGCCATGCTCACACTCTTGTCAAAAGGATTAGGATATATTGAGTCAAGTGAAAAGGAACTCTTAGGTGCCAACACCTTTTCCATCATATGCTTGAGTTGCTTGATCTCCTCTTCTTGAGATGGTCCTTGCTTCTTGATCTTTCTATCCACATCAAAGTTGTAAGGAACCCTGGCACCCTTTTTGATCAAGCTCTCTAGGAACTTATCCTTGTTTTGCTCCAGATATTTGTCCACATATTGTTGGAAGAGTGGTTCTTGTTGCATCCTCATGAAGTCTTGAGCATCAAAACTTGAGCTACTTCCTCCATGTTGGGAGCCATGATGAACTTGTTGGGAGGGTTTCCTTGAGTTCCTAGGAGGTGTTTGTCTCCTATAGTGAGCATGTTGTGAAGTCCTTCTTCCTCTAGGACTAGGAGATCTTGAAGGGGTCCTTGAACGCCTTCTACTTCGTGGGGTTCCCGAAGGAGTAGATGGTGGAGATTTGTTTCCACTATTGATACCCCTGTTGTTGAATTGGGCATTGAGTTGTTGGGCTAAAAGCCTATCTTGTTCTTCTTGAAAGGCTTTTCTTTCCAATTCTAACAAGGCTTGTCTCTCCGCCTCTGGGAGTTTAAAGTTCTCTTCTTTTGTGGCTTGTTCATCCAAAAAGGCTTTCCTTTCTCGTTCAATTCTTTTGAGCCTTTCACTCATATACCTTCAGGTTGTTTAGAGTGGAGAGTTTGGTCTCGAATGTTTGAACAAGTCATTAGTAAATGCTGCATTCACATGAGCATCACAAGGTTTGTTGTTTTGGTCTTCGTGTTGTGACTGTTCATCTTGGTGAGCTTGTCTGTGATACCTTTCATCTCTTTGATGGGCATCCAAATATTTGGTATTGATAGGGGGTGATTCTGGTTGATTGTCATCAGTAAATAGCATGTTGTCTCTATGTCTCTGAAATATGTCATCAAGATTTTGATCCATTGCTTCTCTCTCCTTTCTAGTCATGGTGTAACTCATGTCCATATCTGATTGAGAAGGTGCTAAGGATGTGCTCAACTCACTAGGATTACTCTTAGGTTTAAACCAAACTTTGGACTCGCTCCTAGGGGATTGATCAAAGATGGACTCTTTTCCCTTACGCTTTTGACAAGTTTGGACTAAGGGTAACTTGTCAAAGACAACTTGAGGTCATTTTCCTTGGTTGACTTGATACCTTGTTGTAATCGAAATAAAAGAAAAGACCCTTGGTGATAAGATGACCCTATGAAATGTCGATACCAAACTAGGATAGTAAAAGCATTCAATTGTCCAAAAAAAGAGATGGTAAGATAGAAAATTACAAAAGGTGTAAACCAACACTGCCACAGAGGTGCCCAATCAAAGGATAAGTATCCTAGCACATATGGAGGATGATTTAACCATGTTATATTTGATTGAAATTGATTCTTTTGATGGAAGTGAATTGGACAAGAGACTACTAAGACTCTCCAAGTATGTTACCAAATAATCTAAAGGGTTACTTTTTCAACAAGGATGACTTCTAACTTACCAATTCCAAACAAGGTCACTTGTGAAATCAAAGAATACTAATTCAAGGGGTCAAAAACACAAGAACCCAAGGTACAAATAGGCTTCCAACTGCAAGGTAAGAGACCTAAAATTTGGATTGACCAAAGGAAAATTGAAAATGACACAAATCAAACAAACAACAAGATTACTCTGTGTGACAATTCACAAGGTATTGGGATGATACAATATGTCTAGGTGATATTTTGCACTAAGGTCATGCGACAGTTTCCATGTAGTAGGTGTGATATTTTCTAGGCAAGTTGTGTGATGCAAGAGCAACAATGAAGTATCGCACGATAAAACTCAGACCACTATGTGATGATTGTTCAGTATTGTACGATTCTTGACCAGTGAGTGTAAAAATTTCATTTTTTGAAGGCAATTCATCTAAAGTCTCAGTTTGATGGTTCAATTTATCAACTCCAAACACAATAATAGAAGAGAATAGACAGGTTTGCAAATCGTAAGTGATTAAACATGTTGAAAAACACTTGCACAAGGGAAAAAGCAACCTTGTCAAGACAAGCACTTGTGATATCAAAGCGAAAAATCCTATGAATGCTACTGTGATGTTTGATGTTTGAGAACATTTACATGGGTAGATCACAACGAAGACAAATCAAGCACTTACTAGCCTAGAAAGACAAAGGCTCAATACTTAACAACTTGGCCCACACTTGATGTTCCATTGCCTCACACAAAGTGGTTGCCCATAATAGATGTTGGCTTTGTCGTGGAAGTGCCAATGACACAACCAAAGGAACACAGATGATGAGTAGTCTTGGGGTGATCCAGGTTAGTCCACTAGGATCAATCCTTGCACCAAGATGCTAAGCGAAAAAATTGGGTAGTTTCTATCTATGGTTCATAATTAGGGCTTCCATTCATAATACCCCTCTTGCTCCCCAAAGGGGCTCCTTACCTTGTACCAAGTAACAGACCTCACGGCCACAAGAGTACCTTAAGAATTCTTGCTTAGAATTTTCCTCATGGTCACAATCCCACAAGTACTCACACCAAACGAAGACAAGTACTATGTCTACCAAGGTTTTGTGTCCTCGATAGCCTTGATTTTATAGTGGGTCAGAATAGTTCAATATTAGCTTGTCCCCACTTGGGTCGTTCCTCTTGATTTCTCAAGAGCAGGCCCACTAAAGGATTCTAAAACTAAACAAAAAGTGGATTAACCTTTGAGGGTCAAGATTTTTGGTTCACCTCAAGGGTGAAGAGCATACTCTCCTATCTCAAAAAAAAATTTCCCAAACACACCAAGCAATGTTCAATTAGCCTCTTGCTTTCAAAATCTAGAAGTGGGTCAAGATTTCTGGTTCACCACAAGGGTGAAAAGCATACTCTCCTACCACCAAAAGACTCCTACAACAAGATATTAAGTGCCTAAGAAAAGAATCAACTAGTATATGCCACACTTAAAAATAAAAGCAATGAATAAGCACTTGATTATTTTTATGCTTTGGGCAGCCCTGCAAGAAAGGTTAGTAGCCCTTGTGCATTTGAAGCTTTGACATGCGTTCTTTTTGGAAAATATTCAAGAAATGAGGGCACACCTACAAGCACAACTTGTTAGCCCCACCAAGGTTAGCACAATAAAATCAAGAATAATCTGCAAGTTAAACTTGTTACAAGTAGTAGTTGCCGTTGCACCAAAAGATCGACTTGTTAATGCCCGATACAACCACTAGACTTATAGAAGACACAGGAGGTGGTTAATCCATGTCACGAATCTTGAGGGGAGCACTGACCATTTTTCCAACAATCTCCCCCTCAGCGTTACCCGAGGAGATTCGAACCTGTGACCAAGCTCTGATACCACTTGTTACAAGTAGTGGTTGTCGTTGCACCAAAAGATCTACCTGTTAATGCCCGATACAACCACTAGACTTATAGAAGACACAGGAGGCGGTTAAGCCATGTCATGAATCCTGAGGGGAGCACTGATCATTTTGCCAACAAAACTTTTCCTTAACACAACAAATCAAGACTAGCAAACAAACAAATCCAAATCATGCAAGGAAGAACCAAAATCACTCACTGCTAGGCCTGTGTGATAGTTCTATCAAAAAATGAATCACACGATACTTCGCAGTATACTAGTGCGATAATTTCTCTCTAAATGATACTTTGTACAACCTGCATGTGATAGAGTATAAAACACCAGTGTGATAGAATCCTATATAAGCATACGATACTTTTACTGGAAAAGTATCACATGGGTATATAATAAACTATCGTACGATACTGGAAGACTGTCGTATGATACTTTGTCAGGAAAATGTAGAAAATAGTCGAGAACAGCAAGCAAAATATGATGAAAAATTAGCAGAAATGCATGAAAAGAAAAGACAAAATAGAGTGTTCTGCCCCATGGTGGGCGCCAAAAATGTACACTCAAAATGTGCATTTCTCTAAGTCATTACTTCCAAGAGAATCCATGGATTGGAAACCTTGAGAAAGTGACCTAGAGCTCCCTAGGCATGGAGTCACAAGGGTGTTTAGAATGCTCTCAGCTAGAGCTATTAAGCCAATAACCTTGCTAGTAAACCACGCAATGGGAGATTCAAAGAGACAAGGGCAAGAATGCCAATATCTTCAAGAATCAAGATGAAAATGTAATGCAGCTATGCTAGAAATGAAGATGCAAGAATGAAACTATGCTATGAAAATGAAAGTGTTACAAGCCTTTACTAATTAAACTAGGTGAGTTAAGCTAGAACATGGAAGGAAAGTAAACTAAAATGCCATGAAAGCTAAGTTAAATGCAAGAATGAAAGCTAGAATGCAAGAAGATCTCCAAAGCTCCAAAGTCACCAAGAAATCTTGTAGCATAAGATTAGTATGAAAGAATTGATTCTAGAATGAGAAGAGAGCTCTTCTTTTATAGAAAGTGAGAATCAACGGACGATGGAGATTAAGAGGCAAAAGATTTAATCAAGTGTGGAGTTTGAAAGAGAGATCAATCCATGTGCACAAGTCTCCTCCAATGAGAAAGAAGTGTTGACTTTTGAGCCTCATGTGAGACAAAAAGGCTTTTTCTTCTTTTTATAAAATAAGAATAATGCTTTATTTGTGCAACTTAGGATAAGAGGAAAGTGGGGGCTTTTTATTTAATAAAAGGGGAGGGAATTCCTTTTAAATAAATAAAGACTTAGGATAAAATGGTTAGCCCATAGAATAAAATTGAATGAATGATAAAATTAGGATTTGATCAAGGAAATTGATTTAATTAAAAATATTGATTTAAAATATTGATTCAGAAAATTGATAAATTGCAAGAATGGGGCCCAAAGTCTAGGCTACCATTTTAGGGTGCATACACCTGTGCTATTGTTCGTAAATGTTTCCTTGTGTAATCTTCTTAGATCTACGACTTGGTAGCACTGATTCTTTTTTGTCTCTAGGTCATGGTCCGAAAAGATTCTTCTTTGTATCTCTTATCTGATCTTTCCTCCTTTGTGATTGTAGTTCTACTTTCTTTGGGGAATGATGTCAATTCATTTACAATAATATCATATATATATATATATATATATATATATATATATATATATATATATATATATATATATATATATATATATATATATATATATATTATCTTATGATCATACTAACCCCACAGTAGGTAGATCCCTTCTGTGTTCTATGTATGTTTATGTGGTATTTCCCTTGATTTGTCTTCATCTGGGGGCATCTCATAGTGGAAATATAATCGGTGGAGTTGTTTATGTTTTCGTTAAATCCATTACTCTTGTTTAAGTGTTAGCAATGACTTTAACATGGGGGAATACGCTTACCTATTGCACACACGTGCTTTTTGATACACATATATTATTTTTCAAGATACCTTTTCTCCCATTTTGGATTAGTGACTAATCCTTAAAGCATGGATTTATATTTTAGGATCTCTTGATCCCTCCAATTTCAAATTTTTGAGCCCTTAAGGTCGAAGGTGTCCTTAAGATTGGATCTCTTTTGTTTTTGGTTTTCCTCTTATGGAATAGAATATTCCTGAGGATGAATCCTTGATGGGTTGACTAGTGAGTAGCCACATTCACTAGGCAGTTCAATTCCATCTTTCCAGTTGTGTTGTTTCTTGGTGTGGTTCACAATGGGACATAAGTTCTCATTGTGTGAGATAATCTCTCTCTCTCTCTCTCTCTCTCTCTCTAGAGATGTCTCTCTTATTGTGATCTTGTATTTGATGAAGACCTGAGTCCCTGGGGGCTTGAGGATCTCTTTGTCCCTTTTATTATGATAAGATTATCTTTTCATTATGATCTCCTTTACCAAGAGTTTGCATCGAGTCCATACTCTTGCTAAAGTGGGGGCTTAATGTATCATCTTAAAATGGAAGCACTTCCATGATAAGATCATTTATCCCTCCGAGTAAGTGGTATGGGGTCATGTCAAGCACCTTGATTGGGTCTTTGCATGGATCTGGTTGTTTCCCCCCTGTTCTCTCTCCTTGTTTCCAACCTCATTTCTAGCAACTTTCTCTAAGAATATGAAGATATTGACTTTCTAGGTTAAGGATGACCTGAAGGGTCAAGGATGACCTCATCCCTAACCTAGGGTAGAGACTACCTCGTCCATGACCCCATATCCAAATTTCAATTTCTGGAAGTTTCGGGATGTCGGGTTTTAGAAAGTTTTATTTTCCTGCTTTCGAGTCAGTTGTTTCAGGTTTCGAAATGGTAAACCCTTAAATTGCATTTAATCTAGGTCCATTTATAGGATTAAGTTTAATTGGGATTTAATTCTCCAATGTTAGCCTCTCTAGAAGTTTGTGCCCTAGATCACTATAAAAGGAAGCCTTCCTCTCTCATTTTCTCCATCTCATAATCCACAATCAAGCAATTTGAGCATCCACTTTTCATAATCTCTCAAGCTCTCAAGTGCAAGCAAGCAAGGAGAAGGAAAGAAAGCAAGTATTCAATCATTCAAGCATTCAAGCATTCATCAAGGAGATCCATTGTTAGCTATTGAAGGATTCAATCTGTTTGGAGCCCCCTTGAAGATTTCTCCTTCCACATTCATCCAAGTCTTTTCCTATGCAAAGATACATTCAAGATTAGTGTTAAAGATCTAATGCCATTGATTTGAGACATCCTACATACTTCTACATTCATTTGGAGCATCTCTACTTGTGAATTCAAGGATTCAAATCCTCCACAAGGACATCAACATAAGCAAGGTGAATTGTTCCATTTACTTTGTTTATTCCAGCAATTTTAATTCAATTTCAAGGTTAATTCTTAAATTGGGGTTTGACCAACGCAAACCCCCCATCCAAACAACACAAACCATTTTTCTTGCAGGTACAAGTATAGGACAATGAATTGAAGTGTAGATGCAGATACCCTTTTCAGAAAACTTCTGAGATCTGTGAGCAAAATTTTTATCGGAGATGATTTTCAATGAGGGGTAGGATCCTGCCCCCAGGTAAGACCTTGCCTTGCTATCTAGGTCAAAGATGACTTGACCTCAGAAAGATAAAAAAAATTTGGCTTTTCTTTGTCTCGACATTTCTAGTCTGGAGCAAGTTGCAGAATTTCCCGAAACTGTGCACAGATATCAAAAATCAACATTTTCTAGATTTGCCCTATTTTTAGGTTAGTATTTTCCTTCTATTCATTTTGGATTTCAAGTACATACTTTCTATAGTATATTATAGGGTTTTCTCCTTTCTTCATGTTCTCCATTGTTTGATTCAATTGTGCATTGATCACTTCTTTGCGATTAATCTATTTAGATCTTTCCTTTTGGGAATTTGGATTAAGGATAGGTCCTATATTCCCCCTTGCATATTACATTATCTTATCTACCACTATTCAACCCCATACACACATAATTACCCTACACATAGTGGTGAATCCATTTCACCTCTATTCAATCACCTTGTTAAGAGTGGACTTGTTAGAGGACTTAAGAACATCCCATGAGAATGTCACCTTGATTAAAGGGTTTACACATGACTGTTAGGTCAACCTTGATTAAAGGATTTTGACTAATACAATGGTTAGAAAGTAACAGCAGGTTCCGATCTAAAACATACAACTCACTTTACAAATATAGATCTAATAATCTCATATGTTAATCCACTGACTGACCTTCATTATCATCTCCATCTCTGATCTACTTGGAAATCCCTTCAAGCAATCACCTTATGTTTTTTCAGCTCTTCATGGATCTTCTCAGCCTTCTTCTTAGGTTTTCCAATCAATGGAATCAACCTTACCTCTATCATAACCCAAAATTAATTCATTCCTATACTTCCTTGATTAGGTAGCTTAATCCTTTGCCACTTAATTTATTTTGTAGCTCTTAGGTTTAGGTCAGATTCATCGAATCCTTCCAACATTTTGTTCACCTCCTTATCCTTCTAGATACCTCTCAAAGATTCTCCTTGAATCTATAAGAAAATGGTTTACCATGCATTAAATGCTCTAGGTCATTCATCCTTATCTTCAACATGTTTTACATAACCCAAGAATTCAACTATGTCGGCTGGGAATCTCAATTCTTTCACATACTATAAAATACTGACACTCAGTCAATAATGTGTTCATCTGCTTGGTCATCACTTAATAGCTCAATCATCACTAAAACATTTTCTTCTTGACAATTATCATCTTTGGTCGATCAATTCTCTGATGCTCAATCAATACTAAATTTACTCAGCTTATACTAGCACTTGGTCAACACTAGCATCACTCGGCTTACACTGAATTTCTTCTCTTTGTCTCAATTAACCATATGCTTTCATAATTTCTTTCCTCATTTCTTCTATGCTTCAAAACAACTAACTTCTTCACTTAGTGTTAAAGATTAAAAAAAAATACATTAGCTTGCCAATGTGCCAACTAATCAAGTATCCATTGTAGTTTCTCATAACTCAACCTTTCACTAGGTCTTCTTGTTATCTCGTCATAATAATTGTCTCAACAGTTAAGGTTTGACATCAATGACAATATAACAATTTTTTCAATTGTAGTTTCCAACAATCTCCCTCTTTGGCATTGATGGCAATACCATATGCAAGTTACCACACAATCCAAGAAAAAAATGTAATTGAGCAACTTCTGTCAACTTTCTATGTGATCAAATCTTCATTAATATCCTTAGCTTTATTCTTATTCACATCCAAATATCAACTCCATCTTGGATAGATTTATCCCTTATCTTATTCAATTTCTCTCTCTTTGCTTATGGTAACTTCTTATGAATCTATATCTGTATCTCTCCAACAGGTTCACTAAATCTCTCCCTCTTTGACAACAATGCCAAAGACATTCATCTTCATCATGTAGATATCTTCATGTCAGTTCGCTAAACTATATACTCCCTCTATTATCTTTCTTATGACTGATCAACATCTTGTGCTTTACTCTTCACAACTTTAGGAAACTCCTAAAGTGTGACCTCCTTTGCATCAATTTGTTAGATATTTTGATTAGTACATTTGATGCAATTCTCCTACATGATTCTAGGTAGCCTCAGTTAGTGCACTAGTACAATTGGCACCTATTTTCGATGAAAAAATGGTCGAAGTTTCTACTAAGTTTGGTCAAATGATCTACAAATGGTCTTGTTGCTATTTTTGTAGTTGAACTTTTGACACATCGATGTTAAGGTAGAATGTTCTACGCCAATCTTGGTTGAAACTGACACCTACAATTGGTAAGTTTATTTGTTGATCTTACAGCCAATGTCGGTCAAAATGTTTGGCCCATTTGACCAGGATGCCAAACCCCACGACGCTAAATTTTGACCAAAGTTAGTCAAAAGTTTGACCAATGTTGGTCAAAATGTTTGGCTCATTTGACCAAGATGCCAAACCCACGACGCTAAATTTTGACATAGAATGGTCTATATGTAGACCACTCTTGGTGAGGGTTTCTACTAAGGTTAGTCAAAATTTTGACCAAGTATAGAATGTTATAAAAAAACACCTGAAGATAAATATCCAGAGTAATCACCAACGACATCCTAGTTGGTGATTAGTCTAGATATTTATCTTCAGGTGTAATTACTTTTCATTAATATATATCGTTGTGTATTTTGTTATGTTACTTTACTAATAGCATAATGTTTTATTATGAACTTATTTGGCATTGGTTACTAGATGTTAAATGAGGCAACTGCAAACATTTTAATAGATTTTCATTATTAAATAATGAAATTTGCATATACTAGTGTTCTTCGTATTCAAAACAACATTACATGATTTATTATTGTTCTTGGGTCTTACAATCATATATAGACCAATACCATCCTAGGAAACTAACAACCACCCATTTAACTACCTCTTTGGTCAGTTTGTCTTATGATTTAAACATTACATGTATTGTTCTTTTAATAACATTTGACTCTTTTCTAACTTTGAAACATAAAAAACTCCCTTATTACATTAACCTGGTCTTATGAGATCTTATGAAGCATAAAACACTAATCAAACTCTTAATCTACCCTTTGAACCCTTACATGACCATAATAGACCTTGTTTTCCCATTATGGCAATATTTGATAATTTAATTACAAATAACTCAACATGAGAAAATATGGCTTTAATAGTCTTGATTACATCATCGAATGGTCCTATAGATATTATAAATTTAATTATTTCATAGGATCTTCATTAGGGAATTATAGTGACCCTTATGTCTTACGTGCTCCTACACCATACTCCTGGGTTTTAAAAATTTCCAAGTCCCTTGGAAACTCTTACAAAGAAAAGTATGAGAAAAAAAAAACATGCCTTCATCTTAATTATAGGTTTTTACTTTTCCTCCATCATAAATATTCTCCTTTCTTGACCTTTACTCGCTTGGATATGCCTAGTCTCTTTCATCTTCACCTTTGGTTTTCCTCCCCTTTCCAAAATGAACACCATGTGCTACTCACTATCCATCATCATCTTCATGCCCAACATCTCTACCAAAACTGCATATACTTTCACCTTGATCAATTTCACTTTCCAAAGACATGTCTTGACATCATCATACTCAATCTCCATGCTTCGGGAACTCACCCAATTCTTAGACTTCTCATGGCTTACCACCATCTCTTCATCCTTAGTCCCTTCTTCCTTTTAGACCAACTTTACTTCCTCTACCAACTTCTCCTTCACCACATGCCTTTCCTCTTGGCATTCCAACTCATTGTTTATCTCCAAGAGTACACCATTATCCCCACCATTCCCTGTCACTGGGTAAATTTCTACTATGGACCCATTTCCTCTTTCAAAGGACATAACACAATCCAAATAAAAACTTCCTTATCCTATTCAAGGCCTCCTTTGCTTGCTTCATCAACATCTATGTCTTTCATCTCTGTCTCAACATCTAGAACCTCATTGTCCTTAGGTTCACCATCCTCTTCTTGTTGCACCCTATGCTTTTTCCCATACATTGGACAAATTACCTCTTCCTCTTCATCATCTTTATGTTGCACCTTCATCCTTCTTTCTAAGGCATTAAGACTCCTCATTATTTAATCTCTCTCCTTTTTCCATTCCTCTATTTCTTTTCTCGACCATTTTTCTTCTCCCCCTCTTATTATCATTTCTTCCTCTTCTCTTTTCTTCTTCCCATTCTTCAAGTAGGTCATTATCACCTTTACCAACTCTCTCTGTATTAGTCTCAACCCCATATTTTCATTACCTTGGCTACACAAACTTCCTCAATACCCAATCTACAAGGATCTACAACCTGGCTCTGATACCACTATGATGCAAAGGCATCATGGGCCCATTCACAATCATGTCAAAACTCTTCATTTTCCCTTCTACAACATGCAATCAATAATGTCTTTCAAGACAAATCTCCACTTCTTTATGGTAGATATAACTTCACATCATCACTCACAACTCAACTCCCTATTCCAAAATGCCTTCTCCAATTGGATCACTCTCCAAGACCTCTCAATTGATCCTTCTACTCTAATCACAACCTTTGAATTCCAAACAACATTCCCTCTAATCTATAACTCCTAATTGCATACCTCTGATCACACACTAACTTTGATTGTATATAATAACTTGGCTGATTACATACCGCATTTCCCTCTAACAACACACTCAACTCATCAATCACTCTACCTCCTTGAATCTTTACACCCTTCTCTGATCATACTCATGACAGTACCCCATACCCTCACAAGTATTTTAACAACTTCAAACTCTTTCAACAAGTAATCTCCTAATGGACTGTGAATGTCCCCTATGAAAATATCATTAATCGGACTCTTATCTTGAATGAATTCCTAATACACAAATTCACCATTAAACCTTCACATTACTCTCTTTTATCAAATTGAGACAACATTCCATGACATTCTGCATTCAAATGCATGTGAAACCTTGAGCATGGTCTTCTGCGAACACAAAGACATAAATACAAAAAATTCCCCATTGATCTACTAAATTTGGGGATCTAAAGACCTATAAGGTCTATGAAAAATGTAATATGGCCTCTAAAGCCAATAAAAGGTTGTAAAAGCACTGAAAGTGCCAAAGTATGTGATTTGCCCATATTGGCAAAACTAGGCTAGTAAGGCTTGTAGGGAGATTTAGGAAGTTATAAGGAGTTTGATAGGGTTCTAGACCTTTAAGAAGGCTAATGCAAAGATATGAACACCTTAGTGGTTATAAGTTGTCAAATTTGACACTTTAGTATCAACTAGACAATAAATCTTAGTTGTAACTAACCAGTAATAGTCATATAACTGATTGTTACGGTTGTGCAGGAGGGTAACCAGCTTTGGAAGACTATTTGGTGGGAAGTAGGCATGTGTCAAGGGCATGTAGAGTTGGTGGTGATTGGACCACACAATGTAACAAAGTTTCATTCAAATAAAACAAAGTATTCTCTGCAATTTTCTTCACTGATTCCACGGGTACAGTCAAGAAATTGAATCCAAATGACTGTTTGATATGTGATTTTTGGATTGTTTTGGATGTAGGAACACTTATTTGAATTCCATTTATCTTTCCACTCTTTTACTTCACTATTTTTATTGTATTTAAGTCTAGTGCCTTGGTTGATATTCTGGAGACAGTGACTAGCAGGGTACAATCAGTTTAATAGTAGTTTGACATAAAATATATGAAGGCTACTTAGTTTATCTTAGGGATAGGGATAATTTAATTTTAACTTTGGCTATGTTAAAGGAACTATGTTGACTTTATTTTGTAGTTGTTTAACATGAGATTTTGTAGATTAATAGGAGTTCACATTTTTATGGGAACATATCATTCAATTGAGCAATGCCCATCTATATCTAGTGAGATGGACATAACTCATGTACCTCATGCTAGTATGTGTGGATACCTTGTATACACTATTTTGCATTAGACTAGACATTATCCAAATAGTGAGTATTTATTAAGAAACTTTTATGGCTAATCTTAGTAGGAAATACATGATAATAGTCAATAGATTTGAAATATTTATGGTAAATATATATGAAGTAATCTATATTTTATTGTAATTTGTACTATAACTCAATTATAGCCAACAAAATTTAGTATCACTGCTACAAATCAATTGTAGACAGAGTTTGTCGGTGTAACTTGCAATAGTGTCAACTTGAGGAAATGTAGCACTTGTTAGAGATTCAAGAATTTGTAGATATATTTCATGAGAGACATGTTTACAATAGGATGTTGACTAGTGGTTATGTGTTTTCTATTTAGTGGTGCAATCAACTACATGACTAAACAAGTTATGGTCATCCTTTTCATGATATATGCAAAAAATATTTACATCTATCTATGCCTACAAGAAGGCAATCTAACTTTAGAGATTATGTTCAAATGCTGCACTAGCCTATCTCAAGGATCCATGAGGATTAATTGTGATAGTCAAAGTACTATCAAATTCACAATGAATCAATATTTTCACATGTGAATGGAGTATATATCGATGCTTAGTTGCATTTTATTCATGATGAAGGGGAGGACAAGAGAGTTTCTTGGACAAGGTAAATAATTTGTGTGAATCTTGCAGATATTTGAGAAATCTAGTGAACAAAAAGAAGTTTTGATAGGGTAGTGAAGCTATGTGCAATTCTATCTTAAGCAAGTACTTTATTGGCTATTAGTGTTTCTCTTTTGCTCTTGCAAGGTATATAAGATGGGAGAGAATGTTGAGATTGTTTCAAATATTTTACAAACCCTGATGTATTATTTATTATGCAATCATGTAAAAAGGGTTTCTCACTTGAGATTATGTTTGATGCCATATAAAATATGTATTATGATGTGTTTATAAATATCTAATGTTATGTAAGATGTATAAGATAGTTGGAAAATATTGTAGACTTGTGATTCTACAAGGAGTTGTCCTATCATAATTTCTCTAGATAGAATTGGCGTAAGAAATTATAATTGTATTATAACCACAATATTGTTGATTGCTAAATAATACACTGATTCTCTCTTTGTTAATGTGTTTTTGAAAGAATGTTTATATAATAAATATTATTTTTATAAAATAAAATGAATGATAAATACTACACATTCTTAGATAAAACATCTATATCTATATCTATATAAAAATAAAATAAAAACTAAATATACTCAAATACATAACATTGAGGCTAAAGAAATAGGCCATATAATACTATTAGTATTTAGTATTCTCAACCTCAAAAAAGTGAAAAATAACATTTGAACTTGACACTTCAAGGTGAAAATTGACTAATGCTTTCTCATTTTGTCTTGTAATGTGTTGACGCAATCGACTTAATCGAGGGGAACAAAATTGAAAATTTTAGATTTATTGATGGGCGTGAGAGTAAACACCAAACAAACATAAAATATTACTAATAATAACTGAGCATCATAGTTTCAAACTTGGATGCATCTGAAATTCTGTGTCTTGATTTGGCATGACATGACGTGAAATTTGGAGTCCTCTTCCATTTGGTGCCATCACTTACAATAACATATTCAAAATGTTATCAGCAGCTATGTAAGGTTGGATAGAATGGAAAGACAAATCCATCAATTATATAAACAAAGGTATAATCTGGTTATATTAATACATTGACTCCAAAACCAAGGCACATGTCTTATCCAAAACAACAAAGAAAGTTGTCTATCTGGTCTCTGATTCCTTGCTTATGGTTGTCCTATCTATATGGTCAAGATCCTTAAAGATGGTGAGCACAGGGCTCCAAGACCACAAATAGTCTTTCCAAAGGGTAGGAGAACAATTTTTCAAATTTGTTTGCTCACACACACTTGTCCACTTATCTATTCACTAAACCCTCACTTTTTGGGTCAATATCCTAGGGCTTTGTAGAAATCACCTTCTCTTGCAACTCACGACCATAATACCAGTTCTAACACATTACACTACATCCCTATAGATATTTCCAACCATCGAATACCCCCTCTCTTCATCGGGTATCTTCCAGCCATAACTGGTGCTTACCAAGTTCACCCTTTGATGTGACTTCACCAGGCTTACCACTGCTTCTTCTCACCTTCCCTGCATAATATACTAAACATAAGGATATGATACAAAATCACATCTCTCCCACCCAAACACAGTATTCACAAGGGGTGGGAGAGTCCATCCATGAAGGAGACTGCTATCCCAAACTCCTTGACTATGTGTTCAAACCAGTCCTGTTCCTAACACCAATCAATTTCTTGATTTTACTAACAATAAAAATAATGTAATATTTGTAGAAATGTGCAAATATAATGCAAGGAAATGTTCCTAAGTCATAACCTAGCCAAGATCACATTCAATCAAACATATAGACTCAATGTTGTATTCACTGTTCCACGAGACAGTCCCAATATGCAGAGAAAACTCTTTGTTTAATGTTTGTAAACCATTACATAGTTTCTTTCTAACTCTAATAAATTGACAACAACCTCCAACATGACAGTGTAGAAGTTTTTTTCTTCAAATATGTTTGGGCCACTCTTTGAATTCTATGACTCTTTGAATTCAAATATGTTTTCTCACGGTTTCCATGTGGGTATAGACACCCCACCAACTAGATCTTGAATAACTTTAAGGAAAATCTAGAAAAATTTGAAGTTTAAAAAAAAACCGATCATACTGTAGGTTAAGGTAAGGAAATCCTTACAGGCGGTCTTCCTTCGCATGTTGCAACCCTTGATCTAATTCGTCATGTCGAGTAATAATGAAATGAGAAATGAAATCTTTTTTTTAAAGTTATGCCCATGTTGGTCAAAATTTCGACCTGTACGGGCATGGATTAAAAAAAAATGAAAATTTTCCTTCTATAATCCGACCAACCAAAACCTTTTTATTTGATGGTCGAAAATTTTGGTAGAAAAATAAAGTCAAATGTAGTAGTGGTTGAATCGCCCCTAATTTACCTCTTAGATACTCATGAGCATCCTTAGGTAATGCTTTAGTGAATATATCTGCTAATTGTTCCTTTGTATTCACATACACCAATCTCACTTCCTTGTCTTGAACTAGCTCTCTCAAGTAATGACACTTGATAAAAATATGCTTAGTCTTAGTGTGCATCACAAGATTCATTGATATATTGATAGCACTTGTGTTATCACATAAAATAACAATTGGCTCAGTAGTTTCTTCCTTCATACCTTTCAACAATTGCTTGATCCACATTAAGTTTGAACAATTATCTGTTGCTGCTACATATTTAGCCTCTGTTGTAGATTGGGAAATGCAATTGTGTTTCTTATTTGTCCAAGAGACTAATCTCTTTCCTAGAAAGAATGCACCACCATTTGTACTTTTTTTGTCATCCACATTTCCTACCCAATCTACGTCAATGTAAAATTTCAGTTCAAACTTTTCATTCTTCGTGTAATATAGTCTATAATCCTCTATTCCTTTCAAATATCTCAGTATCTTTTTTACTGCCATCATGTGATTCTCCTTAGGATTGGTAGAAAATCTTGCAACAATCCCAACTGCTAATGCAATATTTGGTTTTTTTGTGAACAACATATTGTAGCTTTCCAATCATAGACCTGTACAAGGTTTGATTTGCTTTAGTTGTATCATCATTCTTTGATAGTTTATGTCCAGTAGCCATGGGTGTACTTACTGGTCTAGAGTCCTCCATGCAAAAAGTTTTCAGTATCTCCTTGATATACTTAGATTGTGTAATGTAGATACCTTTCTCCATATGATAAACTTTCAAACCAACAAAGAATTTGATCTCTTCAAACATAGACATCTCAAATTCAGTTTGCATCTCATTTGCAAATGTTTGGCATAGGGCATCTTGTCCTCCAAAGATGATATCATCAACAAATATTTTAGCTAACAATATCCCTTTACCTTTTTTAGACTTCAAGTACAGATTATTGTTGTCATTTGTTCTTGCAAATCCAATCTTTACCAAGTAATTATGCAATCTCTCATACCATGCTATGGGGGGCTGTTTCAATCCATACATTGCTTTGTGTAGTTTACAAACCATGTTCTTCTTGCTTAGATCAATAAATCCTTCTAGTTATTCAATGTATACTTCTTCTTCTAGTATTTCATTTAGAAATGCGAATTCTACATCCATTTGATACACTTTGAATCCTTTGTAAGATGTATATGCAAATAGAATTCTCACTCCTTCCAATCTTGCAACTAGGGAAAATGTCTCCCCATAGTCAATGCATTATTCCTATGCATATCCCTTGCATACCAATCTAGCTTTGGTCCTTGTTGTATGCACCCTAAAATGGTCACCTAGACTTTGGGCCCCATTTATTCAGTTTATCCAATATCAATTTTCTAAATCAATGATTTACAATATATTCAAATCAATTTCCTTGATCAAATCATAATTATTTCAATTATTTCAATTCTCCCTAAGGTTTGAATGTTTCATTAAATGTTATTTAATTAAAAGAAATAAATCCCTTTTTAAATAAATAAAATAATGTTATTTAATTAAAATCTATTTTTAATTAAATGATTTTATTTTATTTTATTAATATTCATCTTTAAATTATATAATCTTATTTTATTTTATTACAAGAGATATTATTCTTTTAAAATAAATAAAATCCTCTCAAAAGATCTTTTGTGATGAAAAAGGAAATAAGTGAAATAAAAATAAATAAAATAAAGAGATTTCCTTTTCTCTCCATACTTTCTAAAAATCAGATTTCTTTCCTCTTTTTACATTAATCCCACATTGATCTTGGAGATGCAATATCTTCCACAATTTCTTATATAAGGAGCCCTCTCCTTCTCAATTAAAAATTTAGAATTTTCATATTATCATTATGCTGAAGATTTTCTTGACAACATTAGAGCTTTAGAAATCATCATTTTAGATTGCACACTTAGTTTAATTTTCATATAGATTAATTAGTGAAGTAGTTTATTTCTTGTATTGCATATAGATTAATTTCAATAAAATAGTTTATTTCTTGCAATCATATAGTTTAATCTTCATTTTAATAAATTAGTTTATTTTCTTGCATTTGCAATCATATAGATTAGTTTCTTTTGCATGCATGAACTAGATTCGATGGATATTAGCATTCTTGCTATTCATCTTTGAATCTCTCATTCCAGGGTGTACTTGCATGGGTTGACCAGGTCGATCTGAGGGCCTTATAATCAATCCCTACACATACTTGGATAGAGAGCTGTGAGTTGATTTGTGAGGGCTCATTTTTTAGTCTCCTTGCATATAAAGATTCACAGAAGTGTACCACATCTTGGTGTACACACTTGTGACTTCTACATGTTCATTCATCTTATTTATAAACAACCACTTTGTTCCAATAACATTTTTGTCTTTTGGTCTCGGCACTAGTGTCCAGGTTTTGTTCTTATCTATCTGCTCAATCTCTCCATTTATGGATTGGATCCAATCTTCATTCTCCAAAGCATCTTTCACTATCTTAGGCTAAAACTCACATAATAAGCATGTTTGGTCTTTCAGCTTACTTCCTGTCATGACTCTAGATTCTTTAGCTCCAATGATTTGATCTGGCTTATGATGTCTTCTCACATATTGTGCTAATGTAGGCTCTAGTCTACTTTCTTCTTGCTCTTGATCTTCATGTTCATTTTCTATCTATGCTTCCTCTCCTGATTGCTCGGCAACATCCTCCTGGTGCTCGACATCTTCTTGTTGTAACTCGACAACATTGATTTCTAGTTCAGATGAATTGTTGACCTTTCATTCTTTCATGTATACAAAAGATTTGTAATCTTCAAGTTCCTGCTTGCATTTAATTTCGTTCTTTTCTGCATATTCATCAACTCTAACATTTGCACTTTCCACAACTTTGTTAGTGTTAGAATTCAAACACTTGTAAGATTTTCTCTTAGTGGAATAACCTAAGAATATGCCTTCATCACTTTTAGCATCAATCTTTCCATTCTTATAGTCCTTCAGTATATAGCATTTTCTTCCAAAGACTTTAAAGCATTTCACATTAGATGCATAACCATGTCATAATTCAAATGGTTGTCAATTGTAGACTCCCACTTCACCACCATACATTGGAAAAGGACAAGGGGATCCTAAAATGTAGCCCACTTTTAGGTGAAAATAAGATCAACACAATCGAAGTAGATGTATGGGTTCTAATGCAAGATCTACACCTAAGAGAAAGTGTTAATTCTAGGATCCCTTTGTGGGGACATTTTTGTTTCCTGTATAGAAATGTAATGTAATGTATATGCAAGGAAAGTAAAGTATACACTCATGCAATGATAAACACCAAGATATCAGATATATTGTATCAAAGTAAGTGTTGTGGAAGAAGAAGAAAGAAAATGAACTCATCTTGAGGGTTAGTAGAGGAGTCAAGTTCAAATCTGTAAAAGCACTATTAAACTATGTAAAAATTATCTGAACAGGTTTGGATCTAAAATCTTGATGGTCAAAGCTGCAATCCATGAAAATATAAAAGCTATAGAAACATTTCAAATATGAGGTGAGTTATACTAGTATAGTTTGTACTTGATGTGACTTATACTCAGAAAGACAAAATCTAGAGGTCTCGGATCTGTGACCAAAATTGTATCTTTAGATCTTCTTTCCTACATTTGAAACTTTGTGAATCTGCACCTACACACAAGAAAAGGGGAAATTGTTGGGGGAAAGGGGCTTGCCTTGGTCAAGCCCCTGTATAGGAATTAACTTTGAAATCAAATGTTAAAAATAAGATAAATGTAAGTATTACATTGCTTGATCAAACCCTTGTGGATGGATTTGAATCTCTTGCTCCACAAATATGTATACTTTCTTGTATGTATGTTGAATATAGGAATGTAGGATGTAGGATGTCTTCACTTAGGCAATAGATAAATATTTTCCCAAATTATAGATCATGGATATATGAACACTTGAATAAGGGAGGAAGAAGAATGAAACTTGGATGTAGATCTTCTTGCTCAATTAGGAACTCCTTCACAAATCCACCATGGAAGAGGAATTCATACAATCAATAGAAGACTGCCTTTGAATGGATGGAAGAAATAAGCCTTCAAAAATTAGAGTTAAAGTCTTTCCAAAAACCTCTTGAAATCACCTTGAACTTGATTTCTTGTACTTAGATTACTAGAAATTTCTTGCATAGAATATATGACCATGAATTGTGTATATCAAAATGAGAGGAAGAAACCTCTTTTTTGTTAGATAACTGAAAGGGGGAATCAGTTGTTGGCAATTTGGCTAAGTTAGATACTTAAATGTTGTCATTATGGAAACATATGTTCTACATGAAGATCGCACATGACAAAGAGCAAGTATGACAGAGCGCAAAGCAAAATTGTCTAAGTATGAGACAGTGTTTGTTCCAGTGTACCCGGAGATAGTTTTGATTAGCGATGTTGATTGGAGTAAGTTTGGTGCTTGCACACTTGAACATAGATACTATGATGACTATAGAAGACTCAGTTGAGAGGGCAAGTCAATACGACATGTACGGAAGAAGTTATGACACTTTTATTAGAGATAGTGTTGAGCCGACATGACAGAATATGAAGACATAATTGGTAAAGAGTTAAGGGATTATTTTGTTTATCAAAATAATGTCTTAACAATATAAAGGGATGACATCCTAATTGTTAACCCTTGAGTAAAGATATATTTTGTATAATGCTTATGTCAAGCCGACTGTAAGAGTTATTAATCTTAATAACTTTTATAAAGAGATGTAATGATGCAATGATGTAAAAAATGTAAATAGCGAATGTAATAGAGAAAGAAGTATATGAAAGCGAAAAGAAAGTGAAGAGATATTGATGTGAAGTTGTGCAAGTAGTATAAGGTTATGTACCTTGACATATTGTAATCAGTAACTATTGTACATTACTTGTTTGGGCAGTGGGCTCATCTAGTAATCCTATTTTGTATTACCAACTCTTAGCAGGGTTGAGGCTTCTAACAAGGCCTAAAGTCCCTTAATCAGGACTGAGACACCATATGCTTGTAATAGACTCCTAACAGGGTCAACATCCTTAATAGGATACTTTTGATTAGTGGATCTTTGTGGGTACCATCCCCACCGGAGTTTTCCCTTGGCTAGGGTTTCCTCGAGAACAAATAATGTGTTATGAGTTCATATGTTTTACTGCTATGCATGTTCTTTAGTTTACTAGGTTATGCATGCATTAAGATAATCTATCATATCCATAATTGGGCAAAAGTAAAATTTTGTAGAATACTGATTCAGCCCCCCCCCCCCCCCCCTCTCAGTATTCCCTATTTCTAACATCAGTTAAGTCCAGTTATCCTACAGTCCTAAACACTCTCTCGTGTATAAAACAAATCCTTCAAATAAATATAAATAGCTCGGTAAAACTTATATGTTCCTCCTTTTTTCATTAACCAATTACCAGTAAAATTAACTAGTATATATACCAATCAAACTAGTAAATATAACGTGTAAAGTAAAATAGCAAATCATCACATGCATACACATTTAACACTTTGATTTTTAAGGTGGAAACCCTATTAGGGGAAAAACCACCTGGGACCGACACTCAAATTAATTTCACTCTTCTGAAGTGAGCTCAGTTAAGAGCCAACCCTATTAAAGGTTACAAAACACACTGTAAGGTGTGACCTTGTTAGAGGATTTATCACTAACAATTCTCCACGACCATACTTGTGTCAATAAGAAAACAATCAACATTCATTGCATGTCATAATGAAATAAAGACTATTAAGTCCTACTTGGTTAAGAAATTTTGTCTGTAGCAATGGTTAGAATGCAATAGTAAATGATCTGATTCAATTATAACTTTCTTTTGCAGATATCCAAGTCTATCATAAGCTCAATATACCTCTAGCTAATATAATCTCTTCAATATCCTTTCATCCTCCAACTTTGTTCTGCTTGGTTATCTCTTTCCTGATGCTCGGTGTAGTTTGCAGAATTACTCAATTTTGTCTTCAACCCATTTGACCGTCTACGTATTTATATAATCTTCTCTTCATGCACACACATACTTTGAATCTTGTCTCCTTATATAGACATGATAAACCATTTTCTTCTCAACCATCGATTTTTCCTCTTAATCTTCGCCATTGATTTTGTCGCTTCAACCTTCCTCGAAACTTGTGTCATAACACATTTTCAATCTTCATCATCCGATTTGCCTTGAGTTTTGTCAGTCGTATATCTTCGTAACAAACTTCATCATTAACCTTAGAATCATCCCAATTTGTCCAGCTCATCATCTCAGGTCAACAATCAAATAATTCTCCTTATTTCTCCTGCTCGGTCAATACCATGTTGTGTCAGTGACTTCCTACTTGATTAATACTATACTCAATATACACTACACCAACTCGGTGTACACTATATCAACTTGGTGTATATTAAATTTTTCATTTATCGAACACGTAAACTTGTTCACTCTTGATCTTCAATCTTTTACAGAATCATGTAATACAATCAAATCACTATCACAATGTCATAGACTTATCAATAAGTTACCCAATGAATACCATATCCATATCTAACTCATACTTCTCATCTTCATGTTAATATTTCATTCCTTCACCATTATTACTTTCTTCAAATGTTTGCAACTATCATGATAAGTATAGTCAAAACTAGTTGACATTAATGACAATGTAATAACTGATTTAATGTCTTACATATACCATTGTAACTCAGTCATAATCAATCTCTCCCTTTGAAGTATTCAATGAGTTATAGTTTAACAATCTCTCCTTTTGGCAGTGATGGCAACACAAGCATAATATGAAATATGTCATAAAATACCAAACATAGTGTCTACAACTCTATCTATAAGCTCTCTCTTAGCTTATGCATTTAATATGTTTAATCACTACACATTCTCTCTTGGTTTAGATCAACACTTCCTTTTCTGATCATCTCTCTATAAAACTCTCTCCCTTTCACTGATTCTTTCCTGAATGTCTCATGTGATCTTCTCTTCCTGATATGAATAGTTCATTGATTCTCTCCCATATCTCATAGTCATCTCCCCCTTTGACTGAATATTTCATGAATCTCTCTCCCTTTGACAACAATGCCAAAAGTAATCATCTCTTCAATAGCCAAATCAGTATCTATGTTATTCAGTCTAGATTTTTGTACCTTGCATGTACAAATATGCAATGTCTTCCATCTTCTCCTTCTTCTTTCAACTTCTTTACAGCCTCGGGAATCCCAAAGTGGGAACATCATGCATCCACATCATTAGATCTCTAATAAAGTACAAGTTGATGCAACCCCAAATCACCTTAGTGATTGTTACCTCTTAAGTACTCAAATGTATCCAAGTCGGTAAGGGTTTAGTGAATATGTCAACAAGTTGTTCTTGTGATTTCACATATTCCAATCTTACTTACTTTCCCTGAACTTGTTCCCTCAAGTAGTGATACTTAATAGATATATATTTTGTCTTTCCATGCATCACTAGATTCTTTGAAATATTAATAGCACTTGTATTGTCACAATATATTATAATTGGATCAGTGATCTCTTCATTCATACCTTCCAATAATTGTTTTATCCATGTAATATTTGAACCATTTGCAACAACTACATATTCAACTTCAGTAGTGGATTGAGAAATGCATCATTGTTTCTTACTTATCCATGTTACTAACCTTTCTCCCAAAAAAAATGTGCCACCTGTAGTGCTCTTTCTATCATCAATATTTCCAACCCAATAAGCATCGATGTAAACCTTTAGTTCAAAATTGTCTTCTTTCTTATACCATAAGCCATAATTTTTAGTGTTTTTCAAATATCTAAAAATTCTTTTCACAGTAGTCATGTGTGACTCCTTAGGATTAGCAGAAAATCTAGCCACAATCCCAACATGTGCAATATTTGGTCTATTGTGCACAACATACATCAGCTTTTCAATCATTTATCTATACAGGGTTTGATTTACCTTGATTGACTTGTCATCCTTAGTTAGCTTGCATTCGATTACCATAGGTGTACCAACTAGTTTTAAATCCTTCATACCGAATGTCTTCAACACCTCTTTGATGTACTTTGTCTGTGATATATATATGTCTTCATGTAGTTGTATTTGTAGTCCAATAAAGAATTTGATCTCTCCAAACATTGACATTTCAAACTTTTTGCTCATTTCATTAGAAAAAGACTTACATAAAGTATCATGTCCTCCAAATATAATATCATCAACAAAAATTTCAGCAATAAGAATCTTATCATTAGTGTCACATTTAAAATACAAATTGCTATTGTCACTTGTTCTCACAAATCCAATTATTATGATATAGGAACACAGTCTTTCATACCATGCTCTCAGTGCTTACTTCAATCCATATAGTGCCTTGTGCAACTTACAAACCATGTTCTGATTAGGATCAACAAAACTTTCAGGTTGTTCAATGTATACCTCTTCTTCAAGTATCTCATTCAAAAATGCAGATTTCACATCCATCTGATAAATTTTAAATCATTTGTAGCATATGCAAGCAATATTCTTACTTCTTCAAGTCTAGCAACGGATGCAAAAGTCTCTCCAAAGTCAATTCCTTCTTCTTGTGCATAACTTTTGCAAACTAGTCTTGCTTAGTTCTTTGTTACATCTTCGTTCTCATTCAATTTGTTTCTGAATATCCATTTGGTACCAACTTTTTTTTTGTCTTTAGGTCTCTGTACTAATGTCCATGTATTGTTCTTTTGTATTTGCTCAATTTCCTCATTCATTGCTCCAATCCAATCATTATTAGCCAATGCATCTTTAGTTGTTTTATGTTCAAATTCACAAACCAAACATGTATTGTTCCTTAACTTACTTCTACTCATCATTCCTGCTCCTTTGTCTCCAATTATCTAATTTTGTGGATGATGTCTTCTCACATACTTTGCAAGTACAGGCTCAAATCTTTGTTCTTCAATGTTTTCTCCACTCGGTGCATGATCAACATTTTCATCAATAACTGTTTGATGATGCTTGTTTTGCAAGGATTGTTGCTTGGCCGCAGTGTTTTGTTGCTCAACGAGATCAGACTGTTGCTCGAGTAAAGTCTCAAGATTTTCAATGTAAACAAATCTACCATAGTCTTTAAGTTCTTTCATGCTTTTTTCATCATTCTTTTTAGCAAACTCATCAACACTCACATTCATTTTTTCAATCATTTTGTTAGTAGCTTTGTTCAAACATTTGTAAGTCTTACTTCTAGCAGAATAACCTAGAAATATACCTTCATTACATTTTGAATCAAAATTTTCTCTTCTATCATCTTTCATAATGTAACATATACTTCCAAATATTCTGAAATAACTCACATTAGGTGTGTAACCATACCATAATTTATAAGTTGTCTTGTTTATTTTTTTCTTCAGTTGAAGTCAGTTTAGTGTGTAAATAACAGTGCTAACAGATTCTCTCTAGTAAGTTTGTGCAACATGTTTTTCAATTATCAGTGTTCTAGCACAATCAACAATTGATCTATTTCTTCTTTCAGCAATCTCATTCTACGGGGGTGTCCTTGGTGCAGATACCTATCTCTTGATTCCATGCTCATTACAAAAATTAGTAAATTCATCAGAAATAAATTCACCGCCTCTATCTAACCTTAAGCGTTTCAATTGCTTACCACTTTCTTTTTCTACTTTTTCTTTGTACCACTTAAACATTTTGAAAACTTTTGATTTTTCTTTTAAGAACATGACAGTCATCATCCTAGAGAAATCATCAACAAATAAGATAAAATATCTATTTCCATAATAACTTTGAGTTCTCTTTGGACCACACAAGTCAGTATGAACTAACTCCAGAATATCATTAGATGAGTAATGTTTGCTTTTGAAACTTAATTTTGATATTTTTCCCATTTGACATTGTTTGCATATTACATAATTAGAATTAGATATACTCGGTCATCCTCTTACTAAATCTCTTCTTACTAATTTTAATCATGTTGTCAAAATTCACATGACATAACATTTTGTGTCATAACCAAATATCATCATTTTTAGCCAATAAACAAGAGGTCTCAACATTGTCCAAATAGAATAGGTTACCTTTAGATTGTTCATCAGTACCAATAAATTTTCCAACTTCATTATAGATTTTCACCTTTATGTTCTCAAATGCAACTTGGTGACCTGTATTATTCAATTGTGCTACACTCAATAGATTATAGTTAAGTCATTTCACCCAATATGCATTCTCACATCTGATCTTATTATTCAACAATATATATCATTTACCTTTTATTTGACATGGTCTATCATTTCTCATTTTCACAGATCTTTCATTATAATGTTCAAGATATTCACATTTTTCTTCATCACCAATAATATGATGTGTGCAACCACTATCAATAATCCAAATATCATTTTTGCTTACTTTGAAAAAAAGAGTTTTTTCAACATACCTTTCTTCTTCTTCAAAATCTTCCTTTAGTGCCACAAACACCACTTCTATTTCATCATCAGTTTCAAACTCGGTGTCATCATCTTTATCTTCAACTAGGTAGCATGCCTTCTTTCCTTTATCTCTGTAGTCTCGGTTGTCTCTATTACTTCTCAGTTAGTTGCCTCTGTGATCTCAGTAGTCTAAAAATCTAACATGACAAATTAAACAACAATGCATCATGACATCTAGATGCTATTTTTGGTTATAAAAACAGAAAATAAGCTTGCTTGTCAATGATGTTTACATTATTGATTTGTTGTCCACTTTCCTATACAAAAGTTAATTGGAAACATTACGATACTAAGTCATAGATATTTGCATTTGCAATTACACAATCATACGCTTAGGAAATCTACAAAAATATACTCGAGAAATTGACCTTCCTCTATTTGTTCTTAGAGTACGTATTTTGAGTGTGTAATTTTAACCTTCTTCTCGACACAATCAAGTAAAAACGGCGAAATGTGCCATCAGTTTAAATTGCATCTCACAAATTGATGGGAGAAAAAAATAGTATTTTTATTTTACAATTTTTTCTGTAACAGCATTTGTTTCTGTAGCACAATATGGTAAAAGGTAGGGTAGACTCAAAGGATACTGGCCAGAAAGAGATCGATTCACGTATGAGACGCACCTTATGCATTAACTTCACGTAGAGATTCTTTTTCCATTTACTTTCTATTCTTTTGAACTCTGCAAACGTATTTTTATCAGGGTTTTTTATAGTTTCATTGATAAATAGTGGCCATCTTTAATCAAAATACAATAATAGTAGCAGTTGAGAGCTAAGCAGTGGTAGCACATAATCCAGAAGACGTTGCAGTTCGACCAGAAGACATTTAAATTTAATATTAACAATGAATAAATTAAAATTCAAAATGTAAACACATTGCTGCCCTAAATAAGATGAGCAGAATCTCAAAATATGTAGTCCTAGACTTCAAGTGCAATAGATGTATGGGTTTTTCAATTTGGCAATTCAATGAAATCAAGCATCTGTTTTCATTGTAAATCAAATAAATTGAGGTCTCCTGTGTTAGTGTACCTTCATATCACAAGATGAATCAATTTTGATATGTGAATTTAAACATTTCAAATGTTAAATCATCCATGCTCATTTTGCATAGTGATCTGAATAGCATGAATGATAAAAATTATTGTATCTATTTTTCCACTATGGATACACAAGGTACAATCAATTAATGATAGATATAGCAAGCACTCCATATAATTGCTAGCTGTTGCTCCTCTCCTGGATGCTATGTGCAGGCGGTGTCCTGTAATACGCAGGAACTGTACTCGGAAAGAACATTTGTCTGACCCCTTCTGCCTTAATAATTGGAAAAATGATATTGGAGGCACCCTACCAGAACCAACAAGAACCAGAAGTGTGATAGTTATACAATTGAAACAAACATAAAACAAAATATCAGAATGTGTTTTGCAATTTTAAAAGTAATTGTGTTTAAAGATAAGCAACATACTTCAACAAAGATCAGTTACATCTGTATTCATTAATAGGTTTTCCTTTAAAAAATTATTTTCGAGCGCAAATTGCAGGTGAGAGTTTGATCTCCTGTCAGTGTGACTCCAACAAGCATACATAGGAAAATATGATTGAAATACCTATGAGCAAATATATCAGTATGGCTGAGATATTTGCAATGCCCATTCATTTGAAAAAATTAGATATCCTCTTTCACGAGACTTTTCAAATGAAGAAAGGACGCCAAAGTTTCACGTAGAGGAAACTTTCATTGCATAAAAAATATCTGACAGGAAAGTTTTTTAATTTTTAGGTTGAAGGTGATCTAAGAACCCTCCAGCAGTGGCATTGTTAAAGGATGAAGAAAGGACACCAAAGTTTCACGTATAGGAAACTTGCATTGCACAAAACATATCTAACAGGAAAGTTTTAAATTTTAGGTTGAATTTGATCTAAGAACCCTGCAGCAGTGGCATTGTTGAAGGATGAATAAACAGGTAAACCACAAAACTCAAAAAAAAAAATAATTCAAAATTCATGTATTCAGGTGTTGAGGTGGGTGTCTCTGCATGAGCAAACAAGCTCAAATTTCAACTTCTGAAATGAAGACAAACAATTAAAAATTATGCTGTGCCCTACATATAAGCAGCCAATGACAAGTGCCAGTAAAAGTTGTACTCCAAAACAATTATCAGGTATACATCTGCATCTATGTCTTCTTTCCATATACTTCCCAAGTATTGACTTCTCTCAAGTACTCACCCATGGCTGCATAGGGATAAAATTAGCCTACCCAAACAACCAAAATCAGTAACCAACCAAGAGACTCATACCCTGACCCTTAGTACTAGCGTCCTGTACAGGAAACGTCTCAGAAACATATATGGAGATGTCCCGAAACATTAGGAGACTTGAAGTTTCTTTGTGTCTCCTATACATCTATAAGCATCACTTGAAAATGAGGAAACTTCCAATAGAAATCTCTCAGATTTATCACATAATTTACGTTGGATTTTCTTGAAGTGCTGATATGTGGTTGACAAAAGTTAAAAGAACTAAACAAATGCACTATTAAACTTGTAATTTTCTATATATTTCATAGTAACTATACAAGTTTTTCTGGGGTAGAAAATTTTCTTACTAAATCCGAAAGAGGTAAGAATATGAAGAAAAACAACAAAAGGCTTAAGCTGTGTACATGCATTGAAGTTTTATCAATTGATTGAAAATATAGTCATTTCCAGAGTTCCACATTGTATGTTTTTACTTTTTAATATAATGGGATTCTCCCCTCCTAGTTTTGTTGTCATCTCTAGGTGATTATGGTTTTTAATATCTTTTTTCTGTCATGATGATGATTATCAGATGTCAATATAAGTAATCTGTTTCAATACTTTAAAATGTTAGCTTTATTTTTTATTTTGATTATTTTAGTATTCAACATACTTCAAAGATGTATAAGCCATCTGCAAGTACCCATCTCCAACCTTTTTGAAAATGACATATGAGAACCAACCCTCATCTACTGTACCAGTAGCAGTAGCCATCTCCAGGTAACTATTATGCCTTAAGGCCAAAAGGTATGATTTGTACTTTCAAGAAATGAATTTCCTTCACATACATTTCCTTTAGTGAATTATTGTGGGAAAATCAGTAACCAATAAGACCATCAGATTCATTCTCCATATTCATTCACAAGCTTCTCAAGGCATTATCCATGAATCAGTAACAATTGTTCTTTGGAGGAACTTCCTTGCATGACTCTAAAATTGTGAATTCTTATCGGATTCTCTAGTTTCTTTGGTCCGCGTCATTATCTGGTCACCTGTCTGGACATTTCAAATGATATAGGTTTGTCCCCCCAGATCAATAAAGATGGGTTCATATATTGGGAACACTTGAGAATACACAATTGTCTGAGTGCATTAAGGTCTTTTCTGAAAGGCAAAAACAGGGCCAACAGTCCTGTTAGATGAAGAAACAATAGAGATGCATATAACTCTCCTTTATAGCCTTATATTAAACACGATTTAAGACGGACTCATCTTTAGTGGATTCCTTAAGTTTCAATGTATTTCTGGACCTTGATTTGGTAAGGATTTGCCATAAATGTATAAGATAGTGCAAGATTCAGTAGTTAAAAAACTGAATAAGATCCTCTGCCCAGGTGGTAAGCTCTATAAATGGAAGCCTCAACAAGGGATATTTGGAAGAAATTCGGAAAGGAAACAGATTGCAAAGCAACAAAAATGATCAAACAACCAATGGATGGAGAACAAGAAAATATAGGTTCCAAAAAAATTATCAGAAGATGAGAAAAAAAACAAAAGGACTCAGGAGTTTGTGTTACTTTCGCAAATAACAAAAAGGAGTTGAAAATTTTCAATTACTAAGGAGAAAGAATGGGCAAGCTCAGATTGCATGAAAGCCATTACCTTACATTCGGCTGACACTGAGAAGGCTACTCCTGGTGGAAGTGGCATGATCATTCCAGGTATTTCCACTAGAATAGCAATGTGCATTTTCTGATTTCCTATTCACTAGGGGGTGATCATGCATGAAACAATGTTGACCAAAAGAATGAGATCTATTCGCAAGGGATTCGATTATTGAGATATGAATAGTCATTATATGTGCTACTGTAAGGGTTCAGAGGCAAGGACAAGAATGTGGATAGAGGTGGTCAGCTCCAGATTAGAGATGTGCCAGCTTCTCTGCAATATCATTAAGGGGTTAATGATCAGGTGGAAGAAGGTAAAGGAAGCTGCCATCTTTCCCTTTCAAAAATTTTCAAGGCTGGAAAATGACAACTGGCCTTCTAGTGTGATCTGCCCTGAGGGCCTGAGGTGCTCTTCCTAGATGCTCTTAATAGAGATCCTGGGGTTCAGTTTCGTTTGGCCTCTAGTGTTAAAGCATTCCCAATAGGGTGTGATATTCACATTGTGACAATTGGCTAAAGGTTTTCATTGTCACAAATCAAGAGTTTTTGGTTGTTTCGGCAGTAGAGGATGATTCAGAGGTTTCAAATCCAATATGGCAGTGATTGGCTCTTGCCTAGACAAATAGCTTTCATCCCTGCATGTTCAAAAGTGGGTCCAACTGTCTCGGTGGTTAGATGTGCAAATCTCCATTCTTCCCAAAGTATTTTTGGGTGTATAAGTTTCACACCAAAAAGAACAGCTTCAAATTCTCTCCTGGAAGATTGTAGATCACAAGGTAACTTTTAGCCCATGGAAGTCTTGATTTATCAGTTTGATTGCTGAATCTGCCTTCATCTGTTTGGATTAGATCATTTCATACCTTTAGAGTTTCAGGGAAGCCCTCTTTGGAGAAGAACGAGAAATGTATGGGAAAGGTTGCGGAGATTCCAAACTGCTTTTTCTGAATAAAAATCAGATCCATCTTGGGGCGGCCAATTTTGCCGTAATCCTATTTGAGGCAACTGTCTCTATTTTATTTTATTTTAAAGTTTTTTCTGTTGCTTTTTTCAACTTTTTTTTTTGGCTAAAATATTTAAGTAAATCTGAATTCATTTGCAAGATTGTTTGTCCCGAATCCCCTTGGCATCATGATATCTACACCTACTCATATGACCAAACATTACCCCTGCAGATCTCACACAACTAACAAAAATCCTTCATCCAATGCACCTCACGTTACACTCTTCTTGGAGATACACTTTATTGGCAAGCTATGATGACTCCTTACTGTGATGTTCAAACATGGTGGAAGCTAATACAGGTCAACCGAGCTTCCTGGAATGGCCAATGGCTCAGTTTTTCAGGGAGATTAACCAAGATCAAGGTGGTTATACGATATATACTTCTTAAAATTTCATCATTCTCCCAACCCCAGATCCTCTCTCAAATTTATGGTATTTGTAGATGTTTTATTTGGCACAGTACTGCTAAGGAGAAATTTTTTTCCCTTAATTAGGTAAAAGTCAATCAAAGTAATTTGCAGGGAGGCAGGTATCAAGAGGATCTAGAGGGAGGGAAGAAGTAGATGTAATGGATATGGCTAGTTGGGAGGTTGATCCTGCTTGTGGTGTGTGTAGTTGGGGTGCCAGTGTATAATCTTGTGTTTCTTGAGCTGGTAGAATTGTTAGATTTTGTTGCAGTTTTATGCTTTCTGTTTCGACCAGTATCTCATTTTTTTGTAATTGCTTATTTTTTCATGATCAGGGGCCACTACTAATTCCCCACTACTTAGTGATAAAATAATTTAAAAACTGAAAACAGGTGAAAAGTTCCTATATATAATCTTCAAGGATTCACTTGGAAGCTTACAATTTAATTATCAAATGTATATTGACCAATCAAAGATGGTGAGAGGCAAAATGTTGACAAGAACTATGAGACCATTCAATAAAAATTTAATGTAAGAGAACGATGAAATATTTTTATAGGAACATCTTTAATTGATTTCAATTCTTCTTGCAATAAATAAGTCTTTGAAATGTGGAACCCAATGCTAATTTACATGGAGCAATAGAAGACAAGGAAACCAATTTATAGAAGAAAGTATGGAACCGTTGGTAATTGGAAACAAAATGGATTCAAATATTTTGATGAAAATGGGATCAAATCATTGGCCAGTATCTCTAGGCGATGCAAGACAGGAATTTCTTTTAAAATTTGAAATTATGTAGACAAAAGAACCAGATTTTGAAGATCAGCCAAAAGAACTCTGTAAAAGTGATGTAAGATAGTCAAAACAGCATGAATCATTGTAACATTGCCGAAGGAAATTTGCAGTTAATTACAGGCCAGGACCATAAATGGTTATAACTGGTTGGCCTATTTTTTCACCTACCTGGTTTTTGGAGAAAAACTCACTGTTTTATCAGAAACCTGGTAAAACACATGGGTCGTTGAATAACTGAGAAAATACCACAAGTTATTGAATAGCCTGTGGAGTTTTTCAAAAAACCTGCCCACTTTGCCTTTAAACCCTGGGTTTTTGAATTACATCTAAAATTTTTATTTTTTATTTTACTCCTAGGCTTTTTAATTGATTCAGAATGTGAGAGTATCGGTAACATTGAAAAATTCTATATTTGTGGCTTATTTCTATTTCTCTGTCTACACGCAACCTTTGCAATGAAATAAGTTAATAACAATCACTTTTTTTCTACATTTCTACAAATATTTCAGAATTGTTTAATCAGCTTAATTTTCCCATGTTTTTCCCATTTTAAGCCGAGTAATTGAATTGCATCCACACTTTCAGTTTGCCACGTCAATGCTATGCAAATGAAGTGCTACTATGGTATAAACTGACACAACAGCTTAAGGGTACATGATGGTCAAAAAATGAAACAAAAACACTTCGACAACCTTTTAAAACTAGTGTCAAAAAAAGCTTTAGTGGTGCCTCAAGAAGACACGAGAGGATGGAATGAATAAGTCATTGCAATGGAAAGAAAATAGAGAAACTCTAAAAGGTATTTACTACTATTAATAAAAAAACTTTTGGAAATAAAAAATAAAATGATTAGATTGCAGAGATAGAAATGCAGAATTCTTTCATCTATAAATTATGTCTTGAGGCATTAAAATAGAATAAGCAACCTAAAATCATAGAAAACATTAAAAGAAACATAAAAGATGCTATAAGAATTTTAGAACACTTAGCTGATGAAATTTTAGAAAATATTCTAATAATTTTATCAATAAAAAATAACAGATTACTCATGCAAGAAGTGGGTTCTGTTGTGAGGTTTTCACACCATCACCTCATTGCAAATGGGGACCCCCCTTTTTTTGCATTCCATTGGTAGGTTTAGGTAGTCGAGTAGATTGGCAACAATTTGCAAGTCCCTTGAAATTGAAATGTTGAGAAAAAATTGAAAAATGGCAAAATTGGCTAAGTATGAGGGCAAGAGAGCAATGGTCAAATGTTGGGTTCAAGCTAGTCAATGGCATTAAAGAAAGAGCAAGACTTTGTTTAAAATCCTATGGTTAGACAGGAAGGTTGTTCCACCTTGCCAAATAAAGAAGTGGAATCCACCACCTTAAGTGGCAGCTTGAGAAATAAAGAAGTGGAATCCACCTTCTTAAGTGGCAACTTAACAAATAAAGAAGTGGAATCCACCAACTTAAGTTGCAACTTGACAAATAAAGAAGTGGAATCCACCTTCTTAAGTGGCAAGTGACAAATAAAGAAGTGGAATCCACCTTCTTAAGTGGCAAGTGACAAATCAAAAAGTGGAATCCACCTTCTTAAGTGGCAAGAAAATGAACTACATTTATTGGACAATGGAGCATGGAGATTAGGAGGGTGTTGTGAGGTTTTACAACATCACCCCACTTTATGGGGACCCCCGTTATAAACATGGAGCTGTGATTTTTGCCTTGCCTCCCGACTTGAATTTGCTTATGCATGGGTTCCGATGACTTGGTAGTTTGATTTGCAATGAGGATATGATTTCGAAAAATGTTGATCAAGTGATGAACTTTTTTTCGCAAAGCATGGAATTTTGTTGTTAATGGTATTTTGCTAGTGATGGAATTTCGATTTTATTTGAATTGGCAAGATGGATTCTCTGAGTTCTTTGTTAAATTTTGAAGGTTGCTCATGCTTGAGGGTTTGATAATTTTGAAAGGCATTTGAAATGGTGATAACGATTTCATGGCATTGGCAATTTTCTTGAAATTTCGATCTTGTTCAAGTTAACCATTTCTAATTCTGAAAATACAATTTCGAAGAATACTTCAAAGCAAAAAATTTCCTTAGAATCAAATTCAATAGATCATTTGCAATCTCATGAAATTTTCGATTTTGAATTCAATTGCTGATTGGAATTAGTTTTGAAATCAGATTGCTTGTTTGCCATTTCTTTTCATCAAGTTCGAAATTTTCATGGGGCAAACAATTTAAATGCATTCAATTTCAATTTGCAAGTTTGGGGACAATTTTCGATCTTGTATTGGGCAAATAGAATTATCAAAATCTGGAAATACATCCATAATTTCGATTTTCTAATCATTATTTCCTTGGCTTTTTTTCGAAATTACATTGGGTCTTGTTTTAACTAAATCTTGGATATTGTGTTTTGAAATCAGATTTTAGTGCTTTAATTTTGAAATAGGGCCCAGCATTAATTAATTTTATAGCTATTTCTAAAAGACCGTTTTTTTAAATTCGAAATTGCCTTCTTTTTGCAAAGTCGGCCCATCATGGGGCATTAATTAATTGTTTATTTTTGCAAATTGTAGGCCAGGTCGGCCCCCTAAATGGACCCCAGCGGCAAGTACAAATAGAGAGCCTTCTCCTTCATTTTTCACAAAACATTTTCGGTTCTCTGCTCTACAATTAGGAGCGAAAAATCAGAGATCATTGGCAGCGATTTTTTTCACTGTTTTGGCAAGCTAAAATCAGTCTTTTGGCAAGCGATCAGAATTTAATGGTGGCGAGTTTTAATGGTGGCGAGTTTGAATAGTGGAAGTCTTTGTTTAGAGGCAGGCCTGGGGCAGATTTAAGGGCAGTTTGTAGGGCGGATTCATGCCCTAAGATCACTGTGTTAGCAACCGATTCAGTTGGAGAGTGGCGATGGCAGGCCTGAGTGTTGTGAGGTTGCATTTGGAGGTGTTTAGAGGGCAGTTTTGGGCCCCAAAGTCAGTGTTTTGACAAGAAAAGGGAGCAGAGATTTTTTTATGGGTGATTCGAGGACCTCTTTCTATACATTTTATCATCCAAAATCAGAATTCTAAGGGCAGTATTTTCAGAATTTCTTCCAAATCCGAAAATAAGAACTTTGCAATATATTCTCAGAATTTTGACAAATGAGGGATTGTGGTGTCAAGTTTTGTTTGACAAGGCAATTGCATCAAGATAGCATTCAGAATTTCATAGAGGGTGTACAAATCCGGAAAGTTGAAAGAGGAAGATCTATCAAGTCAAGGACATCTACATTCGGTTTTCTTTGCAAGAACGGAGTGCCTTCATAGCCGGTGAGTGGCCTATCTTAGCTTTTCTTTTAGTTGTTTTCATTTCATTGGTATTTGTTGTTAAGTGTTAAAGATTAGTTTCAAAAGTAGAGCTTGAAGTTTGGTTAGTAGGTTGATTACTCGATTGTCTTGATTAGCTTTCTTCCCCCAAATTCTTGCTTGCATCATCCATTTCCATCATTTCATCATCACTAGGAAGAAGTTTGGAGTGATAAGTGTAGTTACCATTTCATTAGGAAGAAGTTTGGAGTGATAAGTGTAGTCTTCATCATCATTAGGACGAAGTTTGGAGTGATAAATGTAGTTTTCATCTCATTAGGAAGAAGTTTGGAGTGATAAGTGTAGTCCCACCATCACTGTAGAAAGGCGGGGAGTGATAAGGGTTTAGGATGGCGGATGCCAATGCAAGCAAGCAACCAAAGGGAATTAATGCTGAAATATGAAACAAGGAAGTTATGATACCTAATTCCAACTTCTGCTCGAAACTGAAACATGTTGGAGACACCAACATTGGTACCCTTGACATGATTCAATTAAGAGATAGGTTGAGAGACAGCCAGTCCCCTGTGGCAAAGAAGATCAAACAGTATGGAATTGTGCAAGAGGAAGGTTCAATCTACCCTAGCAGTGGACATGATACGGCAGAATTGGTTACACCAAGTCATCAAGGCTCACAAAGTCAGATTGTAAATCAGAGTGCAGCGACCTCATCGTGCTTCTCAGTCGGATCCTAGGCTATGCAAAAGGTACACAATTTGATCCTTGGATGTGTTATTTTATTGAAGGAATTGAGAATGGTAAAGAAAGTTTGATTGGGCTAGGATCATTAGCATGAACTTAGAGTTGCAACTTAGATAGTGCAAAATCAGAGGCAAGTCTACATGGGGTCCTACCTCTTCAATTCAAATGCAAGACTACTAGTGATGCTTTGCCAGTCGAACCAAATCTAATTTTGGGGAGATGCATTGCACCACTATGGTTGACGCAAGTACTTATGCCAAGAGGCGAGGTCGTGGCAGTTCGAACAGTTGAAGGCAGTTGAGGGTCAACTAGAGAAAGAAGTATGAACTAGGAGGCAATTGATGAACTTAATGATTATTTCGAATCAAGTAGTGGGTGGATTGTGGAGGTATGGCCAGGGCAAGCGCCCCAAAATTCGAGTATTCAAGCAGAAGGGGATGCAAGCAAACCCAAATTCGAGTAGACAAGTTTGAAGGACCATGAAAATCAAGGAAGGCAAGGACAGTAAAGAGGAAAGCGATGGAAGGATAGATTGAGAGGGTCAAGTTTGATTTCAAGGCGGTGGCCAAAGGCAAGGCTCTTAAATTGCAAAGAGGTTCACATCCAGGCAAGCCACCAAGGCCAAGGCAAAATTACCCCAAGTGCATGGAGACCTCACCCTTTCAAGGTTAGGGCATCAGGTACACGCAAGTTCAAGTGGTGATGAAAAAATTTCTAAGGACAAGCTCAGGCATCCAAGGCTTCATCTCATCTCAAGGATTAATGAACTTTATAAGATAAGGTTGATGAAGTGGCAATTTCATGTGCATGCAATCAAATCATGCCAAGTGTCCTATGTTCTCATTGGTTGACAAATTATTGTAATTTTCTCATTGGCCCACAAAGTTGGTGCCCTCTTGTAATTGGTTGAATGATGGTAACCCTAATTAGGGTTTGTAGGGTTTAATCTTGGCCCTTGATTTTGCCTCTTAATCTTGGCCATTCATTGTAATTTTGAGCCTCTATATAAGGCCATTTGTACTCATTTGTAAAAGAGTTATGTTGGAGAATTGTTGCCAAAATACTATCGAAATTGTTCTCTATTCATTGTTGTGGTTTGCATGGTGGATATACATGATCATTTTGGTGTATTGCATGTTTCTTCTCATCTCTCAAATTAAAGTAGGATTTCATTTCATGTTGTTAGGAATAGAAGTAAATGGTTAGTTGCAATGGTGATGTTGGTGAATGTTTGATAGGGATCTATATACTAGGCCACTAGCATCCTAGCGGCTTGTTAGGAAGCCTTGTGTGGTAATCTAGTCCAATTGCTCCCAAGTTCTACTTGCATTTTCATCTTTTCGCTTGTACTTCAAGTTGGGTTGGAAGATAGGTGTTAGTGTGAAAATCCTAAGAATATTCCTTAGAATCATTGCACCGATGGAAGTAGCGCCGCTGGCAAGCTTTCATTTGGATTGATCCCCGTCCATTTGTCAATCTTTCCATTCAGTAGGAGTAGTAGTAAAGCAAGAAGTAGTCTAGTAGTTGAAGTTTTCTAAGAGCAAAGTTGGAAGTGATATAAATTGGAAAATCAGTAAAACTAAATCATCATCATAGCAAGAGTTTGAAATCCTCAAGTAAACGAACAACGTAAGCCCGCTGAAGTGATTACCAGCAAATCACATTAATATAACTGAGTTAGTATCCACAGGTGTAAGGAACCTTGGAGTATTCTTATATACTTTTCAAGAGAGGGTTGAGTGTTTGGTATGCCGTATCAAGTATTTTAATTGCTATATGTTATGTAGTGGTACAAAACTCACATCAACATTATTTGGCGCTAGGAGGGCCTGAACTGTGTTTCTTTGGGAATTTATTGATATTCAACCATGACGAAGAATGGGGCTTCCTCAGCCGCGACAGCCTAAGGACAATTGGCAGTCTCACCAAAACAACATTATTTTGACATTCCATTCCTTCGCTTGGAACCAAAGGGTAAACGGTCGGGAGTACTTGCACATTGCTGACATCTTGGACCAAGAAGAAGAGAAAGCTCAAAGAATTGAAAGAGAGGTTCAAGAAAGATTGGAGCGTGAAAGAAGAAACTGAAGAAGGGTTATTGGTATTCAATCATGGTGAAAGATGGTGCTTCAGCCTAGAAACGTTGTGCATGTCTTGCAACCTAATCTTGGATTTGAAGACGACCAAGAAGATATCATTTCTGGATTGAACTCATTGGCTTGGAGAGTTAAGAGAAGTGCACCTGAGTATATGCAAGTGACCTTTGTGTTGGAAGAAGAAGAAGAAAAGGCTGAAAGAATTGAAAGAGAAGTTCAAAGGGAGTTAGAACGTCAAAGAGAACTTGAAAGGAAGCGTGAACAAGAAAGAAGAGTGCAAGAGCTATCTTTGAATAGTGGTGAAGGTAAAAGTGAAACTAAGGAGATGAATTAAAATGGTGTTGCCCTCTTATGCTCATTTCCCAGTTGGACAACCAGACCTAGGCATTAGTTGGACACAAGGAGACATCGTTGCTGATTTGGGAGAGTTCATTTGGAATGACAAAGAAAATAATACACATTACCAATTTGCTAGAATTGTCTTAGATCAAGAAGAACAAGTTGGCATTGCATTCCAGAGGGAACAACAAAGGATTGAAATTGAGATTCGACAAAGGTGGGAAAGAGAACAAGTAGAAAGGATCCAAAGAGAGAGAGAAGCCCATAGACTAGCTCAGCTTACCCTTGAGGAAGAACCCATTTGGGAAGGTCAAACAAATTGAACTATAATCAAGCTAGATAAGAGAATTGGGTCTTTCTCTCCCGAAAGGTTTGAGAAATTACAATTAGATAGGAAGCAAAGGGTACTGAGGTCTACACCACACCAAGAGGAAGACTTAGTTGAGTTACAATTTCACAAGAAAGGAAGGAATCATTGGGTGGCTAATACTTTAAGTTTGGTAAATTCCTCAAGTAGTCCAGTTCAAGTGCCAAAGGTTTCAAGCTTACAAACCCCAGTAGCTCAGCCAACTCAGGCTCAAGCTAGTCAAGTTGCGATGGCTCATCCACCACCACCACCACCACAACAACAACCTCCATGGATTCAATACAATGCCTCGCCCATCTCGTTTCAACAGTACCATGACCTACCAAAGAATCCACCGGGATTTTGCTCTAAGTTTTTTGTCAATGACCCCAATCGTACAGCAGAGGAGCATATCAAAGTATTTGAGGATGCATTGTGCAACAGAAGGATTCAACATGAAGATGTAGCGTGTAGGCTTTTTCCTTACTCATTGGCGGAAGAGCCCTACTATTGGTTTGTCAATTTGCCAGTGTCATCCATAACAGGATGGATCCAGCTTAGGGAAGCTTTCATAGGAAAATTTGGCATGCCTACCACACCATTGGAGTTGCATAGGTTGTTTGTGGATATCAGGAGACAAGATAAAGAGTCAATTAGTTCCTTCAACAATCGTTTCCACAAGGCTTACACAAGATTGCAAGCTCCTTACACAATTCCGGGGGCTGGTGCTTTGGAAGCTTACTACAGTGCCTTAGACAGTCAGACTGCTATGTTCACAAGGATGGCAAATCCTCGCCCTACAACACTGAATGAAGCTTATGCTAAAGCGATTGAAATAGGGAAGCAATTAGGCCAACAAGGATTGGAACCCCAAGGCAATAGATATCCCAACAACCCAATCCCACAGCTTCCCTATCAGACACCTACAAATCAGCTCGTGGTACATCCAGGACCACCATTGTCTCAAGCACCACCATCAACGCCAGTTTATTTGCAAGGTGCAAGCTCATCTACAAGAACACAAGAGGAGAAGGATGAAATAAAGGATCTGATTGAACAAGTGAAGAAGTTGTCCACAGAGGTGACTTATTTGAGGAATCAAAATAATCAACTCCAATCCACTCAAAGGAACAATCAAGGAGGTTATCAAGGGAATAACTATCAGAGTGGAAATTATCAAGGAGGATATCAAAGAAATAACTATGATGGAGGATACCAAAAAAACTATCAAGATCGAGATTATCAAAGAAGCAACCAAGGTGGAGATTATCAAAGAAATAATCAAGGTGGTGGTTATCAAAGGAACAATCAAAACAACAACCATCAAGGTGGTAATCAGTCACAAGACCAAGGATACAATAACCAATCTAGTCAGAAGAGAACATGGAACACTGGCCCAAATAATGGAAATGTGGTGTCGCCACTTGATAGTCAGGCTCCAACAGATAGTAGGCTAGTAGAGAGAATATTTTTGGCTGAGTCTGCCTTGTCCCAATATTGCAGATTCCATGAGATTGATCAACATTCAGAGTTAGGATGTGCTGAGTTCAAAAGAGCATCTAATCTATTTCAGAAGGTGGTGGATAAGTCTATGAATCAAGAAGAGATTAAAGTCACAGGATATGAGATTGTCCCATCTCCAAGTTATCCAGAATGCCTAACTTTTGAAGGAGTTGCATTTCCACCAGAATTTGAGGCATATGAAGAACATCAAGGGAGATTCCCTCCCGAGTCAGCTAATGGACCAATAAGTGAAGTGACAGATCAAAATGGGTTCATCAATGGGTCAGATTTTTCTTTCCCACCATTGGGTGATTTTGTTCTAGTTCAAGGGACAGGTGGGAATCAGACATTTCAACAGCCAGCGAGCAATGCAAGATTTTATCAAAGGAATCATAATAGTAAGAGGAATGATGGACCTTTCACATCCTCAGTACCTCCGAACAATTTCAATACACCTCCACATCCCAATGCAAGTAATGTACCAAATCCTCCAAGGGATGCACCCGAATACAGACAAGGTAACCACAGCCATGGTAATGGACAACAAAGTTCTCAGCAAAACATACAACAAGGTAATCAAAATGTTCAAGAGTCGCAAAGTGCCGTGACATCACAAGAAATAAACAAAGGAAGGATGGTAAACAATTCAATGAATGATGATGAGTTGAAGAGACTTGGACAGAGTGTGACAGAGGAGATGAAGAAGATCAAAATTAGTCTCCCTTTGTTTGAATTGTTGAAAGTAACAGAGATCAGAGATACATTCCTTAATAATTTGAAGGACAAAAAGTCATAGGGGCCTCACACTCCAAGTGCAGCATCACCTAGCCAAGTAACTCATTCAGCAGGGAGGCCTCCTCCCAATCCAGTACATATGATTCAAGACGTTCCATGCGAGAACACAAAAAATTCATCTCAAGGGATTCCATATGATGAAGTGAGGAACTCTACACAAGAGGTTGCTTATGGAGATATTAGCAATTTTAACAGACAGTCGGAGCCTCGACCAGTTCTTGTAGCTCAAGGATTACCGCCAGTAACACAGCATCAAGAGAGTCAGGATTCAGCAAAGAATAAAGAAACAGTGAAAGTAGAAGAAGTTGTCCAACCAACAGATTTCAGGACAAAGCCTAAGCAAGTACATAAGACACAAGTAGTATTTTATCAGGGGAAAGATGAACTAGCCCCATTCTTGCTCTCAGTAAGAATATTTGAAAAGCTTCTCCATAATTGTTTGATAGATTCAGGAGCTTTGAGTAATGTCATGCCTTTGGCCATTTGTAGAAGGCTGGGAATCACTCCTTTGGGATCAAACAAGAAAGTTACTCAACTGGACAAGACTGAGGTCCCAGTGGTGGGTGAATTACACAATATACATATGCAATTGGCATCTGATCCAAGGATGGAACACATGGTGGATATTTCAATGGTAGATGTCGCCGATTCTTATGGTTTGATCCTGGGAAGGGATTGGTCTAGAAGGTTGAATGGATACATGGCAACTAACTTTTCCCACATGTGGCTCCCATGGAGAGGGTTGGCCAACCAAATTAAGATTGATAGCACCCCAAGGTTGAGATTGACAGTTACTGAATATGGGGAACCAAATGAAGTGTTGTTTGCAGAGATAGGCATGGGCGTCTATAGGCCTAAGAAAGCAGAAGTGTTGACTTTGAATATCATAAGTGAAGCAAAGGAGTCAATGGAGATGCTAGTTGAGTCAGATCCTGAGACTTCATCCGACGAGGGTGAAGGAATGTTTGAGAATTTCAGAAGCTTTGTGTTAAGAACTGTTCAACAAGGTGTAGAGTTGGGTAATAGGACATCAGTGAAGAACTTGTTATTGCCTAACTGGTGTAGGATCCACAACGCCTTCCATTTGGAGCTATCTTGCTCTTTGTGCAGGGTTGCATTAGAACAAGTGGAGATAAGAGTCCCTGGGGCTTTGAAGCAAGATGAACAATATGGAAAACAAAGGATTGATATTCCACAAGTTGATGAAGCAGAAAGTAGTAAGATGGGTGAAGCAAGGAATCGGATCACACCACCTAACTTGGAAGTGAGAAAGAATGAAGAGTTGGACAAGTTTAAGAATTCTCAAAGAGATCAATCAAAAAGTGATGGAGTATGGATGTTAAGATTTGATGGTTCTAAGACTAAGCAAGGAGCTGGAGCTGGATTTGAGTTAGTCAGCCCGGCAGGGGCACCATATTTGGTAGCACATAGATTACAATTTCCATGCACCAACAACATGGCGGAGTATGAAGCTTTGATTCTAGGCCTGTTGTGTGCTATAAAGAAGGGTGCTAAGATACTCCATGTGCTTGGAGATTCATATTTGGTGACCAAACAAGTGAAGCAAAAGTTTACTTGCCATGACAAGAGATTGAAGAGATATAGAAACAGAGTGGGGGATTTGATAGAGGACTTTGATGCCTTCAATATCAAGTTTAGCTATAGAGCAAACAATCAAGTGGCTAACGCTCTCGTGCAAGCTGCAAGCTCGCTAGCACCAATCAAGTTGGAAGGCTTGAAGAAATTTAAAGTTGAGTTGGCCTCAGTCCCATTAGTACCAGACAATGTCAAAAACTTCCAAGTATTTGAAGATGATAAGCATATTCTTAAGTTCTTGACCAACTCGGATGTCTTCACAGCACAGATCATTGATGGAGAAGTAGATGAAGAAGCGGAAATCAATCCAGAAGAGATAATGAATCTAAAGACAAATACCATTCCAAAGGGAATGATCGAATTAGAGAGAATATTTGACATGGATCAGTTCAATAAGGTGTCATATCAACCCACAGGGGTTGATGAGTGCAAAAAGGTGAATATTGGAACAGAAGATAGTCCTAAAATTGTCCACATTGGGAAAGTTTGTACACCCAAGGAGAAAGCTGATATACTGAGTTTGATGAGAGAATTCCTAGATGTGATTGCTTGGGGGTACGAAGATTTGAAGACATATGACCCTTCTATCATCACACATACAATCCCATTGAAGGAAGGAAGTAAGCCATTCAGACAGCGGCAGAGGCCAGTCAATCCTTTGCTAGAGCCATTGATTTTCCAAGAGGTGAAGAAGCTACTAAATGCACGAATCATCTTCCCAGTGAGACATTCAACGTGGGTCACCAATCTTGTCCCAGTCAGAAAGAAAAACAGAGAAATAAGGTTATGTGTTGATTTCAAGAATTTAAACAAAGCATCAGAAAATGATAACTATCCATTGCCATCACTAGATGAGGTTTTGCAAGTGGTGAATGGAGCACAAATGATGACGTTCATGGATGGTTATTCGGGATACAACCAAGTGATAGTAGAAGAAGAAGATAGATTGAAAACGGCTTTCACCACCAAGTGGGGAACGTTTGCATACAGGAGGATGCCTTTTGGCCTAATCAACGCAGGTGCAACATTTCAAAGGGCCATGGATTATGCCTTCAAGGACTTAAAAGACAAGTGTATCATCATCTACATGGATGATATCACAGTATTTTCGAAAAATAGAGAGGATCACATTTTGGATTTAAGGAAAGTTTTCATGAGATGTAGGAAATTCGGAGTTTCTTTGAATCCAAAGAAGTGTATGTTTGGAGTGACTGAAGGAAAACTTTTGGGACATGTAATTTCGGAGAAAGGAATCATGATAGATCCAGAGAGAGTAGAGGCAATCTCCAAACTTGGCCTACCAGCTAGCAAAAAAGAACTTAAGTCCTTCTTTGGGAAGATCAACTTTGTGAGAAAGTTTATATCTGCATTTGCAGAAATAGTGAAGCCTATGAATGACATGTTAAAGAAGGATGCAAAAATGGATTGGACTCCGACAGCGAAGAAGGCATTTGAGGAGATAAAACAATCTATTGTCAATGCCCCAGTTTTAGTGAGTCCAAATTATGAGAGGCCATTCAACATATATTCTTTCGCCTCTGATCATGCATGCGCTGCCATCTTAACACAGAAAAATGAAGAAGGTGAAGAGCATCCGATTGCATTCATGAGTGCACCTTTCTGAGAAGCTGAACTGAACTATCCAAATGTGGAGAAACAAGCTTATGCCTTGGTGAAAGCAATGAAGAAGTTCAGGCACTATATCTTGAGAAGCAAAGTACATGCAATTGTGCCTGACATAGCAGTAAAGACCCTTTTAATGCAAAGTGAACTTGGAGAAAGAAGAGGAAAGTGGGTCGCCACTATCCAGGAATATGATGTAGAAATTCAACCAATGAAGTTGGTCAGAGGTCAGCAGCTAGCACAGACCATGGCATCAGAGGGACCTGGACTTATACAACAAGTATATGAATTGGAGGACGTGCGTCCCGATGAATGGTACCAAGATTTAATCAGTTATTTGCTAAATCATCGATGCCCATCACATTTGAATCCAGTACAAAAGCGGGCATTGAAGTTCAAGAGTAAGAGGTACATGTTACAAGGAGTAGTGTTGTATAAACAAAATCATGAGGGGATATATCTAAGGTGTGTTGGAAAGGATGAAGCAAGAAATATTTTGGAACATTTTCATGATAAATGGGGAACAGGACATGGATTGGATTTGGCCACCGCACATTGGATACTAAGAGCAGGATACTATTGGCCAACCTTATTCAAGGATACTCACGAGCATGTGAGGACTTGTCATGTTTGCCAGACTTCGGCAAAGAGGGAAAGGAACCCAGCAATGCCTTTACAACCAGTCACTGAGGTGAGACCTTTCGCGATGTGGGGACTAGACTTCATCGGTCCCATCAACCCACCTTCCTCAGCACAACACAGGTATATTCTAACCGCGATTGACTACTGTACTTGGTGGTTAGAAGCTCAAGCTTTCAAGAATTGCACCGCTGAAATCGTCATTAAGTTCTTAGAGGAAAGGATCACTACAAGGTTTGGATGTCCTTCTACTTTTGTATGTGATAATGGTTCTGCTTTCATTTCCTTGAAGTTTCATAATTGGGCTTTTGATCATGGGATTGTTTTAAAATTTTCATTAGGATACTATCTCTAGGGAAATGGCCTAGCTGAATCTACAAACAAGAACCTTTTGACTGTGATTAAAAAACTTCTGGATAGGAACCCAAGGGATTGGCACACTCAGCTGAGATATGCTTTGTGGGCAGATAGAACAAGAGTTAAAGAGTCCATAGGAATTTCTCCTTACCATCTAGTTTATGGACAGGATCTTGTGTTCCCTATTCAACTGAAAATCCCAACTTTGAGGTTCATACAAGAGTACTATGATGAGAATGAAGACCAAGTCCAGGCCAAGTTGACTCAATTAATGCAATTAGACGAGAAAAGAGACGAAGCCCTAGAAAAGTTTGCAAAACATCAAGGGGTAGTAAAATGTTGGTTTGATAGAAGATCATAAAACAAGGCCTTCAGGATCTCTGATTTGGTCTTATATTGGGATAAGGCCCATGAAAAGAAAGGACAACACGACAAATTTGATAAACTATGGAAAGGTCCTTTTCAGATTGCTGAAATCATCGGAGATAATGCATTTAAGCTCAAGACACTCACTGGTAGGGATGTCCCATTGCCTGTCAACGGGCAATTCCTCAAGCATTATTTCCAAGCTTCGGACTCCATCCGGAGCCCTTTTGTACATAGTAGTTTAGTTTCCTTCCAGTTGTTAGTTTAGTTTGCTTTCGGTCATTAGTTTAGTTTGCTTTCGGTTCATAGATTAGAGTTTGTCTTGGACCACTTGGCCCGAGTGTTAGTGTAGTTTTTGTTTTCTGTCAGTTAAAGTAGATTCCCTTTTAGTCAATTAGAATAGATTTCCTTTCTGTTGGTTAGAGTAGTTTTCCTTCCAGTTGTTTAGCTTAGGTGTTTGAGGGAACTCAGTGGTTATTTTGCACCAAGTCATTTGACTTGGAATCTTTTAGCTTCCCTCAGTCAGTTTGAGTGCAATTTTGGTTTTGGACCTTTGCAAGTGCAAAGGGGGTTCATATTATCACTTGTGGGCGAGGTGTGTGGAATCTTACACTTTTGGTGTCAGAACCTAGAGTCTGTCTTGTTCATTTCTTGAATACATTTGACAAGGTTCAAGAATTTTTAGGATGTGCTTAGTCGTCGATCTATGGTAGGACTTGTACTAAATTCGGGTCAGACTCGATAGTGATTCTTGAGTTACCTCTGACATGGTTACAACATTTTACTCACACTTAATTGCTCCGAGTTCTTGGTGTTTCGAAGTGAAATTGAACTTAGTGAAAATCATACACCTGCTTCAGCGCCACTGTGGTCTTCCAAACCCTCCGTGGGCTTCATTGCCTGCAAGCCAAACAGAAGAAAGGTTGAAAAAGGAAAGAATTATCATGAGAAAAGAAAAGAGAGAAATGAAAAGTGCAAAAATGAAAAGTAGTATCAAAGTGAGAATAAAGATGAAAATTGGCTCTGAGGGCGTGCAGTCATCTCTATCGATGCTACTAAGTGGTCACTAAAGGTAGAATCGTGATTGTGGTGCCACAGCGATAACTCCGTCGGGGCTATGGACCCCTGACTGGCAGCGGGGCTCTATCCAGGATGCTTTTGGAGTAAGGATATCATAATAACTAAGTTTAGTGGATCTGAGAAGTTATCAAGTTCTCCTTGAGCGGGGAATGAATCATTTGCACACACGTGAGTGACTTATGGTTGAGGTGTTTAAGTTCAGTTTGAGAGTTCTTTCCCAGGTTGAGGACTTGTCCTTAAGTAGATGTTCGGATGAGTTATCTTAAATTTTTTGTTCTAAGTTACTTTGTTCTTGAAATGTTCAGGAACATTTCACCAGTGGAGTCGCCAAATGTTGTGAGGTTTTACAACATCACCCCACTTTATGGGGTACCCCGTTTTAAACATGGAGCTGTGATTTTTGCCTTGCCTCCCGACTTGAATTTTCTTATGCATGGGTTCCGATGACTTGGTAGTTTGATTTGCAATGAGGATATGATTTCGAAAAATGTTGATCAAGTGATGATTTTTTTTTCGCAAAGCATGGAATTTTGTTGTTAATGGTATTTTGCTAGTGATGGAATTTCGATTTTATTTGAATTGGCAAGATGAATTCTCTAAGTTCTTTGTTAAATTTTGAAGGTTGCTCATGCTTGAGGGTTTGATAATTTTGAAAGGCATTTGAAATCGTGATAACGATTTCATGGCATTGGCAATTTTCTTGAAATCTCGATCTTGTTCAAGTTAACAATTTTGTTGGATTTCAATTTTTTGTTCAAGTTAACCATTTCTAATTCTGAAAATACAATTTCGAAGCATACTTCAAAGCAAAAAATTTCCTTAGAATCGAATTCAATAGATCATTTGCAATCTCATGAAATTTTCGATTTTGAATTCAATTGCTGATTGGAATTAGTTTTGAAATCAGATTGCTTGTTTGCCATTTCTTTTCATCAAGTTCGAAATTTTCATGGGGCAAACAATTTAAATGCATTCAATTTCAATTTGCAAGTTTGGGGACAATTTTCAATCTTGTATTGGGCAAATAGAATTATCAAAATCTGGAAATACATCCATAATTTCGATTTTCTAATCATTATTTCCTTGGCTTTTTTTCGAAATTACATTGGGTCTTGTTTTAACTAAATCTTGGATATTGTGTTTTGAAATCAGATTTTAGTGCTTTAATTTCGAAATAGGGCCCAGCATTAATTAATTTTATAGCTATTTCTAAAAGACTTTTTTTTTTAAATTCGAAATTGCCTTCTTTTTGCAAAGTCGGCCCATCATGGGGCATTAATTAATTGTTTATTTTTGCAAATTGTAGGCCAGGTCAGCCCCCTAAATGGACCCCAGTGGCAAGTACAAATAGAGAGCCTTCTCCTTCATTTTTCACAAAACATTTTCGGTTCTCTGCTCTACAATTAGGAGCGAAAAATCAGAGATCATTGGCAGCGATTTTTTTCACTGTTTTGGCAAGCTAAAATCAGTCTTTTGGCAAGCGATCAGAATTTAATGGTGGCGAGTTTTAATAGTGGAGGTCTTTGTTTAGAGGCAGGCTTGGGGCAGATTTAAGGGCAGTTTGTAGGGCGGATTCATGCCCTAAGATCACTGTGTTAGCAACCGATTCAGTTGGAGAGTGGCGATGGCAGGCCTGAGTGTTGTGAGGTTGCATTTGGAGGTGTTTAGAGGGCAGTTTTGGGCCCCAAAGTCAGTGTTTTGACAAGAAAAAGGAGCAGAGATTTTTTATGGGTGATTCGAGGGCCTCTTTCTATACATTTTATCATACAAAATCAAAATTCTAAGGGCAGTATTTTCAGAATTTCTTCCAAATCCGAAAATAAGAACTTTGCAATATATTCTCAGAATTTTGACAAATGAGGGATTGTGGTGTCAAATTTTGTTTGACAAGGCAATTGCATCAAGATAGCATTCAGAATTTCATAGAGGGTGTACAAATCCGGAAAGTTGAAAGAGGAAGATCTATCAAGTCAAGGACATCTACATTCGGTTTTCTTTGCAAGAACGGAGTGCCTTCATAGCCGGTGAGTGGCCTATCTTAGCTTTTCTTTTAGTTGTTTTCATTTCATTGGTATTTGTTGTTAAGTGTTAAAGATTAGTTTCAAAAGTAGAGCTTGAAGTTTGGTTAGTAGGTTGATTACTCGATTGTCTTGATTAGCTTTCTTCCCCCAAATTCTTGCTTGCATCATCCATTTCCATCATTTCATCATCACTAGGAAGAAGTTTGGAGTGATAAGTGTAGTTACCATTTCATTAGGAAGAAATTTGGAGTGATAAGTGTAGTCTTCATCATCATTAGGATGAAGTTTGGAGTGATAAGTGTAGTTTCCATCTCATTAAGAAGAAGTTTGTAGTGATAAGTGTAGTCCCACCATCACTGTAGAAAGGCGGGGAGTGATAAGGGTTTAGGATGGCGGATGCCAATGCAAGCAAGCAACCAAAGGGAATTAATGCTGAAATATGAGACAAGGAAGTTATGATACCTAATTCCAACTTCTGCTCGAAACTGAAACATGTTGGAGACACCAACATTGGTACCCTTGACATGATTCAATTAAGAGATAGGTTGAGAGATAGCCAGTCCCCTGTGGCAAAGAAGATCAAACAGTATGGAATTGTACAAGAGGAAGGTTCAATCTACCCCAGCAGTGGACATGATACGGCAGAATTGGTTACACCAAGTCATCAAGGCTCACAAAGTCAGATTGTAAATCAGAGTGCAGCGACCTCATCGTGCTTCTCAGTCAGATCCCAGGCTATGCAAAAGGTACACAATTTGATCCTTGGATGTGTTATTTTATTGAAGGAATTGAGAATGGTAAAGAAAGTTTGATTGGGCTAGGATCATTAGCATGAACTTAGAGTTGCAACTTAGATAGTGCAAAATTAGAGGCAAGTCTACATGGGGTCCTACCTCTTCAATTCAAATGCAAGACTACTAGTGATGTTTTGCCAGTCGAACCAAATCTAATTTTGGGGAGATGCATTGCACCACTATGGTTGAAGCAAGTACTTATGCCAAGAGGCGAGGTCGTGGCAGTTCGAATAGTTGAAGGTAGCTGAGGGTCAACCAGAGAAAGAAGTATGAACTAGGAGGCAATTGATGAACTTAATGATTATTTCGAATCAAGTAGTGGGTGGATTGTGGAGATATGGCCAGGGCAGGCGCCCCAAAACTCCAGAGTATTCAAGCAGAAGGGGATGCAAGCAAACCCAAATTCGAGTAGACAAGTTTGAAGGACCATGAAAATCAAGGAAGGCAAGGACAGTAAAGAGGAAAGCGACGGAAGGATAGATTGAGAGGGTCAAGTTTGATTTCAAGGCGGTGGCCAAGGGCAAGGCTCTTAAATTGCAAAGAGGTTCACATCCAAGCAAGCCACCAAGGCCAAGGCAAAATTACCCCAAGTGCATGGAGACCTCACCCTTTCAAGGTCAGGACATCAAGTACACGCAAGTTCAAGTGGTGATGAAAAAATTTCTAAGGACAAGCTCAGGCATCCAAGGCTTCATCTCATCTCAAGGATTAATGAACTTTATAAGATAAGGTTGATGAAGTGGCAATTTCATGTGCATGCAATCAAATCATGCCAAGTGTCCTATGTTCTCATTGGTTGACAAATTATTGTAATTTTCTCATTGGCCCACAAAGTTGGTGCCCTCTTGTAATTGGTTGAATGATGGTAACCCTAATTAGGGTTTGTAGGGTTTAATCTTGGCCCTTGATTTTGCCTCTTAATCTTGGCCATTCATTGTAATTTTGAGCCTCTATATAAGGCCATTTGTACTCATTTGTAAGAAGTTATGTTGGAGAATTATTGCCAAAATACTATCAAAATTGTTCTCTATTCATTGTTGTGGTTTGCATGGTGGATATACATGATCATTTTGGTGTATTGCATGTTTCTTCTCATCTCTCAAATTAAAGTAGGATTTCATTTCATGTTGTTAGGAATAGAAGTAAATGGTTAGTTGCAATGGTGATGTTGGTGAATGTTTGATAGGGATCTATATACTAGGCCACTAGCATCCTAGCAGCTTGTTAGGAAGCCTTGTGTGGTAATCTAGTCCAATTGCTCCCAAGTTCTACTTGCATTTCATCTTTTCGCTTGTACTTCAAGTTGGGTTGGAAGATAGGTGTTAGTGTGAAAATCCTAAGAATATCCCTTAGAATCATTGCACCGATGGAAGTAGCGCCACTGGCAAGCTTTCATTTGGATTGATCCCCATCCATTTGTCAATCTTTCCATTCAGTAGTAGTAGTAAAGCAAGAAGTAGTCTAGTAGTTGAAGTTTTCTAAGAGCAAAGTTGGAAGTGATATAAATTGGAAAATCAGTAAAACTAAATCATCATCATAGCAAGAGTTTGACATTCTCAAGTAAACGAACAACGTAAGCCCACCGAAGTGATTACCAGCAAATCACATTAATATAACTGAGTTAGTATCCACAGGTGTAAGGAACCTTGGAGTATTCTTATATACTTTTCAAGAGAGGGTTGAGTGTTTGGTATGCCGTATCAAGTATTTCAATTGCTATATGTTATGTAGTGGTACAAAACTCACATCAACAGAGGGTAAGAAGAAATTCGAAGGAAGAATTTGGGTCAATCATGAAATCCTTAAGGCTATTCAACTGGCCTTGATTTAAGTTACTAAGGGCCAATGAAGGAAACGTATGGGCTCAAAACTCTAAGCATGTAGCCCTATTTAAAGAACATGTGGGCCTGGGCATCAAATCTGAGCCTAAATTCAATCATGATGAGGCCTAAATCTTGCCTACAATGCAAATGTATGCGTCTGAGTCCTAAATCAGACCTTGTATTCAGTGAGAGAAGCCTCTAAATCAGTAACGCGTGGGCTTAAATTTGCTAAATCAGGCCTTTGATGAAACATACAGGCCCTAAAATCAATGACATGGCCCCAAATGTGAAACGTATAAACCTTACGTGATGGCGTGTGGCTCTAATTTTCAAATGCATGGCCCTATGATGAAACTCGTGGGCTTAAGTCCTAAATCCGGCCTTAATTTCAGAAGATATGGCCCATCAATTTCCAATAAACCAGGCCTATTTCAAACGTTTGGGCCTATAAGTTTATAAACAATGGTGAAGCCTAAATCTCAGCATGTAGGCCCTAAGTCAGGCCCTATGGCCCAGCGTATGGCCTCAAATCAAGCATGTGGACCTAAATCAGCAATGTGTGGACTTTGATTCATTAAGTCGGGGAATGAACTCAATAAGTGCAGCCCCAAATCTGGGCATATATGCAAGGGGGCACATCCTATAACCAAACATATGGGCTCTTGACCAATCAGCAAGGCCTTGAAACCTCAAACATGGCCCTAGACATGAGACCTACGGCTCTAATTTCCAAATACATGAGCCTTACAATGAAACGTGTGGACTGAAGTGGAATAGGGCCAGTCCTAAATGGATAACATGTGGGGCCTAAATTAATAACCATGGCCCAATCTGACTTTGAATCCTACAAGGCAGCCCTCTTAGCCAAACGTGTGGGCTCAAGGCCTAAATTAGGCTTAACAAATGAAATGTATGAACTCAAATCTCAAAGTCCTGGCCCCATTTGAAACGTATGAGCCCATGATGTTGGTATGTGGGCTCAAAACTCTATGAATCAGACCCAAATCTGGGTATAAGTACGACCAATCAGGCATCCAAGACTAAAACGTGTGGGGTTAAATTCAATACAATGTTTCATAAACTTGAGAAACCTCAAATCTGATCCAATAAGCCTCGAGTTTAACCATAAGAGGCTCAAATATAATGAGAAATTGCTCACATATGCATAAGGACTAAGTTTGAACCAATGGGAGGGCCTAATTTTGAAAGTTTGAAATCACAAGGTGTGATGTCCCCATCCTAGAGTTTGATATAAATTAAATCGCAAAAGAAATATTTTATAAAATACATAATATAATAGTTGAATAAAATATTATTATATAAACCTAAGTTGCCGGTTCGAATTCTAGTACGGATGCAGGTTCGAAATTCGTCCAAAAAAAATTTCAGTTGGGTTCGGATTCATTTTGGGTTCGTCCGTACAAGAATATATATATAATTTAATACAAATAATATATTTAATATGTATAAATATAGATATCTAATTTTAATTATTATATATCTAATTTTATTTTGATATATATAAATATAATATACATATACTTTAATTATATATTAAAGTATAATTATATATTATGTTATATAATATAATATAATATAGATATACTTTAATTATATATTACCTATTAATTATTTAATTCAAATTTATTATATCTGGAATAAATCAAGCGTTAATACAATCCAATAGACAAACATTTGATTTATTACAGTCCAATAGATTAACGTTGATACTTAGTACAATCCAACGTTAAATATTTTCCGTAATTATGTGTAATATACGCCTCACGCCCATCGGCATCATAGCTACCAGCAGACGCGCATAGCTTTCATTTCCAAAGAAAGTTTGGGATCGAGAGTCTGTAGTTCCATTCCAAGGTGCATATCAATACTCATAGCCAGTAGATCCTGTTCCACCCACGGCATAAATAGAGGCCGTCCATGCAACCTTTTTGAAGCGACAAACGAGATGAGAGGGAAAGTTGAAGCCTGCCCAATCTACTCAATCCTCCGCACTCAGTTTAAATGCAGTCAAATATTTAATTACATCACAAATAAAATGTTTATCCATTGAAACGTTGTTGAAATTCCATCCAAATTCTGCCCGGGCTCACGTGGCTATTTAAAAGTCATACAAATTCCATCAAAATTCCTCCAAGGTTCCGCACAGCGAATTTGCAATGAATTACCGAGTCCAACAATGAATTTCCAGCGAATGTGAACCGCTTACGAATTCCAACCGAACCAACTTTCAAATTTGGGGTGTGTTGAGCGAATGTGGTAACGTAGATATAAACCAATAGATTAAATGACAAACAAAGATTGTCATTATTACAAATATAACAATCTTGATATGATTATCTATTATTAAAATATTATTGAAATAATTATGGTACTGTATAAATAGATAAGTAATAAATAAAATAAATAAATAAACAAATAAATTATAATATAAAATGATTATACAATTGATGCAGGGGCATCCAAGGTTAAGGCAGGGGCATTCTGTGTGCTCGGTGAAACTGCATAAGTGTTTGTGTTTTGGCCGGTTTACTCGGTTGTAGCCTTGATCGACGGTCTCGGTCATTGAAGGAAGCTCAGTCACTGAAGGAACTTGGCAGTCTCTGATGCTCGATGATAGTGTTACTCGGTCATGCCTGCGGTGCTCGGTCGACTCTGGTGCTCGGCGATCCCTGGCTTGCTCGGTTAATTCACTGATGCTCGGTAGTTCCGACTTACCGACTAGAGTTCTGTGTGATTTGTTGGGCCGACTTGGTGCATTTATTGTTGGTAGCTGATGATTTCAGGCCGACATGCTGAATTAAATGTTTGTATACATTTGTAAGCCGACTTGTATGGCATTTAATTATTTGTTTAGGAGAGTTAAGGGTTTCATCTGGCCGACCTGTGGCTGATGATTAGTATTTAAGGAGGGCTTGGGTAAATGTTTGAGGAGAGAAGGGGAGAAGAACTTAGCAGATCTAGATCTCAGAAAGGCGAAGTTGTGGAAAAGTTCTTGATGATCTTGTAGATCGGATTGTAATCTGATATTTGTTTGTAGCAGAGCTAGGGGTTTGCATACTTGGGAACAAGGAGATTGCTTGGAGGCTTGCGAGCTCAAGTTTAGATCTGCCTTAGGGTTTCCATCAGCTTCTGATTGTCTTCAGAACTGAACTAGCTAGGGATTGTATTGGATCTGGTCTTGGATCTTGCAGAATTGTTTTCTGATTGTAATTGGCCCTAACCCGGAAGGCCTTACAGCCGGGCATGTTAATGAAAATTAGAGTTAAACAATTATATTGTGTTGTATTGTTGAGTATTCCGCTGTGTAATTTTGTTGGCTGCAAGGTTTGGACTGTCCTTAATTGGATCCGCCATCCTTGATTGCATAAACAATGCACAGCAAATCACATGAAGTATAAAAGCAATAACAATTGTCTAAGGGGTGTGATTATACAAAATCTGATTTGTTTAAGAGGAGTCACAACCCATACCAAAGGGTACACAGACCATTTATATAATACAAATCAATTTCAATCTCATAGTACCAAACAAAATAGGATAGAAATAATCATTTACATCTGATATTCAGAATACAATGCCTAAATAAAGAGGATTCACTTTATATTAAATGGTTGGCAAGAATCTCATTTGACAGCATAGTGAAATGCTGTAATTTATCTGTAAATCAATGATGAGTTGCAGAATATTATACCTGCATTCTATTAGGATCACAAATCCTTATATATATAAGAACATATATTTTCACGATAAATAAATTAAATATTTATAATTGTACACAAAAATTATTTTTCAATCCTATTACTATTTGATTAATAGAAGGGAAGTTTGTGATATTACCAAGGAGGGGCTTGTATAAATCCAAGAAATGGATCTTTGTCTCAAGATAGGGTAGGGGTCAGCATTCCGTAAGCCTTCGTGATACAGACTTGGACCTGTAAACTTTGAGGGAATTCATTGATAGTGGTATCTAGGCAACTTGGTTAACACCTACTCTTTCCGTCTTGAGCTGGAATAGTAATAAAGTTGGAAATGAGCATTAAAGATAACTTAAATCTAATGAGATAAATGATTAATTCTATAATGGACATTATAATCCAAACCCTAATCAAGAAATTTAAGATAAATCAAATAAAGTCTCGACAGGGGGCATTACACAAGGGCATCAAATTTAATAAGAAAGCCAAGAATTCAAATACAAGAGGATCAAATTTAATGAAAGAAGCCATAAATTCGGTGCAAAAGGAATCCATTATCAATGTGGCCATTAATGCTTGTTGGTGAGAATTCAATTTTGTTGCCTTGAGGAAAAAATCGATCCAAGAAGGCAATTATATAAGCTAGGAAATTTCAAATGCTTAAAGAAGAAAAATCACTTCAAAAATTCTGTTTGCAGGTATACCAAGAGCACTTTGATCCAGTAAAAGAGCAGATTAGGAGTTTTTTGATAATTTTTGTTGCAGGGATAAGTATAGAAACTGATAAAGGGCAGTCCTCTTCAAATTTCAAACAAATTTCATGCTAAAGGGGACTGATTACAGTGGTCACCAGCAATTAACATTCTGATTTCAGTCATTTCAAACAATCTCAAAATCTGAAATCGAAATAGATCCACAAAAGGCTTCGATTTGCATCCTTAGGCAATGATGATACAGCTAAAGGACAATTATATGAGCCAATTTTCATAACATTATAGCCCTATATCAGTCACTACTCTGCAGATCACGGTCATATTTTCCCTACAGACAGCAAGGCGAAATCAAGTAAGGAGTGGTATGATGTTTTGATGTTGATGATGATTAAATTTACAAGCATTCCCGTACAATTGCAAACCTAAATTCGCTGTTTTACAAGTCTGATTAAGTTTTCTTAGTGACTGATTTTGATACATCAGCAAATAGAATTTTAGGATTTGTGAGCCAATTTTCATAACTTTATAGCCCTATATCAGTCACTACTCTGCAGATCACGGTCATATTTTCCCTACAGACAGCAAGGCGAAATCAAGTAAGGAGTGGTATGATGTTTTGATGTTGATGATGATTAAATTTACAAGCATTCCCGTACAATTGCAAACCTAAATTCGCTGTTTTACAAGTCTGATTAAGTTTTCTTAGTGACTGATTTTGATACATCAGCAAATAGAATTTTAGGATTTGATGTCTTATGCTGCAAGTTTGATGAAAAGTAAAGCAGAATCTAACTAGAGTTTTATGTGGTAGGTTGTGGAATGGCAAGGTTAAAAGGAGGGTGAACATTGAAAGATAAGGTTTGAATTGGAAATCAAGTCAAGATACAAGTGATGACTTCAAGTTCAAGTTGGAGGCATTCAAGATGGATTCAAAGAGCAAAGAACAAGAGAAATGAACAAGTCAGCAAATTGGAAGCTTCACAAACTTGGATTCCCTACGTGCCACACTTACATCATTTCTACAAGTACAAGATCAAAAGGAAGTAAGGAATGCAAGAACAAGCCAAGGCAATGAAAGATTTCCAAGAATAGAAGAAGTTTATGAAGAGGGCAAAGGGTATTTATCAAAGCTATGAGATGAACATGTTGAGGTGGCGCCCATTCACCTTTAACCAATTGGAACGCGCCAAGTGTCCTAGCGGAAGAACTTCATCATATCATGTCTAGATTCATTGAATATGTCAAAGAAGAAAAGGATAAAGGAAAGAATATTCTCAAGAATGACTTGGTGTAAATACAAATGGCATCACCTTATTGGTTCATTGAATAATGGCTTCTTTTACAAGCTTCCTTTTTCTACAAGTTTCCTTCTTCTACAAGCTTCTACCTAACTTCTTTTCTCGTTGGCCTACAAAGCATTGTAATTTCTTATTGACCCACAAGGTGGTGCTCTTTTGTGATTGGATGGGCATTTAATAATTGTTAGTGATGGTTATGAAACCCTAACCAGGGTTGTGTTGGATTAATCTTGGCCCTTGATTTCAAATCAATCTTGGTCACTCATTGTATTGGAGACTACTATAAAAGGCCAAGCCTTCTCATTTGTAATTCATTAGATTAGATTAGAGATAGAATAGAATAGGATAGACTTGTTGAAATTGTTGCCATAATGCTATCAAATTAATTGTTAATTCATTGTTGGTCTTCATGGTGGATTACTTGTGTTGCTTTGGAGTATTGCATGGTTTCTTCACTGTCACTTAGATTAGATTTCATTTCATGTTAAGTAGAAGTATAAGTAGATTAATAGAAGATATTGTTGAATGATAATTAGTGGTGGAGCTAGTGTCCATACCTTTTGGTACTTGTTGATTGTAAATAACAATGCAAGGTTAGTCTAGGCCTAAATTGCAAGTGTTTAACTTCTATTGGAAATATTCGTTTAGATTGCACCTTTATAGGGTATTTGAATGAGTATTGACAATGTGAAAGTCATTCACACATCCTTAGAAGATAGCACCCTCCTATGGCTAGTTGAAACGGCAAAGCAAGGATTGGCTAGAAGCTCACCCCATCATCAACATTGCCTTACATCCTTAGAGTTAGATTAGATTCTCTAAACCCTTATCCTTTGTAGTTTGTTTGGTGAGAAGAAGTTAAAGTCAAGCTAATATCCATTGATTGAACAGTGTAAGTCCCTTTGTGAAATGGCGAAGCAAGGACTAGTTAGAAGCTCACCCCATCATCAACATTGCCTTACATTCTAAGAGTTAGATTAGATTCTCTAAACCCTTACCCTTTGTAGTTTGTTTGGTGAGAAGAAGTTAAAGTCAAGTTAATATCCATTAGTTGAACAGTGTAAGTCCCTTTGTGATACCCAACATATCACATCATTATAATTCAGTTAGTCCACAATAAAGAAGGAACCTTGAGGTTGTCTCATTTGATCACACAATCCATATACTTTGTTTAGCATATGATCATCCTTATTCAAGAGAGAGTTGGAGATTTGGTATTCCATTCGAAATTAAGAATCCAGTTCTACATGTTGTAGTGGAATAAAACTCAAATCAACAGATTCCAAAATGTAAGAAAAGCATTTGTAGGTTTAACTACAAAATAGTCCCAGATCTAAATGGATATCAAACATATTTTTTAACGAATTTTGGATAATAAAACCAATAGACAAATCCATAAAGAAAAAAATAGTTTTGAAATAAGTGAATTCAGTAATAATACTTTCTTAGCCTTTATCCCGAAAAATGAAGATGCAGAGTTCTTTGATTCATCTCAAGAAATCTCTTTATGTAATATAATTCATAATGTTTTTACAAGAATAAAAGCAAATAGATTAAAATATTCCACAAGATCATCAAACAAGAATGAGGCTTTGACAGAAGAGGGCAGTTAATGCAATTATTTTGCTTATGAAAGTATCAGTTCAGTCCAAAAAATTAGCAAGGCAGAAATAACAATAAACTAGATGCAAAGAAAAGTTTATAATAGAGTATATTGTGAATATTTAATCAAATTACTGAATAGTTTGGCTTTTCACATGATCAAGTAACATACATGGGAAGCTGTATAAGTATTCCTACAATCTTGATCCTTTTAATAACTTGCCAGTTGGATATTTTCATGCATTAATGGTTTAAGACAACAAGATTCACTCTTTCACTGCCTATTTTTTATAGTCGCAGAAGCTCCAGAAAAAATATAATTAAGGCAAAAAGAAAGAAATAAATATTCTAAGCAAATTTGCTCAATGGTTACAATATCCCATTTCTAATTTGCAGACAATACTCTAATGTCAGAAGCTCCAACTAGATAATCTAAAAGAAGAACGATCATTAAAGAAAAAAAGAAAGCCAGCACAAATCCACACTTGACAAAATACATGAAATAAGGATTCATTATACTATCAGGGTCAGCAAAATACATGAAACAAGGATTCATTATACTATCAGGGTCATCAATACTAACAGCAATGATTTGGCCCCTTGGGACAAGAATACAAGAAGCTAAAATACACAGTTCAGCACCAATTACTGCTGACTCAAACTTAGTGTATCTAACTCTTCCCGCTTAGTCTTGTGGGAAGTTACATTCCCATGGACTCCCATTTGTCCAAACTCTATCTGCAAGAATCCAATGATTCTCTGCACACTGTCCCTTGCAACTCTGTCTTTCTCTGTTGCCATCCAAATCCCCATGTCCTCTGTTTATAGACATCCCTTATGACTGAGGTTTTACCACCAACATAGCAATTTGGTTGAAAGATGAAAATGGTGAAGACTTAGAGGAAGTAGAAGGCAAATGTATGTAATACTCTCCAATTGATATGTTCTTTCTATGTGCCCCCAATTTAAATATCTTCATCAAGAGTTGGTAGATTATGCAGGGTTGGCTATATCTAGGTTATAATTACTTAATAGATAAATGTCACAAGAGCTAAAATAAAGTGATTAGGTATTGTTGGTAACAGATGTAGCATCTGGTGATTGTGAATGTAAATATTATCAAGCTCTAATGGAGATGCCGCATTTTTCCCTCTTTAATGATGTCCCATGTCCCTTCTACTCTCTCAATCAAAAACATTAATCAAATATCAAACAGACTCAACAAAATCGGCTAAAAATTTCACATTAACCCAAGAACACTTTCAAGATCAATTTTCCCACTTCAACTCCAATCACAAGATGAAGATTGTCTCCGAGATGCACAAACCACTAATTTTAAGAGACTAAAATGTGTTCAGTCACCCTTGATACATTATAGAGATTATATGGGCCCGTTTCCCTACATTCAAGAGTTGACTCAAACTAGGAAAGGTTTCTCAATAGGGTTCCTACTCACAGGTCTTACTGTCCTCTCACCACATCATCTTTTTATACATACAGGGGACAGTCTGTAGCATAATTATAATCAAATCTATCTCTATAATTCAGTTAAAAGAGACACCACACAGGAACAACACTAAAGCAGCTTAACAATTTTCATGAACAGTTTTTCTTAAACTTTGTTACAAGTGGATAACATTGCCCTGGCCTGGCTGCCGCTTTCACTAATCCTCCCAAGCCTCAGTTTCCATTTCGAGAGTTCAACAAACAATGTCGAGTTCCAAGTTTAATCTTACTCCCTTTGAGCAATTCTTGCATCTTCCTATGCTTATTGTAGACCCATGATCCTATTGTACTAAAATAGTGCACGCATTACTTCTTCCCACCAATAGATTTTGTCTATACTCTGAGTGCCTATTAGGTACCATAGCACATTAATAAGCATTTCATTTCATTTCAAAATGATATTATGGAAGTGTGAAAAAATGGCTACAGTGAATTGAAAAAAGCTCCTTATGAGAGTTTTACTAATCAAGATGACAAGATAATGAGCACAATCAGGTATTAAACTCTGGAAAATAAGCAAAATATGTCTTGAGCCAAGCACATATACAATAGTAAATAATACTCACAAGCAACTCTTCTAGTGAACATCACTGGTTTTTTCTTGCATCATTGAAAGGTAAGATTTCATCTCCAATCAAAAAATGGCAGAAAGATGAATCTTGATTCTTAATTAAAAAGATTAGAAAGAACTAAATCTGAAAAACTTAAACTAGGGAAGGAACTAAATCTGAAAAACTTAAACTAGGGAGGGAACTAAATCTGAAAAACTTCAACCAAGATATTCAAATAACCTTTCTTTGGTGAAAATGTACATGCTGAAAAGGTCAGCATTAATGAGTTCATACCATCATGACAAAGGAATCGTGCACTTACAAAAAGAAGGCGGGCTCCAAGCCAGAATTGTTTTGGTGAAGGGAAAGGGTACAATAGACGACCAACACCATATACAGCTACCGCAAAGAAATGCACAACCAAACTCAGTGGTCGTGGATTGAGGCCAGAGAGGAGGGCGACAGGTCCAGTTGAAAACACGCCTCCCAAACTTAAATAGTCAAAACATGCTTGTTGCATCTCTTTCATTGCCTGATCAGGTGAAGCACAGAAGACCTTATACAATGCACCTGCCAAAGTATTTATTGTTGATGCAACAGGCTGCATAAGATGTAATGAGAACTTCCTAGAATTAGTACCAAATAACAGAGAAAAAAAAGAATATTTATACAAAGAATAATGCTAGATGCAGAAGTAATTTAATGAAAAGCTCGTGGTCTTGGAGGATACTGTAAGCACTAACAGCCTTTTTGTATTCATAAAATTGCAACAGCATTTTTTTGCACAAAATAATCCTTTACACTATTTGTACAGAGAAAAATTGTCTACCCATGACAAGTACAAACCTTGCGAAGAGTGTAAAATGATTCCACATATTCACAGAGCGCTGACGCATCATGAAGATTACGAAGAGGTTTAAAGAGCCTTTCAAGAACCACAATGTCAGATAGTGCGACAGTCATTCCTCCACCAGTTAACGGATGCCTCATATTGAAAGCATCCCCCAATAGAAGAGCTCCAGGCCTAGGCAATGGTGAGGCTGGCATGATCTTGTTTGGCATAGTTCGTATGTTCCCACTTTCTATAGCAGCTAAGAATGGTGTTTGTAGTTGCTCTGGAAGCTGATACATTGCATAATAAATTTAGAGAGTTGTCATACAACACCTCTCACCATATTAAGAAAGAATACTTAATAAAAAATAGGTTCTGCCAATTATTTTGTACATTTTAGCATCCACTGCACCCAAATTAATACAAAGTCAAGCTTGAGAGACAAAAGGAACTGTGTCCAGCTTCTATTTGATACCTGAGGAGCCACCACAGTTTGTAAATACATAGCCATTTCTCCGCTGGCGACAGATGGAACCTTTTGTCCTGGTACATCAACTAAGCAACGAACCTCTGTGCTGCTAATTGGATAGAATAAAATAGGAGAAGGATCTGCTAATATGACATGTCCATGATTAGGGTATGGAAGCTCACAGTTTTCCAGCACAAGACCCACAAAACATGAAGGAACATCTACCTGCATATAAACTCAGGGAAGATATCAGTTGTGATAAGTGTGTGGCCTAAAATCCGTCACAAGAAAAAACTGGTCTATTTTTCCTCAGAAAGAAAAAGAGATTTTAAAAAATTGTCTTATATCTGGCATATGTTCTCATTGTAAAATAGACTTTGCTTCTGGTGCCTATATTGAAGCTTTTGATTGAATCCAACATAGTCATTTACAGACAATGAAACTCTAGTATTTAACAGGTTTTTAAGACCCTAGAACAATTATCGTGCCAAATGCTTAAGTAAATTTAAGGATATTGTTTGCATTTTAAGTTACCATTTGGTACAGGCTCGGTATTCCTGTATTGCACTTTTTTCCTGGGTTCATTACTGCTGTACTATATATATAGAAAGAGACACCTAGAAAACATCCCCAAAAATGTGGTGGCAGTAGCAGGACAGAAGAGGGACATTTCCCTGGAGTGTGCTAGGGATGTCTCCATCCTGAAAACATTTAGCTTTTTTAGGGCAGTGCATCCTAATAGAACACAATATTGACAAATTAATAAATTTAGTTCCTAAAAAATTCTAAGATAGCTGATATATAAATATATTATAATCATACATACCTAACGTGATGTAAGTTATGTAACTACAAACAGTCATAATTTAGACAGTTTAAATGCTATATTTGAATGGCATTCACTAAAGCAGCATAAATTTGGATTTCCAAACATGAAAGGTGCAGATTCAATTCAAAGAGTTTGTCATGCATTCCATAGAGCCCAGAGTACAGGAAGCGCACTGCATAAAGCCCAAGGCGCATGAATACCGCCACTTGCAATATTTTTCTATGGATTCAATCTGCACCTTTTGTGTTTGGAAATTTGCACAATTTTAGCAAACGTCCAAGATAAATGTCTTAACTCAAAAAGCTTTAAATGACATGATTTTCCTCTTAAGATAAATGATGGGTCCCTCTGCCACAAAACATGAAAAAAAAGCTTCTAAGCGATGAAGCAAGTACGACAAATGCTCTACTTGATCTGGGTCAGATGCTTATGAGGTGGAAGAGTACTCAAAATCAAACTGCACATCTAAAAGGTTAAATTTAGAATATTGTCTTTTATAATTCGGTAGCCTTTTTCCTGGGTGTATACAGTTCATCCAAGGCAAGGCCCTGCTGCCCTGGCTACCCTATGGTTACATCTTCATGGTACTCGAGGCAGCAAGGCAAGGCCATGCTACAACCATCCCACTCTCATTTGGTTTGTTGATGGAGACCTAAATAGAAGAATTTAGTAGCATACAGAAACATGGGATGCCAAGTCTTCTTGCTCCAAATTTGAAAGTTGTTAACATCTATGGAGACAAAGTCCAGGGCTGAAGTCATCAATGAGAGAATTTGTTCCAAGTAACCCTAAAGTACAGCAAACAATTTAATAAGAGTTCTCTGAATGTGCAGCATTGCAATTTTCTGATTTAGAAATAACTGTTTTGAATTTGCAGCTCCTTTCTGGGTTATTCCAAACAGCTTGGAAACTTCTAGGCACTAAGTGACACGGGACACCAATAACTAAATCATCAAGGGTAGAAGCTAACTTATGCGAATTCAGACTACACAACAACTATTACATGAAACAAAGCTTATGAATGACTATGAACAATCTGCTCCCATTCTAGTGTTACATCTTTTTGTAAGGTAAGAGGTCTTGCTTTTTGTGCAAAGCATTGACACCTCATTCATAACAAGTTTTATGGTGATGAAAAGAAACAAAATGAAGATTTATAAAGGGGCTCGCTCCCCTGCTGCATGGAACCCTACCAACTTCATAAGGAAAAAGTCTTGGCCATAGCGGATCCAGGGTGTCAAGGTGACATATATCCAATAATTCTTGGCCTCTCAAAATCTCTAATGTATAATCAAGATCACTCACCCAACTTATAATCAGCAGCAGTGATTTATTGTCTGCTTATTAAAGATGGCAGAGTGGGTTTACAATCCATTTCAGTTAAGGGAAATTGGGCATCCCAGAAAAGCAATCTGAGATCAGTGTGTACATCCAATACCAATTGTTTCTTTGCAACCAGATGACAATATGTTGATACAAACACTTGAAATAACTCCTATGAAATAAACTTATCTCTCATACAACTCCTCTAGCAACACTTGTATTTATAGAGCTTACAATGCAAAAGGAAGCATTTAAAAAAAAAACGTTCATATTCAATGTATCTTCAACATTTATTGAGAAACTTCCTTTGTGCCTAACTCTTGCATAAATAATATTTAATACAAATATCAAACTTCCACACATACAAAAAATCTAAGATGAAACTAGAAAGCCTTTTGCCAAAATAGAACTTTCTATTTTACTCCAAGCCTATCCAGGTGGAAGATTTGGTCCTGCTGAAAATCTTTCCAAAACTGTGCACAAGAATAAAACAAAAAATTAAATTAAACCCACTTGGGTCTCTGAAGGTTGAGGCACCTTAATCCCAACATGCAGATGCCAATTATGCTTCAATTAAAAATATTAAGGTAAAGGGGGTGATAAAGTTACCAATGAAAATTTTGCTGTTGGGATTGGAGTTTAATGTAGCTGAGGAAGCTGATCACCATGTATAGATAGGTTGATTCGCAGGTTTAATCATTTATGGCCATGTGTGCCAGAGATACATGAGTGGGTGATTCAGAACTGGGAATCCTATCTCACAGATGCAGCTATAATTTATCCTGGCATTCAGGGATTTTTAATATTAGTAAGTGAGGTAATGAGGGTTTGTGGGTCTAGTGTAGAGCTTGTCTCTGTGTGAAGTCATGGTACCCAGCTTTTAATTCTCTGATAGAAAGCTTCTCAGTTTTACCCTTCATTCTGGTTGAGTTGGATGTATCTGCACGTCTTCCAGTAAAATAAAGAGCTTCTCAGTGTTACTATTTTGCATTAGGCTGCCAAACCTTCCTTTGCATTTTTGGCTCCATTCTTGTCTAGAGATTATTGGTGACTCTCAAGGCAAGTTACCTCTATCTCTTCTGAAACATCTAAACTATCTTATAAAACCTTTGCATGCATTCTAGTTGAATTGGATATATCTGCATGTCTTCCAGCAAAATTTAGCTTAAAATGGGAAGTGATCTTTGGAAGCAGCAACTAGATTTTGAAAGGCTGGGTTTTAGATGTCATAATTGTTTCAGTCTCTGACACTTGTTGGATCCATGTTCTGGTAAGAAAGAGAATGCTCCCAGTTTGGCTTCTTGGTGGCAAAATGCAATACCTTATAATCAGATTGTTGATAGCTCGCCCCCTGGCCGAGGCTTCTATTTCAAAAGATACAGCTTCCTTAAGGAAGCCTCCTGTGGGTATCTCCCCTTCTCCTGCTGGAGGTTCATCTTTGGAATCTTGGACCTGAATTCTTCATCTCCCAAGATGCATGTATCTCAGGCTGAGGAGCGTTTGATGCCATTGGCTGATCAGTTGAAGTCTAGACTTGTAGTAGGAGAAGCTCAGTCTGCACCCCCTTGTGTGCTTTCTAAAGAGAAGATTCCTAGTTCCCCTGAGCCTGTCTCAATGGTTGTGCTTTTGGATGCTTTGGTGGCAGATCTCCTTATTTGTGAACTGGATAAGAATTTGAATCCTGAAAACTTTATCCCAGTATTGGATAATTCAACAACTATCTCCTACAAGGAATCATTTTCGAGAAAGAAAACCAAATTTCAGATGGTTCTGAGATCTTAAAAGAAAAGAAGGTTGGGAAGCATATCTAGTGTTGTGTAGCTTTTAAACAACTGTTGTGTTTTGTTTGCTTCCCCATTTGAAAGTGTTTGAGCATTTCGTGTTGTTATATTTTTGACTTTTTAGGCTTTTCTAGTAATTTGGCTTTTTAGGCCTATTTGTAAGAATTTCTATGCAAAGGGAGTCGACTCCAATGGACCCACAGGAAGAAAATACAAGTTTTTAACTTAAGATATGAAGGTGAGACAAACCTACATGATTCTCAATGCAGAAAAAGAATAATTGTAGCCTCACAAAAAGGTTCCCTTAATGGAGCGTATGTTGTGAATCTGTCCTTGAGCAGCTAACCATTCAAGTCTATGGTCTACTACATTTACAGGCATTGATACAATGATTCGCAACAACCTGCAAATGATCATGACATTGGGACATCGCTTATGTGAACAGAGCTTGTGAGGTGAAGGGAGAGGAGCAGCAATTCATATATTCTAGTGAAGTACACAATTGTTTGCTGAGTAGCTGCATCGAAATTATGTCCTCTATCAGAACCTTGTAAAGACATTTGCAGGCTGGCCAGAAAAGTAAATGTGATGTCTCATGAATGACAATGAGTCTCTGTAGACTGCTCCAATGTGACTCATCAGCAAAGAGAACTTGATTTTGAAGGTTTTAAGTTTTTTTCTAAACTTTGTTTTTAAATTTCAATTTGAAATTGTATGGAACGAAACAATATTAAAAGTTTGAAATGTGGAAGAAATGAACTACATAAAAGTCCTTCTAGAAGCTCTTACAAAACCATCAGTTTTATTGTAAGTGAGATTTGACAAACAATTTGATTATTAAATCCTATATATAAATCAGAAATTATTAAAAAATCATTTTCTAGCTTGAATTACTAGTCCTTATAAATACACACAAATAATTAACTCGCCTACTAGCATAACCCACACTAACTGATGCCTTTGTCAAGTCTTAATATTAAGAAATGGCATGCACCTGAAAATGAATTGCTGCTAATATTCTAAATTTTACTCTATGGTAAGAAATGACAAATCTCAAAAGCAAAAGAATGTGGTTGGCACCTTTGGATTACAAAGGGAGCGTCTTAAATTTGAAAAACATCCATCACAGACAATAGTAAGAGGAGCTAATGATTCACGTTCCTCGCCAGTTGTAGACCTGTACCTTACACCCTTCACAATTCCACTGGTTTCAATCAATGAAAGTACAGTTCCTTGCTCCAAACGCACACTGCAATCATGTATATTTTGAATTGATATGAGCTTCACTTCCATTTTTCTAATGTAAGAAACTTGAAAGTAATATATATTTGAGAATAAGAAACCCATCCCATTTTAACAAAAGCAGCAATATTATTATAAAGGATTAAGTGTTCATGATTCTCACTGCAATGTCAATTGACAGAAATTTTCCAAATCAAAACAAGGATAGAAGCTTGGAATAGTCAAGTGTTAACCAAATACAGATTCTAATAAACTAAATAGTGAATTAATGGAGGGATTTGGAAGGGGGGATGCATCCTCATGGAACACTGATTATATATTAATATATAATTACATATATTAAAATATATAATAATATAGAGAGAGACTTTTTGTATTGACTAAGTTGAACCCAAAAAGTTTTTGTCAGGTCCACAAACTGAAATTGCAAACCTGAACCAGGACCTTAAATAACTTCAGCAACATAGATCTATGTAAAAGGAGGCTTGCTTGGGCATCATCTCCAGCACCTTAGGTGGATACCTAAGTTACCAGATTTGCTCCCAGACCCCTCCAAGTCAAGTTCAATTCTGCACAAATTCAGGTCCCTATCAAATTCGTTACTAATTCTGCCATTCAACAAAATTCGCTGCAAATTCTGACAGAAGGACCCAGGGGGAATTTGGAAGATTTTGCAGTGAATTCGATTTCAAGCGGACAAACCTGGGCTTAATTTGGTCCAAAAACTTCTTTTATTTTTTCACTTTTTAAAAAAGTTTTTTTTTGCCTAATTTGGTCTATTCGACCCTCCAACCCTAAAAGTGACCACTAAAAAGGCCAAAAAGGTTGTTTTATATGTCATTTGTGCATTGTGAATGAAAAGGAAAACTTCTTTCCTCCATTGCTAAAATTTCTAGTTTGGTTTCCATTGCTCAAGGAGTGTTGACAGGTGATTGTTGCATGCTCTAAACTTGTTTGTGAGTTATTCCTACGTGGTTGCAAGTGTGGACAACTCCTCAAAGACATTGAAGAGTAAGATTTCCACAAAAGAGTTTTTTTCGCATTTTTGTTACAAAATAAAATGAGCTCTCTAGTTTTATTTTCTTTTTTCATTTTGGTTTGTGGCTTTGTATGTTGTTTGTAGATTCATAGAATGGCAAGTGTTTCTAGCATCAGGAACTCCCGATTCGAAGCAAACCCATGCTCTCCACTATGGAAATATGTGGAAATGGTTCAGTAAATGCCAGGTGGAGGAGGTTATGTTTGGATTTGCAGCCATTGCAAAGAGGAGTATAGTAGCTCTTCTAGTAGAGTGAAAGCACATTTGTGCTTTATCCCTCAAAAAGGCATTAAGTTTTGTACAAGGAAGCCAATAGTTGATGGGGTACTACCTAAAACCCTTCTTGCAAACCATATTGTGAACAAATATATTCAAAAGCAAAAACATGTACAAAGATGCACAGGAGATCCAAATGTTCGTCACAAACCACCATATGACACAAGCCATGTTTAGACAATACTCGAGATTGGAGCTCTTGGAGGTAAGTTAAATTATTTAAAATTTAAATATGTTTTAGACTTTAGTAAACTTTCTATATTTTTTAATTTTAATTTTAATTTTAATTTATATTGTTTTGATTTTAAAATAGGTTGCTGAGACCCATTTTGCCTCCAACACTTGTTTTGAGATGCCTTGTGAAGGTTAAAGAGGCATTGTCTAGAATGGTAATCAATGCTAATTGGAGCATATGGAGACAATTTAGTAGTACAAGGGCAGCTGCCATTAAGGCAGTGATACTAGATGACTCTTAGTGGGATCGTGTTGGTGCTGAGTACCTCTTGAGGTTCACTGAGCCTATATTGAGCATGATCTAATACACTGACATGGATAAGCCTTGCTAGGGTGAGTGCTAGGGTGAGGTATATGATGGCATAGACTCCATGTTTGAGGATATTAAAAAGATCATAAATGAGAAAGAGCAAGATCTTGAAGAAACATTCTTCAAGGAACTACAAAAAATAATGGTGGAGAGATGGAACAAAATGACTACCCCTTTGCATCCCCTTGCCTTTGCATTAAGCCCCAAGTACTATAGTCAGTTGGTCCTCAAGGAGAGTACCACTAGAGTTGCCCCATACAGAGATCCTGAAGTTGCTCATGGGTACAAGGCAGCCCTTCGCAAACTCTATCCCGATCACCTACAGCCTAAGGTGAAGTTTCGCAGGCACCAATGATTGTGGTCATAAGGCTCTTGAAGACAAGAGCAATGTTGATGATCATAAATGGTGGTACTACCATGGAGAAATGTACCAGCACCTACAACCCGTTGCCATCAAAAATCTATCACAAGTAAGTTCTTAACTCTTAAGATTCTAATTTCTAAATTCTTGTTGATGAATATTGAATTTATATTTTTAAAATTTTATTCAAAACTCTTTACTCTCTAATTTCAAAATTGAAAATCTTGATAGGTTGCTAGTTCATCATCATCCAAGAGGACCTCAAGCACATACTCCTTCATCCACTCAATAAATGCACTAGACTACATTCCAAGAAGGCAGAAGACTTGGTCTATGTGCATTCAAACTTGAGGCTTGCAACACACAAAGACAATGCCTACAAAAAAGGGGAGGCAAGACATTGGGATGTTGAACCAGAGCGTGCAGAGTTGGAAGATTCGATTGCCCACCTTGATGCACTAGCAGTTGATGATGATGATCACGAGCTACCTAGTGATGCTGAGGCTGCTTCTGAGGCTGACATTGCTAGTACCGATGCTAGTGGCACTATTTGTGCTTCTAATTTGCAACAGCCGAATGATGATTATGATATGTTTGATGATTTTTTATGATATTTGATCAGTGATGGCTCATTATTAATGTTGATATTACTATTTTTGAACTGAAACATTGATATGGTGGAGTATTTTGCTATGTTGCTTTAATATTAGTATAGTGGTGCATTAACTTATTTGCTGCATATATATTCTTTTTTCTTTTTTTGTACGGACGAACCCAAAACGAATTTGATCTCAACCCAAAAAAACTTTGAACGAATTTTGAACCAGAATCTCGAACCCAAATCCGAACTGTCAACTTAGGTGGATACACAAGTATGCCGGTATCATCAATTACAAGGTTAAATTTCAAATGGTTTTCAGGACCTTGCCTAGTACTGTAACATCTTGTAATTTAAACACATATAGAAAACTGAATTGCAGAGATGTTGAGAGTTTAGACAATGTGCAATTCATTTTATTGACTGATGTAGATCACACCATAACCATATTGGAGCATCCAGTTCTAGGATGATGCCATGCTATCACTCTGGTATTATGCAAGCATTATATACATAATATTATTTTATATTATGACTCCAAATCAAAATTATAGATATTTTAATGTAAAGATTTATCTATGCATATAATATATTCTGCAACTCCCAACAAAGAGACCAGCTTCAGATCAAACAACAAAAAGATACCAAGAAATTCCATAATGAAAATACAAAAGACACTACGTACGTTGGCAGAGAAGAAGCCTTTTCCCGTAAGCGTTGAATGAAGCGTCCATTGTGGAAACTACGCCCAGCCACATCTGCATGGTGTCCTTCTAATGGATAAGAGACTTTGGTATGTTTTCCTTCCTTAAACAACCCATATCCCAGTACACGTTGAGCATCGATACCTTCAACACAATCTACACATGAGAGAAATTATAAGAATGATATTAGATAATGATAGAATCCAAACAATGCACAGTTCATCCCAAGCCTGTATAACAAATAGAAATATTGGCATCAGTTGCATGCAGTGTTCCACGGGGACGCGTCCCCTGCCCTATTTCCCCCGCTCCCGTCCCGGGGACGGTACGGGGACGCGGGGACGGGAATTTCCCGTCCCCAATGCCGTTCCAAAAATGAAAAAAAAAAGGAAATGTTTTGGAAACGGCGTTTCACGCAAAATAGGGGACTTGGGGATGCCATTAGGTACCGGGGACTGCCTAGCCGTCCCCAGTACCTAATGGTGTCCCCTTTTTTCCAGCCCAAAAAAAACATCTGCTGTTTTGCAAAAAGTCACTTTTTTTTAATTTTTTATTGCTGGGCAGGCCCCACGTGGGTAGAAATAACAATTAAAAACTATGGAACCCTATTTGGAGGCTAAACAGTTAAAATCTTCTTCATTTCTTCATTTCAACCATTCTTGGCAAGATAAAAAAGAGAGCAGCAGCAAGAAAGTTTTCATTTTTTAATTGCAAGAGGAGGGTTTTCAGTTTTGTTAATGTGCTATGTATTCAACTTCTAGAATGTCTATGGTGAATGATTTATCAATGTCATGATATGCATATTTGAATTCTCTCTATATATATAAAAATTCCCCTATTTTTTAATAGCCGTCCCCTAACGTCCCGTCCCCTAAAATTGGACTTTGAACCGTACCCGTACCGGAAACACATCCCCGTCCCCTAAAACGTCCCCGTCCCGGAAACTCCATGGAACATAGGTTGCATGCCACAAGGAAAACTACATTTCATAAAGGCCTATACAAAATCTGAGAATGTTCATTTAGGGCAGATAAAATTTTCCTTGATAATATAGTCTCATCAAAAAGGTCCCAATACCATAGAAATGAAGTCAAATGCTCAAACAGTTAAAAAAGGGATCCTCTTTCCTTTACAAAAACCTGCTGCCAAGCTAAAATATAGAGAGAAATCACAAGCTCTATAAAATAATAGATCCAAACGATATACCTTTAAGACCAAGCTCAACAAGTTTCAAGTAACCGCCTGGCTGTAAGAGCTCCCCTACAATTCTATCAGGTTCAGTCAAATCTCTCTCAAGAAGATGAATACGTCTTCCATCCTGCATTTCATTGGATAGCAAAAACTGAGAAAGCAACACACAAACCATTATTCCATCAATATCTGTATCAGTGCTCTCAACTAATTCAACCCTCCCAAAAATGTTTTAAAGTTTTGCATTATTCTCTCTAATGAATATGTGAAATTTCCACCTTTCTTAAATTTTGTTTTAATGCTGTCTTGTAGCTAGGTACGCCAAAGATAGAATTAATCAATAGAAAGCTCATTTACATGGATATAAGACAATCATTTAAAAAAAATTCAAATGTGCTGTATCATGAAACAGATATAATAAGGATACATAGCAAATCTTTGGCATAGCTCACTACATGGATACAGCAATTAATTTAAAAGCTCTTTGTCCGGCACAATGTCTAGCTAGGGAAAAACATGAGCTGTATGCCAAAGAATGTTCCATTAACTTTATAAATTTGACTTAGTTCCAATTCCAGAAAGCTTGTTCTGAAGGATCCTGGGAAATTTGAAACAAATTTAGCTGAATAGATGTTGCTCACTTTTTGGACAATATGAAGAGTCTCAAAGTAGACAAATCCTATAACTATGTATGCATGTATTATCTCAGCTGTATTTTGTTATTCATATTGGATAGATAAAATTCATTTTTTGGAATCAATTCTTGTTCTTGCATGTGTGTGACTAAAAGAGAGAGAGTCAATGGTTAATGCCTCATAGGGCAGACTCTGTTTCCCTAAAAGATGAGTGAAAGTGTATTTATTTCTTATGGGCTATTTTTCATCTAATTTTCCACAAATATTTCAAAATTCCTATTTTAATTTTTTTTCAAATCCCAAAAAATTATGTAAATTGTTCAAAAATTTACTAGTTTTGATAGTATTTTGAGCATATATGCATGCTTACTATTCTACAGTTGTGAAAACTTTTATTCAGAAAATTTTCAGAAAGAAACATGGGATAAAATCTACAAAACTTCAGCACAGGTAATTCAGAAAAGCCTGAACAATAACTTGATTGTCAAGGTCGATAATCTCAAATGTTTAGCTGAAAGTGCAAACACCAATCACCGGCATTGCCTTCTGCGCGGTTGTTTAAAGGACATTTTTGTATATAAAGGATGTAAGAACTTTGCTTCGATACAAGGCAAGCTTCTTAACTCTCTAGTTTCTATTTGTACAATTATTAGAAGCGCTTATTACGTCATAAAAATTTACAAAAACAGTCGAGTTAAGAAACCTCGAAAACAAAGATATATATGTATGGCAAAGCTTGTTGAAAATGCCATTTAAAGAAGTAAGCAATCCTATATAAGATGCTTTCACGGGTCTAGCAAATGCCAGCCGGTGTTGAAAAATATCTTTCGTCTCCTAAATCTTATAGGGTCTCTTGTCAGCATAAATTAAAATATTTCAATTTTAAATAAATTATTTATTTTTGGTTCGTCTTGTAAATCGCTGCGCTTGTATATTGCAGTGCCTGGAACGCCTCGTAGCATCTAAATGGGACTTATCCATGAAGAGATTTTATCAATTTTATATTTAATAATAAAAATCATTACTTTCAATTTTGTAAAAATTACTAATACATGCACCGGATCCAAACACTGAAGGCAATCTAAATCGGAGCAATCGAAAATCTATAACAAGCTTTTCAATTAAATTATTGTAAAAGAGAAAAATTGCCTTGCCAAGAGTGTAAGCGAGAGCTGAACCCGCGACGCCTGCTCCAACAATAATGACGTCTGTCTCTTCCTTCCCTTCACTTTCACCCTCATTAAGTAGGGCGCTCTGAACATGCATTGTCAAAGTTGTTGCTCTTGAATTCTTCTTCCTGCGCAGTGTGAGCACCAAAGAAAGAATTGTCCCAAAAAGCAGAGCAAATACCACTGGAAACCCCAAGTACTCCATTGAAATTGAAAAGCCAGGAGATCGATATCAGATTCCAGCTTTCCGTGAACGGATTATTAAAACCATTGTGCAGAGACAGGGAATTGATGTGTGGATGGGCTTGAACAAAAGAAAAAATCTTTCGTGCGTATTGGAATTAAAGGAAACAGGTGAGCTCGCAACCACTTAGCTTTCTGTTTAGCAGTGTCAAAAAATGCAAGATATGAATTAATTTTAACCGTTAATCCCGAACTAAGTATTTGAGTTTAGGCATGTGCTTTCTTAGTCCCTTGACACTCTCCTTTCTTTTTCTTTTCCTATCTTTCGTCTCGGAAGAATCGTCCGATTTGAATATAAATGTATTTTAATTTATAAAAAACAAATTATTGTATTGTATACTACGCTTTTTTTCCTCTCTTTTTTTTCAATTCATTCAACTGCTCAAGAGAACTAATGTTTCATTGAGCTCTCGTCTCTTAATTTCTGCAATTGAGAAATAAATTTGAAATTTTTGCTATAGTTTGTAATGTTTATATTGTATATATAGTGTTATTGGTAATCTTTTTTTTATTTTATTTTTTTGTGACGTTTTATGAGTTCTAATTATTAAAATTAGGGAAAAAATATCAACTGTGTTGTCTATATAGTGTATGTGCAGTAATACATCATTTATTTGAACGTTTAATACTTGAGTCAATACATAGTACTATTGTAATAAACTTTGGATTCTATTAGTTAACTAGTTATTAAAAACAATCATATGATGATAAGTAAGTTGTTTTTTTTTCAAATTTATTTTATTATTCTAAAGTATACATGCATGTTAAACAAGTGCCACGTAGTGGCCAAGTACTTGCCTTAATAATAATAATAATAATAATAATAAGATAAACAAATATTGATTATTGTAGTTACAAGTATAATTGATATTAATCACAGTGTAATTAATATTATAGCTATTTGATATAATAGGTGAAGTATTATATTAATTTAGAATTATAACAAACGTGGCAAATTTTAATTGATTCATTCATGTAATAAGACTTCAAATTCATTAAAAATTAATTTCTAGATATTATAAAGTTAAATAATTTGCATCTATATTTTACAAATGAAAAAACTTATAATGAAATATAAAAAAGAATTTATTTTCATTGGTGTAGAACAGTTCATTTAATCACTTGTTAACATCAAAAACTCAAAAACTGATACAATAGTACTTAGCTACCGGCAAGTACTAATAAATATGAGGGTTTTAAATGGTCTTGGAAACATTTTTTTGGCCCATAATTGTTATGATATAAATAGTGAAATTAATTTTTTTAAATAGTAAACATAAGCATCTATATAATATCTATTTTGATATATTTTTAAAAAATAGAAGAATATTTTATTTTAATTGATTTTTATAAATTAATTATAGTTTTTATATTATAATTATATCAGTTTTCTTATTATAATTTTTATTATTAAAATAATAGTTAATATCAAATTATATATTATTATTTTTTATTTTAATATCAAATATATAAAATTTAGTCAATTATATTACCTCTTTATTATTTAAAATATAATAATATTATTATATTTATGAATTCATTCATTTATGATATTTATATTTTAAACTAAAGTGTGTGTGTGTGTATATATATATATATATATATATATATATATATATATATATATATATATATATATATATATATATATATATATATATATATATATATATATATATATATATATATATATATATATATATATATATAAAAGTTGGTGAGCTCAATCAAATCAATATATGTCCATTCTATTTTTCAAATTTATTTTATTATTCTAAAGTTTACATGCATGTTATTAAGTTTTTAAATTCTAAAAAATATTTTTACTCATTATGATTGGTTAATAGATTTGAGTGTTATACATGGATTTTTAAGAATGATTGTTTCTTTCTCCACTTTTTAAGTCATATTAACATGAAGACGTGCTCCATGTTGGAAATAAATATCAGGTTTTAAATGGTCTTGGAAACATTTTTTTTGGCCCATAATTGTAATGATATAGATAGTGAAATTAATTTTTTTAAATAGTAAACATAGACATCTATATAATATCTATTTATGTATTTTTAAAAAATAAAAAAATAGAAGAGTATGTTATATTGTATTGTATTTTATTTTTATTAATTTTTTATAAATTAATTATAATTTTTATATTATAATTATATTAGTTTTCTTATTATAATTTTTATTATTAAAATAATAGTTAATATCAAATTATATATTATTATTTTTTATTTTATTATTTTAATATCAAATATATAAAATTTAGTCAGTTATATTACCTGTTTATTATTTAAAATATAATAATAATATTATATTTATGAATTCATTCATTTATGATTTTTATATTTTAAACTAAAGTGTGTGTGTGTGCGCGCGTGTATATATATATATATATATATATATATATATATATATATATATATATATATATATATATATATATATATATATATATATATATATATATATATATATATAAGTTGGTGAGCTCAATGCAAATCAATATATGTCCATTCTATTTTGGATGACTATCATGTAAATTATATATTTATAATTCTAGTAAATTTATTAAAATTTGAATTAGATAGACATTTAATATTAAAATTACAATTATGACAAAATTAAAAAGGTCAAAAAATTATTTTACATATAAATTAAAGTTTGAATTAATTATATTTCTAATTGAACTTTATCATAACTAAAAACTAAATATTGTGGGGCTTCTTGCCTGTAGAGCTTACAACCAAGGCTCAATTTTTTATAACCCATATATTATTAATCTTACTAACTTGAAGATGGGCGAGAGGGTGAGAGCGAGGGGGAGCAAGAGGGTGAGAGCGAGCAGGAGTGTGAATGCGAGCAGGAGTGGATCGAAACCAAGGGTTTCAGTGTGTCTAAAAGAGTCTGCAGCAAATGGAGAAGGGAATGACTCTTCTGATGATGCAGATGATGGGGAAGGGTTTTCAAAGTCCCCCAAAATGCTAGTTGTGTTTCTTGGGAAGTTCTTTGATCACGTAGAGCCCTGTACGCCCAAATCCTTTGTGATGCTTGTTGGGAGGGTTGTTGTGTGCGTTTTCTACTGCTCTGGTGTTGGGATTTGGCTTGCCTCTCTCAGCGTTGTCGACCCCTGTTATTTCATGATTGGCTCTTGCTTGGGGTGTTGTTTGTGGTTCTGGGTCTCCCGGAATGTGGTCTTCCTAGGGCTTGAATGTGTGTCCCCTGCCCTTCTTTATGGGTATGGAGAGATCAATTTTGTTGGCAGGATCGGTGCTCTTGGTTGCAGGAAGAGCGGTTGTTTTTGCATATCCCCTAGATTCTGACATTTTTTCTAGTAGGGATGGTTCCCCCTTTGTTCATTTTCCTCTTTGCAATACCCCTATTAAGGTGGGGCATCTCCTATCGAGGTGGGTGTTTCTCGCGTGGCCTCCTAGTGGTGGAATCTCTCTCTATCTAAGTTTTCTTCTTCTATGCTTCCTTTTGAGGTGGAAGATCCTATTGAGGTGGAGGCTCAGCCTATTGAGGTGGTCTGCGGCTACTGGGAGGAGTTTGTTGATGGTGGAGTAAGCTCTCTTCCCTCTCTTGGTCATAAGATGGAAAATTGGAATTCGACGAGGGATAGAACTTCTATCTTTTGGGCAGTTTGGTCTTTGGATAAGTGTCTCTTTAGAGTTGGAGGTGATCCTTTGGGCTCGATGGTTTTCAGGCTTGTCTTAAAAGTTGGAGAAGTGGGTATCCATGGTTTCCTTCCTCTTTTATTTTTTGGGTTTTGTTTGTTGTTGGTGGCTGATTGGAGCCTTCAGGTGGATGCTGATAGTTTTCAAGGGCCCATTTTGAATGCTAGGTGTTTTTGGTTAGGGTTTAAGGTTGGCTTTAGGGCCACGCTTCTCTTTGATGTTGGTATTGTTGGTTCTGGGTTCCATGTCAAAGCCCCGGGTCTCTTTTGGGGAGTTTTAAAACTCAAGATAATGTAAGGCTTAGGCTTGTTTTCTTGGTAGCTGGGGGCTTTAGTGCTTCATCTTTAGATGCTGGTAGTTTTTTGTCTTTGGACTGTTGGTTTTAAAATGTTTACTCTTTAGCAGTGTTTCATCTTGTTTGGGTTCCAGATTCCTACCTAAATCTACTTGTTAAGGGTTTCGAGGCCCCTTCAAAACCCATTGTTACCCTAATAAAAAACTATAAACTAAATATTTAACCTAACCTAATAATATATTAAATAAATATAAATAATTATTTAGTTTAAATTTTTTTAAATTATATGCTAATTCAATTAAAACTACAACTAAAAAGACAATTACTAGCCACTACGTGGCACTTGTTTTGATTGTTTGACTATCAAATTGATTGCAATTTGTTGTTGGTTTGGGTGTGTGGCTGAGTTAATTTCAATGGAAATATTTTTTTCTTTTTCTTTTTTTCATTTTCCCTATTTAGATTTTTGTTTGAGCAATTTTTATGGAAAACAATTTTTGTTTGATTATTTTTTTGTATAATTTATTTTTATAGTTATGGGTTAGCTTAACAATGCTTCATTGTTAAAATAACTTGACATTTTTTCAATTTAATTTTAAAGTTTGTGGGGTTTTTTTGTCTATTATTTAATATTGTTGTTTGAGTAAGGGCTACAAGAAAATCATCAATTAGTCTTCATTGTGGTGGCTAAAATCATGTGAGTTTTAGATGTTGGTTCAATTGTAAGTCTTTTTTGAATTTGTTTGTATTTTTGGGGTTCGCATTTTTATTTGAGCAATTTCTCAAAAAAAATGGAGCAAGGGTTGAGTAAGAGTTGAGTGTTTTGAGATATGTTGAATGTTTTGTTGTTTAATTTGTTGGTTTATCTATGAGTTTTCTTAACAATATTTTTGTTAAATTTTAGTAATCAGATCTAAAACATTAGGCAATTTAACAAAAATAAAAATCAATGAGACAATGATACAATATTTTTAACTTGGGAAACCTCTATGAGGAAAAACCTAGCATTCAAATCAGACTTAAATAAGTTTTCTCAGAATTGTAATTACAATGACTCATAGTGATGTCACTGAGGATTTGCTGAGGATCCCCAATCCATGAATAAAATCTCCAAATCATTGGACACTCTCAAGTAGTATCTCAATCTAAATATCAATCTATCAATCTCATGAATTTTGATTATTGATCTATAGTCAATAAATATGACTTCATTGTCTAGTGTATTAGCACGATTTGAAAGTGATGTTGTTGTATGATCTCCTTCTAATTCGTTGAGTGCCTAAGTTCTCTGTGTAGACTTTGAACATGAAGATAACAACAATGTGATGAATTCTGAATTCTTCCAGTAATGTTTCATTTTTATGTATTGGAGCTCATATATTGTTTTATTTCTAATGCTTTCTTTAACTTACAGAATACTACCTTTATAAGTCGCAGCCACCTATGAATCAGATTGCCCCTTTGCTATGAATTCGCAGTTCAAAATCAGATCGACTACCTTTATATATTTGCATCCTTTGAAGTATTTCACATGTCTATTTTTTGTTATATTTAAATGAATGATAAGACATGCCATATATAGGTGTCTAAGCTCCTAGGTCAACCAACATATGAAATCATATGCCACTTAAGCTTGGTACCAAAATAGGACAGGACATATATGAAATGTCTATCTTCACATAGACATTTTTAGGAAATACAAAGGGCCCAACCCTTAATCAATCAATGATTAATTTAAATTAATATATAAATTAATGATTAGTAATAGTTATAATTTGAAACTAGCTATCAAAAATTAACACTCCCTCTTAGCTAGGGAGGATTTTAGCTTTCAATCATAGACTCCTTTTGTGACCTTCCATCATGCATACCCATAGAGGATGGATCCACCTTACATTGCCCGTAGAGGGTGGAAGAGAACAAGCCTCAAAAGGATCACCTTGCATTACCCGCAAAGGTGATCAAAACTTTGCCACCTTACATTACCCACAGAGGGTGGTCTTAAAATTAATTACATTGCCACCTTGCATTGTCCATAGAGGGTGGACTTCAATTACAACACCACTTTGCATTGCCTGCAAAAGGTAGTCTTACATAACTTCTCTCAAAAAAGATTTAAAATTTACAACTAATACAATGTCCATCTTGCATTGCCCATAGAGGATGGTAAATACAAATACATAATCAAGATACATCAATGAAGCTAAGACTCCCTCTCAGCAAAATAAGGTATCTTTACAAGTCCAAGCCTTTCACGGAAGTATTCAAACTTCACCATGTTAAGTGGCTTGGTAAGAATATCTTCCACTTTCTCATCAGTGTTGATGTACTTCAACTAGATGACACCTCTTTGTACCATATCTCAAATGAAGCGATAATAATTTTCCACATGTTTAGATCTATCATGGAACACAAGATTGACAAATATCTTTATACAACTTTGATTATCACAATGAATAATGGTAGGATCCAATGGTTGTCCAAACAACCTAGTAATAAGCTTATAAAGCCACATTGCTTCCCTTGAAGCAACACTTGATGCAATGTACTTAGCTTCAGGTGTACTCAAGGAAACTAATTGCTTCTTGTTGGCCTAGGAGATCATGGCGGATCCTAAACTAAAGCATTAACCTGAAGTTCTCTTCTTTTCGATGACATCACCTACCCAATCTGAATCAAAAAATCCTTCCAAGGTAATCATGTTGGAAGAGTACTTCATACCATAGTCAATTATTCCACATAGATACCTCAAGATGTGTTTAGCAGTAACAAGATGAACATGCTTAGGTTTTTTCATGAACTAGCTGAGTGCACTAACAACATAGCATATATTCGGTTTGGTGTTAACTAGATACATCAAGGACCCGATCAATTTTCTGTATTATGTAGCATCTACAAAATCATAATTTTTTACACATGCACTCAACCTTTTCAAATTAGACTCCATAGGTGTAGACATAGGTTTACAATCCAACATGCCAAATATTTTTAGAATGTCAATAGTATATTTTCCTTTACTTAACATAATTTCATTAGGCTCTTTCCAAACTTCTAAGCCAATAAAATAATGCATAAGTCCTATATCTTTCATTTCAAATTCAGAAGCTAACTCCTTACATCTTATGATTAGATCTTCTTTTCCAGTTAGAAATAAGTCATCGATATATAAGACCAAAATCAACATCTCATCATTAAAAACTTTGAAATAAAGGTTACGATCCATTATTCTTATAAAATATTAATACTTATCAATTCTTTCATACCATGCATGAGGAGCTTATTTCAAACCGTAGAGAGATTTCTTCAACCTGCACACATGAGTTTCTTTCTTGTGTGTTAGTGTACAGTTTTTCCCTCTTCTTTAAATTAATCTTATGCTCCTTCAAAGAATGAAGAGAAGAGAAAGAATAACTCAATACTAATAAATGAGTTGCTTAAAGCCAACTTACAAATTCACAAGGTGCAGCCCCTCGCTAGTGGATTTTCAATAGGATTTTATTCGACAAAGAATGAAATAACATGTGTGCCTTTAACCAGAAAACACATAAGGGAAAACGCTCATTCCATTACCATGAAAAGAATGTGCAGAATAAAAGAACATTCACTTCTGATAAAATCAAAAGATCTACTGCTTAAAACTAAATCTTTCCACTAATTCCCTCTGTTGCTTCAAGCATAAAATCCACCAACATAACAGTCAAGCTTTCTTCAAATATAATTTATTTCCATAGGAAAATAGATCATACTTTGATAAATAACAGTATCTACCATTCCAAAAGCTTAATCACATATATAAAACCATAGGATAGCATATATGTTCTATTATATTAATTTCAGAGAGCTTAAAACATAGACTTCATGAAAATAGTTCCAAAAATCTCAAAGAGTCAAACCTGTAATCAATTCAAAGTTTTTGCATAAATAGCCACATAGGGCTTCAATAACTAACTTAGGAAAAACTATCTTCTTAAAAGTAAATTCTTAAATCTAATAACTATCCTAAGCATTAAGCACCAAAAACTAGACCGAGAGCAAAAAGACACCTTTCAAGATCTGCCAAATGTCTCAGACGATTAAGAAACTAGAGTTGCTACAAGACACGTTGCCTTCCAATCCTTGAATGCAGCTATAAGTGTGGATATGACTATCCGATGTGGCAAATCGATGAAATCAATCCTCTGCCTCCAGAATTCCTTCTCCCTTTTAATCTCGGACATCTTGGTTAAGTGCATATCCAGATGATCTCGCTGGAGTATCATCATCTATTCCATCCAGGCAATCCTTGTGAAATGCTCATCTGTAGGTGTCTTCATCTTCTTGAGCTCATCAAACCATGCATTTACCTCTTTAAGCACTTGTTCAACTAGTTTGTCAGACACCTCTTTAACTTCTTGGCATCGCTCATAAATCCATTTCATATCATTCGAAATGATTTCTTTGATTGTTTTCAATCCCTTCATGAGATCTCTTATCTTAGAAATTCCCAGAACTATAGTCTCATTCCTCCATTCTATGCATTCTTTAATAACATAAAGAATTATGTCATCTAGTCCAAGGACTGGCTTTTCCATGAGGAACTTCTGTAAGCCATATTCTTGGATTTCGTCAATCCAATGTAGCTGTCTGGTCCAAGTAGTCTTTTCTAACTCCCATTCCTCTATGTTGGCTTCTACTTCCTTTACATGATTATCTCCTTCAGTGTAGGCTTGATCCATAAGACTTAGTTGCTTGACAACCTCTACTTTCACGCGCTCCATCCAGTCATCAAATGCCTTACTCACTGCCTTGCTTCTCTGAACCTGATCAAGAAATCTTTGATTATTAGGGGATTTCATGTTAATAGAGGCTAGCATTTCATTTAGGGGAATTGGTTCAGGGTGCTAGATGGTGTTGATATATTGAGCCATACTTTTTATTGCCTCTTTCAAGTACTATTTATCCCTAGCATCTTTCCAGACCCTACTAGCGATCTTCTTATTTGACACTTTGAAAAACCTCATGTCGGCGGCTCTGGTGTCCTTTCCTAAATCTACCTTGGATATTTGAAAATCTAGAGTTAAAACCTCTGCTTCAACCTTATCATCCATGGGCTTTGCAATCTCTACCATCTAGTGGCCACTGGTTTCATCGAAATCAATTTTGGATTCCATCTTCACCTTTTTAACTTTGGATGATTTCCCAAGATATCTGCTTGCCACATCATCAATAGGTACTGACAGGGGAACAACATTCCTTTTCTTAGTTGTTAGGGTCTCTAGCCATGATGGAGCAATAGAGGATTTCTTTTGTGTATCATACTTACTGAGAAGAGCTAGTGAATCCATAGGAGTATTCTCCGCTTCCTGTTGTGCCTGTTGATCATCCGCCATCTCAGGTACACTGTGATCTTTAACTGGAACTACCTTCAGATCAGGATCTAGAGAGTCTAAATCCATGATGACACTAGGGGTAACTTTCTATTTTCGGGACCTTTCCTTCACCCTCAGACTTGACCTGGTCACTCGGGTTTCGGGTTCAGCTCAGTGTTGAACTTGAACTTGAACTTGAACTTGAGGAGAGATTGGTTCAAGTTCAGGTTCGACTTCAGATTTAGCTTTTCCTACACAAGGTGGATCAACACTTAAGTTAGTCAAAACAAAAGTTTTCTTTGTTGAACATCTCTTTTTGGCTTTCACTTGTCCTTTATAAGACTGCAAAGGAGAAATAGAAACTCTTCTCTTTAACAACCATGCCTCTGTTCTCTCAATAATTCTTTTCATTTTGTTATGCAGATCATCCCCTTCTGGCTCTGACCAATCAAGCTCAGGAATAGGAAGAGCTTCAACTTTCTCCAAGTATAGGGAATCTAAAACATTAGCCTCACTATCTTCCTCTATCCCCTCCGTATTCATCTCCAGCTTGAAAGAAATGATTTGCCTCAAAGTTAACCAAGTCCATAACCTCCTCCTGACTTCCAGTTCGTTAGAACAGTCAATCCAAAAATCTTCTAACTCAGGGATGTGTATGAATGTCTCTGATACATTGAGATTGGCTCTTGCAAAGTCCCTATAATCAAAATTGATCCTAGGCATATAAGACTGTAAACAAAAAACATTCAATTTTTGTTTCATGGCCAAAGCATCCTAGAAACTTTTGCATCTATAATAACCCAATTCAATTGGGAAAATGACACTTGAAGATTTCCTTGGGGTTCCAGCCTTTTATTCTACTAGAACAAGCTGCCTACATAACTCCATTAGGACTATATCATCTAAACAGAATCTAGGGAGTTTCAGGGGTTCCTCATCAAATGCTCCCACCCTGAGATAAGTAAATTTTGAGAATTGTATGAAATGACAACCATAAATAGTGATCACCTGTTTAGCCTCTTCAGAAAGTCTAGAATTTTCTTTACCTCGCAACTCAAAAACCAACTTTCCTGAAAACCTGTCATTCACCGTTTTGAAAACACTGGGAAACTTCTCCTTCTGCAAGCATGTGAAATAATCATACACCCTCATATCATTTGTCCATACTTCATGAGGTAAACCTTCCCAAGCTCGGCAACATGCTAAAACATAAATCAGGTAAGAGGACATATAAAATGCAGACAAATTATTGATGTTTAAGAGTTCCCTATGGAGCTTCTCTGCTATTAGATCAACCCAATCAATAAATTTATCTCCCTTGATAATCTTCTAAATAAAACAAAACATCCAGTTTTCCCAATGAAATGCATGAGGATTCCCTTTTACCCTATTTAGAAGGAGAACCATATCAGCTATGTCTTTATGAAAGTGCTTAATTGTCATAGGTTTTGGCAGCCTGGACCCTCCTTTCTCTGGTTTCACAAGCCATACCTGAGCTATAGAAGAACTATATTTTTTCTTCCCCGCCTCATACACCTACTCTGCTTCTGCAAACATCCATGGTTCATATGGCTCCTTCTCTGGAATTCATAGGGTTGCCATTATTGTTTCTCTACTGATTCTAACTAAGATTTCTCCTGATGCATCCTTAATACATCTACTCTTGGTGTCATATTTTTTGGTACATTCCAATACTAATTTGGGGCAAATGAAGGCTGGAGGAAATGCAACAACTTCTAAAAGTCCGCTTCCTGCTAATTTTCTAGAAAAAGAACCCTCGAAAGCATCTCGGACTCTAACACAAAGCTCCTCTAGATTAACATTTAACAAGAAGGTATCTCCTATATCTAGAAGGGAAAATAGCAGGTGGGTTCTATTCTCTTCTTTTGGAAGCTTGGGGCAAAACAATGACATTTTACCGAAATGAAGGAAAAACTTACAACAGAAAAAGCTTTTGAAACTGAAAATGCAAAGGAGAAAGATAACTCACCAAAATACTATGCACCAACCTTCTGCAAATTCTTCACCACCAATTTCATCGCTCTTCCCTTTCTCCAGACAAAACTAACATAAAAGCTTAATCATTCCTCATTTATTCACAAATGCTTTGAAATCCTTAATAAATCTCTAAAGCATGCCTATAATAAATGTTTTAATGAAGGAATGATTGATTTGACATGTTTCAGCCACCCTTAATTAATCCACTAGCTGATGTGGCATGAATATCTCAATTCTCGAGAAAAATCCCTAATCATCATATCTGCATATTTATGACTCCCTCTACGTCACGCCGTCAACTGTCAATTCCAAACTTCACATGCTTAAGCCATCTTTCTAAATGAGATAGTTCATGTACGACGCTTTCCAAAAGTTAATAAATACTTGGAGTGCTCAAAATAGAAACCTTCTTTTGGAAGTAAAGACAACGCCGCCAAAATCTCCATGTGAAAATTGCCATATTACAAATTCAAACTTGAACTTGAACTAACTTGAGGTTCAGGACTAGGTTCAAGTTCAAGTTCATCTTTGAGAATGATAGACCTTTTGAGGTATAAACAGACTTGGACACTACAAGACTTAGACATGCTAAAGATTTGGACAGTGAACTTGAACTTGAACTTGCAAAGAAATTTGGTTCAAGTTCAAGTTCAACTTCAAGACTTCTACTGTCCAAGACTAAAATCGAGAGTTGGCAAAAATGGAGGTAACATTGTGGATCTCATATCCCTTAGGTTTCTCAATATAGATTTCTTCCTCAATGACACCATTGAGAAAAGAAGTCTTGACATCCATTTAATGCAACTCCAACCTTTAGCTGCAATAATGGCTATAATAGACCTGATTGAAGTATATCTAGCTATAGGAGAAAAGGTTTCTTCATAATCTATACCTTTTGAGAAAAACCATGAGCTACAAATCTAGCTTTAAATTTTTCAATACTACCATGAACAAAATGTTTAATTTTAAATAACCATTTAGAGGATACAACAGACTTACCTTTGGGTCTAGGCACAATCTCACATACATCATTTTTTATGATAGAATCATATTTTTCATCCATGACATTCTTCCATTCAGTTTGATCCATTGCATCCTTTGCATTGGATCGCTTAATATTAGAGAGGTTGCACATCAAGGCTACGCAATTGGAGAATGTACGAGGCCTCCTACTTTCTCAGAAGGTACCATGAGGAGCAACAAATCATTCAGCCTCTTGTATTGTGTTCTTCACCCAAAGTGGTCTTTTCTTGCTTACAGTGATGCTACTAGGACCATCTATGGGAACTAAAGGTTCATCATGACTAATCATATCAGGAGGACATGTAGACTCCCTCTGAAACTCAACATCATCATCAACATCCATTTCATGATTTTCATTAGTAACATTTTCATCTTTAATCAAAGAACTTTTAGATTTTCTTAATGCAATATTCTCTTCAAAAGTAACATCTCTACTTACCTCAATATACCTTTGACCTGGAATATAGATTCTAAATGCTTTGTAATTATCACTATAACCAACAAGTATACCTTTCTTACCAGACGGTTCCAATTTGGTTCTTTTCTCCTTGGGGATGTGAATATAGACTGGACTTTCAAAGATCCTGAAATGGCTGATGTCAGGTTTCACTTATGTGAATGCTTCTTTTGGATTCATATCTTTCAGGATGCTATGAGAGCACCTATTTTGAATGTAAATAAAAGTCCTAGTAGCTTCAGCCCAAAGGAACAATTACAGATTCTGATCATGGATCATAGCTTTGGCTGACTAAATAATGGTTATGTTCTTCCTTTTAGAAATTTCATTCTGTTGTGAGTTGTAGGGAACACAAAACTCCCTCTCGATCCCTACTTCTACACATAAATCATGAAAGATGCCTAGGGTGTAATCACCTCCATTGTCAAATCTATGAATCTTAATTTGTTTACCAAAAATATTTTCAACTAGAGATTTAAACTCTTTGAACCTAGCTAAAACTTCATCAAATTATTTTATCCTTAATAAATAAAACCAAGTCTTCCTAGAGAAATCATCTATGAAAGTGACATAATATAAATAGCCACTAAAAGATACAATTGACATTGGACCACATAAATCAGAATGAACAAGAGAAAGCTTTTCCTTAGATCTAGATTCACTTTTTTGAAATGAACTTTTAATGTTTTTACCTATTGCACACCCTTTTCATACATCATCATGAACATGACTAAGTTTAGGCATAACTTTGACCATTTTTTCAAGAGTAGGAAGAGCACGGTAATGAAGATGACCAAGTCTCTGATGTCGTAGATCACTAGACTCGACTGAAGAACTAATAAGAGCCTGAAATGGACAAGCTAAAAGCTTGTAGAGGCTTTCAAATATTCTACCAATTACTCTAGCATATTTGATGTTAGATTTCATAGGCCAGGCTAAAACTCCACCTTCAGAAAGTGCAATTTAATAACCCTTATCTTCTAGAGTATAAATAGAGATCAAATTCCTTTTAATTTTGGGAACAAATAAGATATCAGATAACTGTAATGAAATACTAGAATCCAAGTTGAGATTTGTGTTACCAAACCTCTTATGAAGTATTGTGCATCATCTCTAATGACCATGTGAAGATTTGATTCCTTCTCAATCAAATAATAAGTTGATTCCTATAACCTATTATATGCCTAGAAGCACCACTATCAATTAACCAAGTGTCACTGTTAGTAGGAATATTACTAGATAAAGTAGAAATAAAAAGAAAGTCTTTCTTATTTTCCTTATCATCAACTTCATTGATGTGTGCTTCTTGATGATTTGGTTGAATCTTGCATTTTTTGGCGTAGTGACCAAATTTGTCACATCTGAAACAATGAATGTGAGAAAGATCTTTAGGCCTCTTCCTTGAATCATTGTTTTCTTGAGATCTAAAATTGTTGTTCCTTTTGAAGTTGTTCTTCTTCCAATTTCCACCTTTCTTAAAGGATTGAGTTGCAAGAACTTGGTTATCTAAAGAAGAAGAAGAACTTTTAAATCCTCTAGCATTTAGATGAGATTTTTCTTGAATACAATCAGCTCTAAGATAATCAAAAGAAGGAAGAATACCTCTACCACACAAACCTTGAATGAAGGATTCCCAAGAATAAGGTAGGCCATTAAGAGCTAACATAACAAGATCCTTGTGTACCACTTCTTCATTCATAGCTTGAATCTGATCCCTTAATTCCATGATCCTCATGAAGAATGCCATTACGATTTCTCCCTTGTCTATCTTGATTTCAAGAAGCTGCCCTTAGGGTGAGTGTCTTGCTTAGATTGTTGATCTCATCAAGTTGTTTGAATGATATTGTGTGTTGAGGACAACTTGGAGATGACTGGAATAAGATGGTCTTTGACAAAGTCAATCAGAATTTTCTTTGCCTTCACTGCATTCTTCTTAAATTGACTTACCTCATCTAGATTAGATGGTTCATTAGGTGTAGGCCCTTGCACGAATTGAGGTAGATTATTTTCCTCTAGAGAAAGGAGCACTCAAACTTTCCATGATGTGAAATTTACAACCCCTTCCAATTTGTCCTCTAGCTTGAGCCCTATCACCATCTTCAAAAATAGCAACAAGAAAACAAATCTAAAGTATAATGATCTGATTACAGTTAATAAGAACCAAGCTCTGATACCATGTTAAATTTTAGTAATCAAATCTAAAACATTAGGCAATTTAACAAAAATTAAAATCAATGAGACAACGACATGAGAGTTTTACCCTGGGAAACCTTTATGAAAACTTAGCATTTAGATCAGACTTAAATAAATTTTCTCAGAATTATAATTACAATGACTCACAGTGATGTCACTAGGGATTTGCAAAGGATCCCTAATCCATGGAAATCTCCAAATTGCTAGACACTCTCAAGTACGTAGTATCTCAATCTGAATATCAATCTATCAATCTCACAAATTCTAATTATTGATATGCAGTCTATAAATATGACTTCATTGTCCAGTGTATCAACACGATTTGAAAGTGATGTTATTGTATGATCTCCTTCTAATTCACTGAGTACTTGATTCTCTGTGTAGACTTTGAACATGAAGATAACAACAATGCGATGAATTCTAAATTCTTCCAATAATATTTCATTTGTATGTATTGGAGCACATGTATTGTTGTATGTCTAATGCTTTCTTCAATGTACACAATACTACCTTTATAAGTCATAGCCACCTATGAATCAAATCGCCCTTTTTCTATGAAGTCACAGTTCAAAATTAAATTGACTACCTCTATATATTCGCAACCTTTGAAGTATTTTGCATGTCCATTTTTTGTTATATTTAAATGAATGACAAGACACGCCATATATAGGCATCTAAGCTCCTAGGCCGGCCAACATATGAAATCATATGCCACTTAAACTTGGCACCAAAATGGGACAGGACCTATATGAAACGTCTGGCTTCACATAGACATTTTTAGGAAATACAAAGGGCCTTACCCTTAATTGATTAATGATTAATTTAAATTAAATATATAAATTAATGATTAGTAATAGCTATAATTTGAAACTAGCTATAAAAAATTAACAATTTTATTGTTAAAATAGTTTGGGTTTTTTAGTTTAATTATAAGCTTTGTGGGTTTTTTTCGTATTTTATTTGGTGTTTGTCATTTGAGCAAGGGCTAGAAGAAAACAGTGAATTAGTTTTCATCATGATGGCTAAAGTCGCATGGGTTTTAGATGTTGGTTCAATTAGAAGCTTTTGTTGAATTTTTTTTTGTATTTTTAAGATTTTTTTTTAAGCAAAAGTGGTTGTACCACTATATATATTTATATATTTTAAATAAAAAACTGATTCAAAAGCTCAATCGGGAAAGAACTAGGAAGAAAACCCAAAATCATCGCTATATACAAAAGGTTATAAGGTAAAACCTTATATAGTAATAATTTCAAGTATTGTCACATTTCATTACAATCGTGAGGCCAGAGCCAACTTTGAAAGAAGAGTAAAAAGGGTCAAAGACCAATACATTTTTTATTTTAAATTGAAGTTTCTATGACCAAAATAATGATAGACATCAACTCGAGTATGTGCTAACATATGTAAGAACATTCAAAAAACATTTCCTGAGCAGCTCAAATTCACAGTCTACTCCTCCATGTCATCGGACATGTGCAGGACAAACTCTAGCTGAGAGTGCAGTAACCAGCCCGAGGGCTCAGTAAGCCATCCTGAGAATGGCTCAATCTCAGAATTTGAGTTCCACGTCGAGTCATGCACATCATCACCAAAGCCCCCAAAAGAGGGATCAATTTCATTCCAACCTAGAGCCGTAGGGTGTGATTGAGTAGAGTGAACAACCAGAGAGCCATTGGCCTCGCTTGCAAGTAGTATGTTTCCACTCAGACTCGACATTATAGGTAACGAGAGAGCTGGGAAAGGTACTGGACAAATAGTAGGGCATAAGGAAGGGGGAACATATGGAGCTTTGAGCAGTTGGAGAAGTGCCTCGACCACCATTTTAACCTTTGTCTCCAAGTCAAACCCCAACATTTGACCATACGATTGCAGGGCACCTTTGACAAATTGAAAACTTTACTTTTCCAGCATTTTCTTAATACTATCATATGTGACCATGGATGCATGGTTCTTAAGCAACATGTGTCAAGAGAAAATGCCACCCACTAAAGCATGTCCATACCATAAATCATATCATTGCATTGCCTTCTACAATTTCTTTCCTTCCCAGAAATGAGGTTTAACAAATTTGAAGGCGAGGATTTCCAAAAGTTGTACAAACTACATCAAATCCATGGTATTTGAGAAGAATATTGACACCACCTGCGACGGGTAGAGGAACTTTTTTGACCATGGGGCAAGATTTTCTTCCCTAATTAGCAATTTGATGGCTGGTCGATTTGAGGTAGAAGAGATAAACATCTCATCCAACATAGGGTCAGATATATTCCTTGGTAGTGCTTCTTCATCCTTGCCAAGCAGAATCCACAATCAGTAGTTTTTTGGAAGCACTTCATTGTGGAAGCAAGCATAGTCATCACATTGAACACAAACATCAAGTAGATTTGCCATTAGCAGAGCTTGGCACAGGCAGAATATGGAAGAACACAATGAAACTACCACATAAATAACCTCTGTCAATTGAAAGTGGTGAATCCAAGTTGATATGAAGACATTAATTGAAACTAAGTGCACCCCATATGAAGTGAACATAAACATGTGTGAGTTTTCCAGTTTTAACTTTGAGTAACTGCTCAAACATGTAAATTGTCCACCCATCCCTATGACAATAGAGTAAAGGGGAAATGGTGGCTAGTTTGTAATATCACTGCAATGTACTCATTGTACCAAACATCCATCACAATTATTGTATATCACCTTCATCTAATGTAGGAAATAAGCAGATGACGTAAAACTAAATATGATGACAATAACCAACATGTGTCCTGATACTAAGCCCGTCACTCAGGGCAATGTTAGAATTGCAATGAGGATGAAGAAATCTGATCAAGATGTGTAATATCATTTTCCCTCACCTAAAGATTTATCTGAGGTCACCAATCTTTGGAGATCACCACAAACTTCTGGGAATGTTTTTGGTACTAAACACTTCATTTATGTTCCATCACACCCCAAATTGGCCAAGTAATCAGCAACCTTATTCCCTTCCCTCAACGTATGGGACATAAGTAGGAGAGGAAATGTATCTATGATGTGCCAAATTTGTTTAAGAACATATGCAAGTTGCCAATTATGAGATTCTCTCTTGATACAAGCATTGATAATTACCATAGAATCTCCTTCAATATGTATATTAGTAAATCCACCCTGTTTGGCCAAAATGAGTCCTGCAAGCAAAGCTTGAGCTTCTACCATGTTATTAGATCCTATAGGTAATGGAGAGGTAGTGAATGCCATTAAATTTCCCTGATAATCTCTTATACAAGCACCAAGACCCAAATTTCCTGGGTTTCCCTGCGAAGCTCCATCAAAATTTAGCTTCAATAGGTTCTTAGTAGGGGGAAACCACTTAACTGTTGAGCGATCTATTTGTAGTAGTCCATTTTTTGGAGGTCCCCATCCATGTGGAATGACAAGCATCTTCCACTCTCTAAGAAAAATACTATCCCATTGTGTGATTACTGGATTGAAGCTGCGTCTGTGAATACTCGCATTAACCACTTCAAAAATTATCCTCTCAATGCCCCCCAAAACATCCTCAATTTGTGAAGAAATATTTCTAAATATATGTTTGTTTCTTTCCCACCAAATTGACCACATAACTAATGCTGGTATGCATTTCCAAAGATTAGAAAATAAGGAGTTCGGATATAGAGTTGGCCATGATTGGAAAAGGTCCCAGATATATTAGGCAAAGGGGTAGAATAGTGAAGTTTATTGAGGACAAAGGACCAACATTCTATTAGGATCAACAAGGCAAAAATAACAATTACATGCAAATATAACCAATATCATAAAATAATAAACCACATAGAAGAGAACACAAGACACAAAGATTTAACGTGGTTCACCTAATCCCTGGGCTACGTCCACCAACAGCGAGTCCAATATTATTATTATCCAGTGATTACAACCTAATTACAATTTGTAATCCCTTACAACTCAATTCTGCCACAAGTACTAAAATCATACATAGTGAAAATCCCTAACCCCAAGCCATATTATACAATATTTTTCCGCTTTAGGGTTAGAATGAGTTACAATATGTCAGCCCAAAATAACTAAAAAAGTGTACAATACTTTCCTAGATAGTACTTTCTTGATCAGTCACCATAATCTAATAATCTCCCACTTGGTGACTGATCAGTATCCACACTAAAAAACCTCCCACTTGGAGACTGATCCTGTAGCAATACCATTACCATTTGAGGCTCCCACTGGATCAAACCACCCTGGACTCAACTATTCCTTTATTCTATTCAGTCTAGAAGACCAACTGAAGATGAACATGAGTTCAACTTCTCCCTTGTTACTACCTTTGTAAACATATTTGTTGGATTATCATCTATATGAATCTTTTCCAGCTTTAACTTCCCATCATCCAAAACTGACTGAATGAAATGGTACCGCAACTATATGTGTTTTGTCTTTGAGTGCAAAGCCGAATTCTTTGCAAGATGAATGGCACTTTGGTTATCTGTATGTAGAAAATTATCCTTCTATGGATGTCCCAATTCTTCCATGAAGAATTGAAGCCATATCATCTCCTTAGTTGCCTCTGTAGTAGGAACATACTCTGCCTCTATAGAAAATTAAGAAACCACCTTTTGTAGCCAAGAAATCCAACTCATTGTTGTCCCACCAATAGTAAATACATAACCTATAGTACTCCACCTACTATCTATATCTCCTGCCAAATCTGAGTCAACATAGCCTTGTACAGTAGTAGTAGAACTCCCAAAGTGTAAACACTTACTAGATGTACCTCTCAAATATTTGAGAATCCATTTGACTGCATTCCAATGCTCAATACCAGGGTGACTCATATATCGGCTAACGACTCCCATTGTGTGTGCAATATCTGGCCTAGTACATACTATAACATACATTAAGCTCCCTACAGCTGAAGCATAAGGTACCTTAGACATTTTAGCCTCTTCTTCTGGTATCTAAGGACACATCTCCTTAGTCAATTTCAAATGACTAGGCAAAGGTGTGTTGACAACTTTGGCATTCCCCATAGAGAAACATTGCAACACCTTCTCAATATAATCAGCTTGAGATAAAGTCAGCTTCCTGTTTTTCCTATCTCTGCAAATTTTCATACCAAGGATTTGTTTTGCTGCCCCCAAATCCTTCATAGCAAATGAATGTGCTAACTATTGTTTTAACCTCTTAATGTGATCCATGTTAGATTCAGCTACAAGCATATCATCAACATATAAACATAAAATAATGTAGCTGTCATCATCCAACCTCTTAAAATAAACACAATGGTCAGAATGACACTAAGTGTATCCATGCTCATTCATAAAAGTGTCAAATTTAATATACCATTGCCGAGGTGCTTGCTTCAAGCCATATAAACTTTTCTGCAATCTTCACACCAAATTCTACTTACCCTTGACCTTAAATCCTTGTGGTTGTACCATATATATTTCTTCATCCAAATCACCATGAAGAAAAGCTATTTTAACATCAAGCTGCTCTAAATGCAAATCTTCAGTAGCCACAATACTTAAAATAGTATGAATATAAGTCATTTTAACAACTGGAGAAAATATCTCATCAAAATCAATGCCCTTTTTTTGTGCAAATCCTTTTACAACTAACTTGGATTTAAATCTTTTCTTATCTCCATCCTCTTCTTTCAGCCTGTAAACCCATTTATTCTGTAAAGCCCGTTTACCTACAGGTAACTTGCATAAATCCCAAGTTTGATTTTTCACCAAGGAGTCCATTTCCTCTGTCATTGCAGAATCCCACTGAATCTTTGTATCCACTTGTACAACTTCATTATAACATTCAGGTTCACTAGCATCTATTAGCAAAATAGAATACAAAGATGGAGAAAATCTTTATGGAGGTCTACTTAGCCTTGTTGACCATCTAAAATTCACTGGGGTGTGTGGTATTTGTTGTTGCTATTGTTGTGGAGCATAAGGAACTACTGGAACATCATCTTTTGGAGTATCATCCAGTACTACATAGTCATTTTCTTTCTTTTCATGCTGCTGCAACAGATCTTTGTACAATACTTTCTCATTGAATATGACATCCCTGCTTCTTACAATTTTATGATTTTCAAAATCCCAAAGCCTATAACCAAATTCATCAATGCCATATCTAACAAATACACATTTATTTGACTTAGCTTCCAGCTTGGTTCTATTTTTAGAATCTATAAGTGCAAAAGCTTCACAACCAAAGGTTTTGAGAAAAGAATAACTCACCTTCTTACCACTCCATGCTTCCTCTGGAATACCATAGTCCAAAGGAGTAGAGGGGCCTCTATTGATTAAGTAAACAACAATGTTTATAACCTCTGCCCACATGTTTTTGGGCAGCCTAGCATGCAACCTCATACTCCTTGCACACTCCATTATTGTCTAGTTCATGCATCTAGCCACTCCATTTTCTTGTGGAGTCCTTGGTACAATTTTATGCCTACGAATACTATTAGAGGAACAATAATCTTCAAATTTTGTGCTACAATACTCACCACCATTATCAGATCTGAGACATTTTAACTTTTTACCAGTCTCATTCTCAACCAAGCAATTCAATTTCTTAAAAGTTTGAAATACATCAGATTTCTGTCTAAGGAAATAAATCCATACTTTTCTTGTTGCATCATCTATAAATGTAACATAATACAAAGAGCCACCAAGGGAAGATACCTTAGCTAGTCCCCATACATCTGTATGCACAAGCTCTAATCTCTCATTTTTCTTTTCCTTCCCACTCTTTACAAAACTAACTCTTTTTTATTTTCCATAAACACAACTTTCACAGAAATCCATATTGACACATTTTAGACCAGGTAAAACTTTCTTTGAATGAAGTAATTTCATACCTTTTTCACTCATGTACCCAATTCTATTGTGCCACAGTGTTGTGTTAGAATCTACAATAATGGTTTGATGTTCTTCCTGCTCAACTGTAGCCACTGTTCCTGAACATTCATTATCTTCTGAAACAATTAAAGTATGACCTGTACAAAGATATAAGGTGCCTACTTTCACACCTTTTGCTACTACTAAGGAACCCTTTGAAACCTTCCAATTTATATCATTAAAAGTAACTGTGCAACCCTCATCACCAGTTGCCCTATTGAAATTAAATTCCTACTCAGCCTTGGAACATGTCTTACCTCTTGTAGTAGCCAATGATTCCCATTTTGCAACTTAATCTTAATGTTTCCCTTTCCAACTATCTGACAGAGTTCATTATCTCCCAAATAAACTACCCCAAAATCCCCTTGGACATACTCAAGAAACTAACCTCTATGGGGTGTAGCATGAAATGAAGCCCCAGAATGAATCATCAATACTTTCTAAGGAAAGAATCAAAGCATCCTCTGTAGATTTATTACTTACCACATTTGCCTCCTTGTTACCTTCTTGTTTGTCTCCTTCTTTATTCTTCCGAGACTAACAATCTTTCTTCTTATGACCTAGTTTTCCACAGTACCAGCAATCATTTGGCCCTTTGGATTTAGACCTCTTTCCCTTTGATTTTCCTCTTGATTTTCCATGATTTCCAGAGTTGTTTCCTCTCTCATTGGTTCTACCCCTGCTTTGTGTGTTTAAGACACTACCTGATGTGGATCCACCTAAGCTTTTCCTATGAATTTCCTCACTCAGAATAACACCAATAACATCATCATATTTTAGGGTATTAGAACCAAAAATAGAATTACTAACAGCCATTCCAACTTTTAGGCAAAGAACACAAAATCAAGAGAGCCCTAACTTCTTCATCAAAAATAACATTGACAAAAGTTAATTGACTAGTAACTATATTAAACTCATTTAAATATCAACAACTGACCCACCTTCCACCATTTTCATATTAAACAAACGCTTCATGAGAAATACCTTATTTGAAGTGAAGGGCTTTTCATACAACTTTTCTAGGGTTTTCATCAAATCTTCAGTTGTCTTTGTAGAGGTAATATTGAATGCCATCGATTATGCCAGGCATAATCAAATACTACCAAGATCCTTTCTATCAAGAATATCCCAGTCCTCATTAGAAATGCTTGCCAGTCTCTTGGCTTTTCCTTCCAATGGCCGGCATAGATCCTTCTGATAGAGATAGTCCTCCATTTTCATTTTCCATAACTGAAAGTTTTTCCCATTAAACTTGTCAACCTTCAGCCTACCCTTGTCTACCATTGCTCCCACTTAACCGTGAGACTCCCACTAAACTGTGAGATCTTCCTACAAAAGATAACTGAAAAAATAACCTCACTCTGATACCACTTGTTAGGATTAACAAGGCAGAAATAACAATTACATGCAAATATAACCAATATCAGAAAACAATAAACCACATAGAAGAGAACATAAGACATAGATTTAACGTGGTTCACCCAATCCCTGGGGTACGTCCACCAACAATGAGTCCGATATTATTATTATCCAGTGATTACAACCTAATTACAATCCGTAATCCCTTATAGCTCAATTCTGCCACAAGTACTAAAATCATACATAGTGAAAATCCCTAACCCTAAGCCATATTATACAATATTTTGCCACTTTAGGGTTAGAATGAGCGAGGTTGGGAGGAAAAGTGTACAGTACTTTCCTGATCAGTCACCATAGTTTAACAATCTCCCACTTGGTGACTGATCGGTATCCACACTAAAAACATTCTTATGCAAAAGTACACCTCAACAGTAGATGATCTACATTCTCAAACTCATCTTCACATAGCTTACACTTAAAAGATTGTGTGATGCAGAATTTCTCAAGTCTATCACTAGTAAGTATTCTATTTTTTAGTGCCAACCACGCAAAGCATCCTACCTTAGGAAGGACCACACGATTCCAACATAAAGAGTAAGCACGAGAAGAGATCTTATCAGACTTTGTCTGTTGTATAATTTTGTATCCCTCTTTTATCAATTACTTTCCATCCTTTATAGGAGCCCAAAGTAAGCTATCTTCTTTATCTGACAAATGAACTACTTTGGATGAAAATATTTTATGAAATAGTTCTTTCTATGGCAATGAGAGAGTTAATTCATCCAGATCTCTCCATATGACTTTACCTGAAAATATAAAAATATGAGATTTGTTTGTATTGTTTTGGTGATTTTTAAAATTTTGATTATAAAAAAATATAGGGAAAAAAACTTTGTTTGATTTTTTTTTTAGTTTTATCATGACTTGATATTCAAACTATTTGTGTTCATCACCTTATTCTTAAAATAATTTAGACTTTGTTGTTGGTTTACCTATGGCATTGCAAATATGTTCATTTAATTTAACAATCTTTTTTTATAGGAAGAAAACTATGAATTAGTCTTTTTTAAAGCAACCCCAAATTTCTTATATTTTAAATTCTACGTTATCATTGTTCCACTATTTAAAGAGGTTACAATCAATTTACAACATGGAATTATGCAATTTTGAACACATTAATTTTCTTGTCCAAAGAACAATCTTCATAATAACAATTCAAATTACAATAAAAGACTTGGACAATAAGTTATAGTATAGATAAATCAAGTAGTTTTTTAAAAAAAGAAGTTCTTTTGATAAATAGACTAGGCATCACACAACGTAGGAATTTGATAAATAGACTAGGTATCACACAACGTAGGAATTTGATTAGTAGTTGCAAGTATTTGTTTTAATTCTAATTGACAAAATAAATGCATGACTGAACAGAAGATAGATACTTGATTATTTACAATTTAAAATCTAGATCATGTTTCCTTTTTCTTTAGAAATGCTTATGCATTGCCTTGCACTAAAATCTAAAAGCAATAAGAGGTAAGATTTTTGAGGTATGGTGACTACTTTTTTATTTAATTTGTTGGTTTAGTTGTGGGTTAGCTTAACAAAGTTTTTTTTGTTAAATTAGTTTAGGGTTTTTTCCAATTAATTTTTAAATTTTGTGGGTTTTGGTTGTCTCTTATTAGTCCCTACCACTATAAGTAGGAAACTGATGTTTTCATTTGAGATCTTGCCTATTAATTTATGTAAGTGAGAGATAAGTTTTTAACTTTTTGCTATAGTTTGCAATGTCTATATTTTATATATAGCATTTTTGGTAATTATTTACTTTTTTCTTGATTGGCTTATTGTATTTTTTTATTGGAAGTCTTATTAGATTTAATGATAAAAATATTGGAATAAAAAAAAGTGTCCACATGTGTTGCCTACATAATGTATGCACAATTGGAAGTACAAGGCAATACATTATTTTTGATTGAACATTTAATGCTCTAGACAATATGTGTGCACTTGAGTTAATTTTGATGAGAGTGTTTTTTATTTGTATTGATGTTTTTTAGCATTCCTTTTTGAGCAAGAGGTAGAAGAAAACTATGAATTAGTTTTCATCACAATGGCTAAAACTACACGAGTTTTAGATGTTGGTTGAATTGAAAAGCTTTATTGAATTTTTTATATATTTTTTGAGTTTTTTGTATTTTATTATTATTATTATTATTATTGTTATTATTATTTATTAAAAAAAGTAGGGAAAAAACTTAGTGTTTTTGTTGAGTTTGATTTCTTTGTTTAGCTTTGACCTGACTTGGTATTCAAATTGTTTGTTTTCATCGCTTTATTCTTAAAATGATTTAGACTTTATTGTTGGTTTAGCAATGGTGATCCAAATATGTTCAGTTAGTTTAAAAATTATTTTTTGATGGGAAGAAATTTGTGAATTAGTCTTTTTTTAAATAGCTAAAACCAGATTTCATATATTTCTAGTTCTATATTCTCATTGTTCTACTACTTAAAGAGGTTGCAATCTATTTACAATGTAGATTTATACAATTTTGAAGACATTAACTTTCTTTCTGAAAGAACAATCTTCATAATAATAGTTCAAATTCAAAATAGAAGAGTTGGACAATAATTTATAGTATAGATAAGTCAAGTAATTTTTAAAAAAAACAAAAAGGTTTTTTGACAAATAGAAAACCCATATAGCTAAACTAACAACAAATTCTAACTTATTTTGACAATAGGGAAATGATAATCAACAGCTAAATGAAGAACAAATTTCAACACATTTTTTAAGAATGAAGCGATGAAAATAAATAGTCTATACAATAAAAGATGTTCTAGAGACAAACGAAAGCCCTTGCTCAGCCCTTAGATATTTCTTATTCTTTGCTCAAACTATAAAGATAAATAATAGATAACAAAAACCCACCAAATTTTAGAACAAATAGAAACAAGTTGTAACGATCCAAACCACAGAGAAAAAATCATTTTAATAGTGAACCAATCACAATAAACACTTCAAATTAAAAAAAAATCAATTCTATAGCCAAACCAATAAATTAGACAAAAAATAAAATAAAATAAATCACCATATCCCAACATCGTCCTTCAGCACTAGCTCAACCCTTGCTATGCTTGTTCTCTTTCAGACCTTACTCATAAACACTTGAAAAAATACAAGTTAAAACATTTCCATTGAAATAATAAAACAATCCCATGGGAAGAAAAAAATATAACAAAATATTCTTACCTAGAATATTAAATGATACATAAAAAATGATGTATTTCCCTGGTTAGTAGTTGCAAGCATTTGCATCAATTCTTTCTTTCTTGACTAGCCAGAGAGAGGCGCCCTCTCATTATAGTTCTGCTGCTGTGGTGCTTTATTTCTGTTGCCCGCCAACTATAGTTAAGGGCTATGGGTGCTGCCCCCCTCTCATTCTAGTTCACAAAAAAAACACATAACTTCTAATTTAAAATCTAGACCATGTTTCTGCCTTATTCAAAAATGCTTATGCATTGTTGTGCAATTGGACTAAGATCTAAAAGCAATATGGTTTTAAGAACAAAAACAAAAAAATAGTGAGGAGACTAATTCAAACTTGTTATTTCTATTGAGAGAAGGTTTTAAAACTACATTATTGTATTTGCATGGCTATATGTAAGAATTTTCCTAAGGCAAAGAATGAAAATGTCAAGATCTAGAGGCTAAATTGATAGCACGTGAGAGATAGGCAAATGATATGATCAAATGATTGATTCAATATTAATCAAATGATAATGGATACAAAATCAATTGAATATAAAGTATATGTGTTTGAATGTATAGGCAATGTGTGATAACTAGGAGAGATGTAAGAGATAATCTATCAACTACATAAGGTGTAATCACATATCCACCAATGGTGGATCATCCTCCATTGTACAATAAAGTATGAGAAACATGTGCAACAATGAGAGGATGATACTGTGATTCTATTAGCATCAAGGATCATCCAAGCATAAAGTCACAGATGTCATATTTCAATGGTAATAGAATCACTACCACCTGACCATGTGGAACCAAGAAGTCTACTCCTATTGTGTTGAGGAGATAACACCATGCCTCACTCAAGGAAACAACCCAAACAAGCAATACTAAAGAAATGGTACACAAGATATAATGGTAATAAGTGGTTATAAGGTTATATTGGTGTATCTTGTAAACTCTCAAGACAACTAACTCGAATACCATTTTATGCAAGATGTGTTCCCTCTTGCTACATACTCACAAAATTCAATTAGTAAACAACATAGATTGCAACAAAATGAAAATAATTTTATTTAATAATAAAATTCATTCAAATATGTACTACACATTATTTACGAATGGGCTATCATTGATCTCTCTCAAACTCACAAGAAAACTTATTACTCCCTAGCATTCACTCACATCTGAAATTCAATCTTCCTTTCCTCTGTAGCAATGCTTATCCTTATGCCACTATGAAGGAATTTTAAAAAAAAAATCTACACTCCACACCTTCTAACTTAATATTTCACTTTTGCTACACCTGTGAAGACTTTTCCATATGCTTCTTTCTTGCTTATCTTTAGTCTATGCTAATTAACCTCCCCATTAATTTTTTTTTCCAATGCACAGTCTCGATTTTCTCATCGGCCATTATTATAGTTGCCTCTATTTTTTTAAATCTAAGCATGGTTTCTTTCCATTTTCCATGCACCTTCTCTAAGTCTCTTCTATCAACAATTTCAAACTATATATTTCTCTTTCACATTCATTTTTTACTCATGCATGGTCTCTCCTACCACTTTGGTTCTATCTCTTAGTTGCAGCTCCCTTTCTCTCCTGTTCTACTTTGTGTTGGTTTTCCTTTGTTCAATGATCCATCTTTCTTACTATTCCATGCTTTATTATTTCTCACTTTTCCCATGTATCTTTTTCCCTCTTATCTCTTTACACAACCCTTCTATCTCATTAAATTTTCATGCTTGGAAAATGAATCCATTTTGTTTCCATGCTATGGATCTTTTTCATTTTTATTTCCTAACTTTTGTCATAGCATACCTTCTCCCTTATCTCCTCAAACATCTCACTTTACACATCAAATTTTAAAAAATTATCTTTCTTTTTCTTTTTCTTACCCTACACAACAACAAAAGATTTTGAAATTATGTCTCGATGTATTAACCTATGACCTTTCAATTTTCTTTGGCATTTTCTTTAGTCTATCGTAAATTCTCTTCCCTTTTCAATTTCCCCTCTTTCATCTATCTTTTTTTTTATCATTAAAAGGTCTAACACAATATTATATATTGATATAATTAATAAAATTTACAGAAAGATAAGGATGTTACTACCTTTAAAACTTCTATTCACAACCATAGAAGTATCAAAGTGCCAAAAAAGCCAAAAAATAAAAGCTTAGAAAGCTGCATGCGAACATTATCCATCTACCAATATATCATCCAACTACTAGAACCATAACCATCTATCTACCGGTTTATCATCTGTATATCATTAGTACATCATCTACCAATTTATCTACCAGTATAACATCAAATTTTTTCTAATCAAGATGGAAAACTAACCAGACAATGCATATAAACATAAAAACTTGTATCATATCAACCCAAAAGGGCTAAATCATAATTTTCTAAAATTAAATTATAAAAAACACTAAGGGTTTCATTAAACGTAGAAGAACTTTTGGCACTTGAAGAAGGGTTTCAGGCCCTCGTGAAGGACCCAACTATGTCTTCCTTGAAAGAGGGCCCTGATTCATCAACAATATTAGTCAATCTTTCTTATTCTCCCACCCCTTCTTGATATTGTGAATCCTCTACCTCAGAGGAGCTACATTCATTGCCTGTGTCATCCAAGTTTTCATCATATTTATGTTTGACCACCTAGTCTTTTGATTCATATAATGCTGCTCCAATCACATCTCCCAACACACATGTTATATCCATAACTCTCTTTATAAAATTCACATTTCTCCTTAATTCATTGCCCATGTCATCCAAATTTTCATCATGATTATGTTTGACCACCTAGTCTTTTGATTCATCTAATGGTGCTCAAATCACATCTCCCAACACATATGTTATATCCATAACTCTCTTTATAAAATTCACACTTCTCCTAATTTCAACCTCTCTAAACACCTAAGGTTCATACTCCCACCCTGTTAATATAGGAAATATCCTAATTGGACCCGTATATCCTGGTCATCTACCTCTTTGGGGGAGAAAATAAGGAAATCATGGACTAGCCTACACAATTATGATATATTGACAATGTGAGGAGTTGTTAACTTTGCATTAATTTATTAAAGATAATAGTATGCAAAGCTCTATTAAATTTGTCTTCAAAGAGTTTTTTTTATAATTCTTCTACCACTGGTTTTTGTTCTCCTCCAATTAATATGGAAGTAAGGAAGTTAGTTAGTATGTCAATGTTGACATGGTATCTGTGATTAGTGTGAGTAAAGGATGAGCCCCAAACCTCTTTAATAGCATAAATAATAAGTTTATTTTTTTGTGTAGATCTTGATAGTCTCTTGAATCTGCCTTTTCGTGATAGAACCCATAAAATTAGCATGCCTATTGTCTGCTAATAATATAATAGAGGTATCCATCTATCTTACACTTAGTTTATTATTTTATTAACTCTTTCTTTTAGTGTATGGTAACCCATCTCTTCCTTTTCATAATTGATATATTTCTTTTCCCCTTATGCTACACATTCTCCTTACTTGTTCATGACTATTTGAATCCAAAATGTTAATAGATCATTTAAATCCAAAATGTTGGGATCTAATTAACAAACAAAATCATGTTCAAAGGATGGTGTTGATTTCTCCAACTGGTGGATGCTCTTGCATTGTCTAGTATAAGTGAAGATAATGTAGATTACTTTTGAAGAGATGAGTGTGATAAGAAAAAAATATTAATGGTCATGGAAAAAGGGAGAATATGCGGACTTTTAAGAAGAGATAATCAATATAGATAATTTGGAGAGAAAACTTGTTAAAGACAACACAACAATGGTTTTCCCTTCGCAAGGTATGAATGAGATGATGAATGTTACTAATAGTGAGGGTAGAAGAGGGAGACACATGAATGACATAAAACTAATGGAGACATTATTTGAGTCCACTATACAAAATAGTTTATTTTAGATGAGGAAGAATAATTGCTAAGTAACTAGAGGAAATGAATGGATAACGCTAGACAAAAATTCACAAATAGAGAGAAACATAAATGACCAAACTTGGTAGATGACAAGATGTTGGATTAAATAGGTTGATTTCCTAGTAATTAATTAATCAATTAGGTCCCCCTTTACTTTATTACAATACTTAAACTACACTTAAACTAAATTTAGGACTATTTTTCCTATATTTATTACATTTATATTTAGGTCATGTTATCTCATAACATAGGATGATAATTTTTTCCTTGATCTAACTTATCCTTGACCTAGGGTTTTCATCTAGGGTTTGATTTTATAAGCATTCATCATTCATTGTAATTATTCATTTAGATCTATCCATTTAAATATTAATACAAAAGTCATCATGCATTTTTAGATCAACCTTCTTCTCAAGGTTGGTAAGCACAATCATGCTTTCTCTTCAAATGTTGCAGGTGTTTTTGGTTACAAGTAATCTCTAGGAGTTTTTTAGTTCACTATTAACTCCCACACAAAATATGTTTGAATCAAGAGTTAAAAGAGGCAAAGGAGTTTGACCAAGGAAAACCCCCTATTTTTTTGAGCGCAGGTGCAGGTGATAGGTGGTGCAAAAGTGAGGACAACAACAAAAAAGGTCAGATATAGAGTTTCAGTCAATAGAAATTACATTTGAGATTAACTAGTACAGGGCAATTCTGACTCACCCATGAACTCCAACTCACCCCAGACCCTTAGAGGTGCCCCCATCATCTAGTATAAGTGAAGATAACATGTAAATTACCTTTCAAAGAGATGAGTGTGAGAAGAAAAAAATATCAATGGTCATGGAAAAAGGGGGAATATGCAAACTTTTAAGAAGAGATAATCAATATAGATAATATGGAGAGAAAACTTGTTAAAGACAACACAACAATAGTTTTCCCTTTGTAAGGCATGAATGAGATTATGAATGATAGAAAATAAGTCCATAAGTAGAGGTAATGCGAGTTTGTAGAAAATGAAAATGGGAAAGGATTGAGTCTTTGTGCATTTCTAATAGTGAGGGCGGAAGAGGGAGATACATGAATGAAATAAAACTAATGGAGACATTATTTGAGTCCACCATACAAAATAGTTTATTTTGGAAAAAAATTGGTAGATGAGGAAGAAGAATTGCTAAGTAACTAGAGGAGATGAATGGATAATGCTAGACAAAAATTCACAAATAGAGAGAAAAATAAATGACCAAATTTAATAGAGGACAAGATATTGGATTGAATAGATTAATTTCCTAGTAATTAATTAATCGATTAGGTATTCCTTTACTTTATTACACTTAAACTAAATTTAGGAGTCTTTTTTCTATATTTATGACATCTGTATTTAGGTCATGTTGTCTCATAGCATAAGATGATATTTTTTTCTTGATATAACTTATCATTGACATAGGGTTTCATCTAGGGTTTGATATTATAAGCATTCATCATTCATTATAATTATTCATTTAGATCTATCCATTTAAATATTATCAATACAAAAGTCATCATGCATTTTTAGATCAACCTTCTTCTCAAGGTTGGTAAGCACAATCATGCTTTCTCTTCAAATGTTGCAGGTGTTTTTGGTTACAAGTAATCTCTAAGAGTTTTGGAGTTCACTATTAACTCCAAAACAAAATATGTTTGAATCAAGAGCTAAAAGAGTAAAAGGAATTTAACCAAGGAAAACCCCCTATTTTTGTGTGTGTAGGCGCAAGTGGTAGGTGGTGCATGTACGAGGACAACAACAAAAAGGTCAAATAGAGAGTTTCAGTCAATAGAAATTACATTTGAGCTTGACTAGTATAGGGAAATTCTAACTCACCCATGAACTCCAACTCACCCCAGATCCTCAAAGGTGTCCCATACCAGCTATTCTAGATTGTAGTCCTAATTATAGGTCAATTACAATACATATTTTTAGATCTATTTATGGATTCAAAATTTCTATTTAGATCTATCTGTATGCTTAATTACCTAGTTTCTCCCTCTATGCTTGCATTTCACATTTTTAGTTTACATAGCCATCCTTTCAATTCCATAGTGAAGGAATTTGCTCTCCTCTTGGCACTTGAGACTCTTCAAGTGTAATGGATCAATCTTTATTCCAATGGGTGTTTGAAAATAAGTGTGAGCTTCCTACTTTGATCATCCATCCTAGTGATTTCCCCTCACATACCTATTTTATTTCATCACAAGTATTTGATATTAAGAGAGAGTATTGAAAATAGAAATCCAAACTACTCCAGTTGGATCTCTCCTCTTTGTATCAGCATTGATGACCAATTTTGAAGATTAATTTTGGAAAATATCATGGAGAAGACTTGAAAAGATATCACATTAAGTGCTATGTAGAGTTACATGCTTTGTGGGTATTTTAAAAAAATATAATTTTTTGTACATTCTCCCTCTACTTTATAGATGATCAATTGGCTATATAGTGTTCAAGTCTGCATTTTATCTCCACTTAGACTCCAGCTCTGTAAAGCTATTTGTAAGAGTTTCATTGAAAAAGTTTCAAAGCTTTGATTGTCAGTACAATTTTTGAGTTTGATGAATAATATAAATTTTATCTGTTTTCTTTTATTCTTCTCCCATTTATCCTTTAATTTAGAGGAAAAATAAATTTGGATACTAAAGTTGATGATTTTTTAAATGCAGTCAAGTCTTGTCATAAGACTTGGAGAGACTCACCAAAACTCTTGAGTTCAATTTTGTATCACGTGTTGCTTGAATTTTTTTTTTTGATGAATAGAGGCCTTTTCTATTAATAATATAAAAGTAGAGTATTCACAAAAAAGGGGTTGGCTGTTGCTTGATTTTTTGATTTCAATGACTATTCAAAAGATTTAGTCAATAGAGGGACAACTTATTAGTCAAATCAACAACCAATCAATAATTTCACCAATATAATAGATTTTCGTATTGATGAATTTCAAAGTGTTGTTTTCACTAGTCATATTATCTTTGAAGTGATTGACATTGTTACCATATTAGATGATTTAATCAAATCCTACTGAATGTAGAGACGAAGGGAATTGATCTTAAAGAGAACCAAAAAATAGTTTAAGTTACCTATAATCACCAGTTGCCAAGGCATTAGGTGGTTAAACTAAATACTTTGGCAGTTGATGCATGGAACTATATTTGGCTTGTATTCCTCACATCATCTTATTGAAAATTAAAAGAGAGAACAAATTTCTAAGGGGAAAATAGGTTAGTTTTAGGACATTAAGAGCTTGATTTCTTTTTCAGATCCTATACCATTAGTAATAAATGTGATATTTTGATTAATATATTATAACTTGCATGCAACAAAAGTAGAATCCTGCTTATGTGAACCAAATTCTTAGAGCTAACAAAACAACACACAAAAACAATTTCAGAGAGAGGTTGGCCCATTAAACATCAATTCCAATTGCTACAAAGAACAAAATCTTAATGTGATAGGAATGACTTTGGAATTAGCATCTCGTGGATTTTAAGAATAGGATTCTGAATGATCTTCTTGCATATCGGTTACCTTTAGGATAATTTTATAGAAGATGATGCATTATGTCTCAATGGATTGCTCATGATTATCTTCTAGCTTCAAGTAGCTCCTTAAATCATTATAATTTCTTATAGATTCTAGGTATTTCACCTCATATTTTTTTTTCATCTTCAATATGTTGAGGCCATTGTGTCTTCATCAACTTTGAATTCCTAAGGAGTTCAGTGTCTTCTTATTTGATCAATAATCTTATCAAGACATACTTGTGGAAATTAAGAATCAGTGAAATATGGATTGTGCTTCTTATAATCAAAATAAATAGCACTTGGGAAGGAATGAATAGTGTAGAAGAGAATTAGCCACACATGTTATACTATTAACCCATTGAAAGGGTAAAACCAACTTTGGTAGTGGCAAATGTACTACTACCAAACTATGAAGATTATAAGTTAGAATAAAGTAATGAAAATGGTAGAATACAATCTGCCCCATGTTTCATATGGTCACGTGTAGATTGTTAAGTCTACGACATGAATTAAAATTAAATTCTACTTATCTTTGTCTCACAACACTCAAAACCATCTCTCATGATACGATCTATTTCCCTCTTTACACATTTATGAACTATTAAGCTATATGTTTTGAATTTTGTATTCTTATATAGAGATAGAAAGACCTCTCCATGAAAAATAATGGTTTTGTACTCACCCCAAAAGTTGGGCACTAGCTACATAGACATCAAAATGCGATGCTTGCAACCATGCCTTACGAATCTCACCCAACATACTTGTCATGCAAATTATGTAACAAAGATAATATCCTTGATGATGTCCTCTCTTCTGATGCTCTCTAGTAAATCATTAAATATTAGTTACATTATAATATTAATGTTTCAATATTAGTTAGGTATTTTATATAGTTGTAAAATTGAATATTAATTATGTAACTAATATATTCAACTTTATTATTGACAAGAGGACACTATCAAGGACATTATCTCCATTATGTCATTTGCAGGAAAGTACATTCAATGGAATGCATAAGGCATAGATGCAGAAATTCATTTTGATCTGGTAAAACCAACACCCAAAAGTTGTGTAATCACCCTAGTGATTGTGAAATTGATGCTTCAAGTGAATTGACACTTTCACTATTGACCCAAACTACAAGAATTGGTAATTTCATCCTACTAATAAAACTAGGGAGTTCCTCAGAGTTGCAAATATTGTAAGTTAATCCTCCAAACAATTTGAATTTTCCTAATCCTCACAAACCCCTTTTATTTAGACAGGCTTTTGTTCTAAAAAAATCTTAACGAGATCTTAAGTGAGGAAATAGATTATCAATCTATTTATTTATATATACTATTTGTATTCATTTAGCCTCTTTCCTTTTAATTCAAATTGACAAGAGTTTTGGTTTTCTATTATATTTTTTGCAACCCTCATCCTCTAGAAGTATATCTTGATCTTCAAATACCAAGTCTTTTGTTGAGGCAAGTTCTTCTTCTTGTTCTACATTGTATGATTGAAAGTAAGATTCATTCAAGTCTTGTGGGTTGGTGGTGATTACTTTCCATTTGATGGGTGAGCTTAAATACATTTGAAACATTTTTATAAGTGCATAATTGTCCTAAAAGTGCATGATAGATATTAGATCATATCTTCTAAACTCCATGGTACATTCCTACACTTTTTCCATTGTCCCACTTAAGATACAACCACTTGATTTTTTTATTATATCCTTGTACCCAATTTAATAGAATTTCTTACATAGGTACTCCTTAGTTTCTCCCCAACTAGACACAATTGATTTCTTTATCTTTTTAGAAGATGAAAAATGCCTCTCATGTATTTCATGAGCATGTCTTGACATTTTCATACATGTACAAGACATTTATTTTTTATCACTAAATTATGCACATCGAAATAAAATCTGATTTGTTTGATTCAAGTATCTAAAAATTTAGTATTCAATTGTCTTTAAAATGATTTTATCTGTACTTTTATTTCCATAGGTAATGCCAATAATTTATGTCACAAAACTAAAATTTGATCTCTCTCTCTCTCTCTCTAGGATAGTAGTTGATTGTAACTACATTATGATTTGCGCCACAAGAATGATAATGCATTTTCAATCGAAATAACATAGGTTATTATAAAATTAGGTTGTTGTGATCTTCACATGCATGAGAGTAGGCCATTTTAACTTGGCTAGAGGTTTTAGATAGTAAACCTACTTATGTCCATGTTTGTTAGAATCAAACCCATCATCTAGGTTAAATTCTCAAGAATTATGTTTTGTTTGACTAACATGGTGTTTCAATTAGGGAAACCTTATATGTAAACCCTAAATTTCAAGCTTAAATGAATATAATTTTTTAACCATGAACGATAAAATTTTAGATATCGGGGTCAACTCAAGGGCAAATTGTCACACGAGATACCAATTCCAAAGTTTATAATTATATGGCCATGAGAGTTATGCAATTTGTTATGAATTTAAGTGTAAACCCCAAATGGTAAAGTCACAAACTTTGGTTCAAATGAAAACAATATAAAATCAAGAATGAATGCAATTGTAAAAAACCTAACTAGGTTTTAAATAATAGATAAACATTATTAAGCACAAGATATGGAAAGTTATAGTCGTCATGTAAAAAAAAAGTGTCCTTACCCCTTTCTTTACTTGTTCCTTTAAAGTCTAGTCCAACATCTTTCCTTTGTCAGTCTTTTGTCAACAATTCTCTAAGTCTTCCTATCCTTTAAATCATCAAGATATAGCCTTTGAGCTTGTTTAGTTCAAAGTCAACTTTCCTCGATTAAGTTTTTCCCAAGACCTATGCTTCTCATGAACCACTTCGAACCTCTTTGAACTTTGGTTCAAAGTAGTTCAATCAAAGATTATTTTTCTAATGTTGGAAAATGTAGGTGGGGCCCTGGTCTAAGTCATCATTTGGCAATGAACCACTTCGAACTTGTTTTAACCTTGGTTCGAAGCAGTTCAAAGGAGTTCAAGAGGAAATGGTAGATTAATCGAGGAGTAATGTGATAGCTTAAGAGGCAGACAATGCAAGTGGGCAACAAAGTTATTGTTGAGTTCTGAAGTACAAATAGTTTTGAAAAGACAAAAGCCACGGGGTAAATCCAGAGTGGAGATTTGAATTGTGGTGAAAGGAATCCTAAACACGAGTGAGGGGTGTCACTTAAAGGAAGTTAATGATATTTTTTAAGGATGTAGATTTCAATGACACTTGGTTGTCAAATCATCATTGCTCATGTCACTCTAATCAATGCTATCATTTAATGCCCCTTAAGTCAACCCTTTATGGTATGATATCCTAAAATATAAGTATTCTTGTAAGCTTTCTTCTTTCTATTATGAAATTGTGGAGTCTCAGCTGCGGAAGAAGGAAGTTATTTTCTTAAGTCTACGGAATACATGTAGCCACTGAAAGCTCTCTTTTATTTCATGTTCTTGTTTGATAATATTTTTCCAAGAATGGGGTTGCTTTTTGTTTGTTTTCGAGTAGAAAAGATGAGGTTTAGTATGCACTTCTTTGGAAACCTTACGAACATGGGATGTCGTGCTCCTATAATTACAGACACAGACTTGTTAGGGGTTGAAGTAGAAAAGATGGTGGGTCACCTCATAGAACATGCAGCGGAGGATTATAGTCTAGAGTTTTTGTCAAGTGGGCTATTGGTAGCTGCAGCTTTCCCTCCGTTAGTAGTGAGTCTGGAGTTAGTTCAACTATGCATCAATCAATATGATGTTAAGTCTAAATGTATAGTGAATGTTGAAGGTTAGACCCTTTTGTCTATGACCCGAGAAATTATAATGTCTATTTTCAAGATTCTGGATGAAGCCTTTGCTAGTTTACCCCCACCCAGTCACTCGCCCAGTTTCTAGAAAATATTGATCAAAATCGTAGTCATATGGCCCGTAAATGGACCAAGACTTTTTATAAAGGAGGATCCCAGTTACCCAAAGTATTAACCAAGGACCATATGAAGCTGCATGTTCACGATATAATGGTTTTGCTTCATTGAGTGAAAGGTTCAGAGCAGGTTCTCTTTGAAGATTGGATGTACCACTTCATAGAAATAGTTTTAGAGGGAAGACAACATCTTGACTGGGCAAAAATCATTGTTGGCTCTTTGAGAGATCAACTTAAACAAGCTCAAATGATAAAGAAGGAATTCTATATGTCCTCTTATTTAATTTACTGTCTTGCATGCACTCAAGACCTAGGAGCTATTCGCCATGAACCATGGAATGAGGACTTGAAAATTTATGAATATTGTCCCTTGTTAAGGAAAGATAAGTTCCTGAAAGATTATAGAAGAGTTCATGATGTTTTCCTTGGAAAACTATGTCATCAGCTAGCGGGAACTCCAAACCAAAGAATATCGTTGGAAGCTCAGAAGTTAGTTCAAACTTATGGGAGTTTTTATATTCAATTTATGTGTTTTACCTATATCCGGATAGGAGGTTTTGATGAAGAACCCCTCAAGCTTCCTAGATTTGCTTTTGACTGTTTCATATTGGCTGAAGTCTGCAGACAACTGTTCACAGTGATTAAAAACAATTTACTAGAGGAAAAATGGGCTTCTATGTTTTTGATTAAGTTGGGAACCTTGGTCTGCAATAATATGATTGACACCTTGATAGTAGGCAGTAATCTAGTAAGCTTTCACATGTAGTTCTATGATCTGAGAAGAGGCTTTGATAACAAAGATTTTGCTAGATAGGTTCTAAGCTTAGGCAATTACCCATCACTAAATTCACACATTGAGGATTTATGGGAAGATCTAGGAGATGAAAAAGTAGTCAGAAAAAGGGACCACTCTAGACTTCTAGTTCTGCATATCGAGCTACTATAGTTAAAATTTGATACAAATTGAATAGATGAGGATGCCTCTGAGATTACAGGTTCAAAATGTGATATTTCAGGAATAGAAAGTTCCATGGATATAGATTGGGCAAGGGAAGATGAGGACAACATAAAGTTGAGAGCCAGAACCATTTTTGGGGTCACAGAAGCCTGGCTAGAAAAGAAAAGATAGGAGAAAACAAAGAGCCCCCTCCTAATAAATATAATGCAGACTCTGCTTCAATGGATGTGAATCATGATTTACCTAATGTATCTCCTTTGATTACTAATGCAGGTAGAATCTCATCTTCTAAGAGAAAAACAACACCCAGTGGACATCCTACTGCAACTCAAACAAGGCCCAAAACTAGATCAGAAAACCATTCATAGATGGCATCTTCGGGGTTTGATTATATTGACATCAAGATTAATGATGAGGAGATTTCATTTTCACTAGAACACTAGGAGAAGAATCAGGGAAGGTCTGCCAGTAATCTTGAGGTTCAAAAAGCTGATGTTACTCCCTCTAAAGCACCTAACAATTGAATGGTTACCAGTTCAATACCTCCATGGTTGACCAATTCAGTGAATAAGAAGATAAGTTTCAAACCTCTCTCATTGCTAGTAAAGGAGATCATCACAAAATATGTCATCCACAGTCCCAAGGCTAAGAAGATGAAGATTAATGCAAGGTTGTGCACTGATCCCTCCACTGGGAAAGTAACTATGGAGATTGCCACCTTTAAGCCCAGGGAAGGAGTGTAGGATCCTGAAGCGGAAGACTTTGAAGTTACCAAAATGGAGCTTGGTGTTTTAACTAGGGATTCTAGGGATCACCTTTTCAAATTTTTGGTCAATCATATGCTTGGACAATCACAGAAGGATGAAAGGGAAAAATGTGAACTGAAGCAATTAGTGATTACTATGGCTGAGTTCATTACTTCTCTTAGTGACATTGGAGAATTACCACTAGCCCAGTCCCCATAGGATTTCGATTGAAATTCAACTGAGAGTAAAATGTTATTGAAGCAAATGTAGTAGGGTAAGGTTTTAATGGAGTCTATGAAGACATGGGTTGATGGTATCATCGATGAAGGAAGAACCTTCATTCAAGAGTTCATATCTACTTGTATGGATGGGGAAGCATTGCTTGGTGAAATACAAACCCTCATCCCTGCTTGGGAGTTAGAGGAAGAAAAATTTGTGGCTATTTGCACTCAAGTCCAGGAGATACAAACATACAAAGTAGCTCAATTCTTAGCAGAGAACCCCATGAAGTTAGTCGACCCCTGCATGTTGTTTATTTTAAACAGAATTTTGGCTAGAAAGGGTCACTATTTGAAGCTGCAATTTCATGGGTTCGGGCAATGGAGAAGGAAATTAAAGACATGTACGCTAATGTGCTGAAGGATATTAAGATAGTAAACCCTTCAGGCATTAAATTGATGAGGGAAGTTGAGATGTTGATGCCATGATTAAGGTCTTTGTGGATACCATGAGCGCCCTGAAAGAAAATGAAGGACCAACAGTTCAAGATTTCACCAAGATAGCTAATGTAGAATCTATGTTACTTTTGAATAGGGGACAACTACCCAAGCAATTACAGAGAACTCAAGAGCTAAAATGGGAGAAAAACACATGTCGAACAAAGTTAGTTGGTTTAAAGAACTTACACTCCCAGTCGGCTCAAGAATTAGTGAACGCATTCAGAACTTGGAAGTTGGTACAAACTGCCACATCAGAGGATCAATGCAGAAAGATGGCATATTTATGGGTGACTTTTTAGCTTTTATGGTTTAAGGACATTTGTCATAAAAACTTTGGTCTAAGCATGTAATTGGTTTTTAACTGTTTCTATTGTGTATCCGAGAGGCTAGGTTTTTCTGGAGGCTCTCTCAGATCTCAAACTATAAATGCTGGGGCATTAAACATTCGAAGGGTTAGAAATTTTTGATAGAATAGTAGTTTAGATATCTTTAAGTTTATTTTGGTTAAGTAATGAGAATTGATCAGAAGGAACAGTAATTGACTTTTTTTGGTTTTTGACTTTGATCGAATCTAGTATAAATATAAAGTGCAAAGTTTGGCTTGAATCTTTGAGTTGAAACCTGTGGTATAATAATTACTTTGTGGATTGATATGTCTTATTCTTCACATGAATTGTTTATACATTGCCATCATTGAACTTTCCAGATATTTCTCTTTCTTGGCTTTCTCTTGTAAGTTCATTTTTCTTGAAAATTTGAGGAACTTTGCTTTCCTATAGATTTTACTTAGCATCTTCATATATTCAAAAATTCCTCAATACCAAAGAGTATTTGAGTATTCCTTCCACACTTTCTAGTTAAAAGTGTATGTATTTACTTTTATGTTAAAGAAATTCATTGAATATCTTAAAAGGAAGTTGTACCTTGAAAAAATTTAGAGGGAAGCAATCTTTCATGCTTACCCAACTGTTGTTGGATTATTTGTCTTTAAAGGCATAGAGTACATATGAAATTCATTTAGAAGAAGGAGACAAATCTGTTTATTAACAAATTTTTGGTGACTCTACTAGGGAGAGTCCAGTTTTAAACACTAGATTCCCAATTGTCATAATGCTTCAAAATGGTGTTACCACATAATGACGTATTTCCCATGCTTCAACCTAACCTAGGATTTGAAGATACACAAGAGGACTTAATATCAAATCTAGCTGCAACAGTGTGGAAATATAGGTGTAGCAATCAATAGTTTCATCAAGTTCTAGAAGTTCTTGAAAGAGAGAAAGAAATAGCTGAACATCTAAGGGGCATACCAGTTGTTCAAGAAGTGGTTGTAGTAAATAGGCTTGCATGTGCCCCCACAAGAAATTAAGATTAAATCCAATACTGAAGCTGGTAGAAAAAAGATACAGTAGAGGTGATCGGAGTAGGGGATTAGTTGATGAAGACTTTGAAGCTTTAAGAAATATAAGTTTTGTGCCTGATCATGATACTCCCAAGAAGAAGAAAGTTCAAACTTGTAGTAGACCCTCTTCACCCCCTGCTAGCCCTGTTATCTCACCCATTGTTAAAGCTGTTATACCTTTGGGTATTGTGATACCTTCAATTTTAATACTCAACCCCTTAATTTCCAATTACCACCAATGGCCATCAATTAGCCTTGGTGTCAGAATATTGGCCCATTAAATCTTGGGGCTAACCCTCCTGCCGATTTGCTTAAGGGCACCAATCAAGTCTTGCCTAAGTTTAGTGGAGATGGTTAGAACACTACTAATGATCATCTCAGTACTTTCCATGTAGCATGTAGTATTATTAGTGTTCCTACTCAAGAGGTAGCTATCAGGCTTTTTGTTAGAACCTTAGTTGACTGGTTTTGTCATTTGCGTCATGACTCGATCACCAGTTGGGATGATATGAAAGTTGATTTTGAAGCAAGGTTTAAAACCCCTGATAATGAAATTTCATTATTGCTTCAACTTAGTCAACTAAAGAAAGAAATACATGAACCTATGCGGGAATTTGTGGCCAAGTTTAATAGAATTTTGCATCGAATACCTGTAAATTCTGCACCAAGTGATGAGAATAAGATCTTTTTTGTAAATGCAGTTCCACCTGATATAAGTTTTCATCTATTGAAGGATGGAGTGGTTGATTTGAATGCTGCACAAAGACAAGCTATTCAGCTTGAGGACACGTTTATTACTACCTGTAAATAGAAGAGGGAAGTCCAAGCATCAAGAAGCTCCTCAGCAACTCCAACCGACCCTCTAATGCAGAGGTTGATGAATGATGTGGTGATGCTTAAGAGCCAACAAAATAAAGTCAATACTCCATATCAATCTCCTTATCAGGATGTGAGTCGAAGGCAATATAATCAACCTCATGGAAAAACTCCTCTCTTGGTAGGCTCACAACCTAGGTTGCAAATAGATTCCACACCAAAGAAAACAATGTGATCGTTTCACTTAACAACCAATCATGACGGAGAAAAATGTCCCTACTAGTTGAGATGTCTTCAAATAAATATAACCAAAGACACCATTGGTATAGAAGAGCTTCATGAAGAGAAAAATTCACCCGATATTGGGCTTTCTACTTCTTTTTATCTAGAATATGAGTCAGATTCTGACAGGGGTGAAATTATTTTGGAAACTTTGCAAGATCCATCTTGCGCCATCCTAATGAGAAATCAAAGGACACAAAAGTTATTTCCTGACACTAGTACTGCTAATGCTTATTCCAAAGGGAAGGAAGCTGGAAGTGGTGAGGCTTCTAAAAATTCAATCTCTTGTGTTATGTGTTGATTGTGATATTTGTTTGTTATCATACTTTCCATATTACATGTTAGATTTGATCGATAACTGCTATAAGTTTTAGACTGATAATCAGTAAAAGCACAAACAGAGAAAGTATTTTATGTTTACCGAGTAGCAGAAGTTGAAGTATTTGTTTTGAATTATATATTTTGATTTGGGACAGTGATTAACTGATTCACCCCCCTCTCAGTTATTCTAACAATTGGTATCAGAGTTGTGGTTGCTTAGAATGGAGTTTTAAGGACTTTAGCACAAAGGTCTCAAGATGTATAAGAGGAAAGTGCCAAGACTGAACAAAGAGAACTTTGTAGTATGGAAAAGCTGGATGAAGCTGCACATATCTAGAATTGGGAATTCTGCACTAGAACTGATGGAGAATGGCTACATTGAACCGACCCCTGGTCCCTTAACTCTTGATCAACTAAAAGATAGACATGAACACAATATTACTATGATGGAACTAGCTGCTGCCTATACCGATGCCAAATTTAAAGACATCAAGGGATGCACTACTACCAAACCCATGTGGGACAAACTAAAGTTAATATACAGTGGAGATTTGAATGTTAAAAGAACCCGAGCTGGAAGCCTAAGAGGTAGATTCGATGATATGAAGATGAAGGAAGGTGAGAACATTGTGCAATACACAAACAAACTGAAAGAGGTAGTACATGCTATTAGAGCATCTGATGGAGTTATTGATGATGAAAAAGTGATAATCAAGATTCTCAGAACTTTGCTGCTAGTTTATGCAATTAGGATCTCTGCAATTCATGAAACAAGGGCTACATCAAACCTTACTCTTGACACCCTAATTGGTAAGCTTACAACCTTTGAATTGAATAACTTTGATAACAATGTCATTCCTTTTATGGAATCTACTTTCATGTCTTCTTTGAAGATTAGTAAGTCTAGCAGGAATAATAAGAATGATGATAGTGATAGCAATACTGATGATGAGTTTGATGAACTTGAAGCTCTTATGGCTAGAAGGTTACCCAAAGGAAAAGGAAGATATAGAGGTAAGCTACCTTTGGCATGCTTTAATTGTAAAGAGGTTGGCCACATCATTTCTAGATGTCCACATAAGAAAGATGATGATAGATCCAAAGACCGATCGAAAGGAAGCTATGGGAGAAGAGTCAATAGAGGCTACCGACACAACAACAAAGATAACTAAGATAATTATGACAAAGGAAAAAAGGTATGTTAAATAACCAAAGATATTGAATCTGAATCTAACTCTGATGATGACATAGAAGTTGTATTTGTTGCTATGAAAGATGACTCAGAGAAAGAAGAGAACCATGAAGAGACAACACTGATCTCTAGAGTAAATAGAAATGATACATGGATCATAGACAGTGGTTGTACACATCATATGACCAGTGATGTAGAGAAATTTGATCAACTAGATGAATACAATGGAGGATCTTTGAGAATGGGCAATGATGCACCTTGTATGGTAAGAGGTAAAGGTTCACTAATGATTAATGATAGAATAAAATGTGAAAATGCATACTGGGTAGATGGACTGAACTATAATTTGTTAAGTGTGGCACAACTGAACAATTTAGGCCACCGACTTTCTTTTGAGAGCAAAAAGGTGAAGATTTATGATGATGGAGGAAGACTTGTCAGAACTAGTACACAATCCAGAGGTAACCTATTTTATCTTGATATTGATTAGTCTTCTTGTTTGTTAATGAAGGATGAAGATGCATGGTTATGGCACAAAAGGTTATGCCATGTGAACTTTGACAACATGATCAAGATTAGCAAAAAGAGAAGAGTTAGAGGTTTGCCTAACTTGTCAAAACCTGATCATGCTATGTGCCATGAATGTCAGAAAGGTAAGATGACTAAGTCTAGTTTCAAAAGAAAAGACTACTCAACAAAGAAGATACTTGAGTTGGTTCATACCGACCTGTGTGGTCCTATGAGAACTTAGAGTTGTTCTAGTGATAGATACTTTATTCTTTTTGTTGATGACTATACTAGACTGATGACTATTATGTTCTTGAAAGAGAAATCTAAAGCTTTTAAAATGTTCAAATGGTATAAAGCTAAGGTAGAAAAAGAGACTGGTAAAGAAATTAAATGTTTAAGATCTGATAGAGGAGGTGAATTTATCTCTGATGAATTTACTAATTTCTGTAATGAGCATGGTATTAAGAGACAGGTCTGTGCACCAAGGACACCTCAGCAAAATGGCATTGCTAAAAGAAGAAATAGGTCAATAATTGACTGTGCTAGAACACTGATGATACAAAAGAATGTTGCTCAGACATATTGGAGAGAAGCTATCAGCATAGCTGTATATGTTCTTTACTGAGTACAATTGAAGAAGGACACCAACCAGACACCTTATGAGCTATGGTTTGGACACAAACCTACTGTTAGTTATTTAAGGATTTTTGGAAGTAAATGCTTTATTTTGAAAGATGAGATAAATAGAAAATTTGATTCAAAAGGAGATGAAGGGATATTCTTAGGACATTCTACTAAAAGTAAAGCCTATAAATGTCTAAATAAGGTTACAAATAAGATAATTGAAAGTACTAATGTCGGTGTTGATGAGTTTGATGACAAGAACATAGAGGAAAGTAGAAAGGAACTAGAAGACTACAATAGATTCACTTACATTGAACAACTGGAGTATCTATGGAAGTCGCAACCTGTTATAACCGGTTAGCAGAAAAATAATGCAGAATAACAAGAAGAACAAACCGATGAACAAGATGGAGCTACCGAGAAAGCTAATGAACCTGAATAGGGTGAACAAGAAAGAAGAGACCGAGTACTGGATATATTTGTTAGAAGACATCATCCTGAGATACAAATTATTCAAGGCAGACAAGCTAGAATGCAAACTAGGAGCAAAGCAAGACAAGGTACATGTCTAGTTTGTGAATTTGAACCAAAAAATGTGAAAGTTGCATTAGAGAATGATGAATGAGTTAATGCAATGAAAGATGAAATAGAGAAAATAGAAAAGAATAAAACCTAGAGCTTAGTACCCTAACCAAAGGACAAGAATGTTATCAGTACTAAATGGATATTCAGGAACAAGCTGAATGAAAATTGTGAAGTTACAAGAAATAAAGCTAGATTGGTATGCAAGGGATATGCACAGGAAGAGGGCATTGACTATGGTGAAACATTTGCACCTATTGCTAGATTGGAAGGAGTTAGAATGCTACTTGCATATGATACACACAAGAAATTCAAAGTCTATCAAATGGATGTGAAGTCAGCATTTCTGAATGGTATAGTTGAAGAAGACGTCTACATAGAACAACCTGAAAGGTTTGTTGATCCAGACAATAGAGACATGGTATGTAGATTACACAAAAATTTATATGGTTTGAAGCAAGCACCGAGAGCCTGGTATGAAAGGCTGCATACTTACTAAGTATTGGATTTGTTAGGACAAGTGAAAACAACAATTTGTATATGAAAGGTGATACTGATGACACTATTCTTATTGCTGAGATATTTGTGGATGATATTATTTTTGGAGGACAAGATCACATATGTAAAGCCTTTGTCGATGAAATGCAGAAGGACTTTGAAATATCTATGTTTGGAGAGATTAAGTTCTTTCTAGGACAACAAGTGATTCAACAAAGTGATGGGATATTCATCACATAATCTAAATACATAAAGGAAGTATTGAAGACATTTGGCATGGAAGATGCTAAACCTATTGGAACACTTATGGCTATTGGATGTAAATTGACAAAGGAAGATGAAACTAATGAGGTAATCCAGACACTTTACCAATCCATGATTGGTAAGCTAATGTATGTAGTTCACAGTAGACCAGATATAGCACATGGTGTGGGAATTGTTGCTAGATTTTTTACTAACCCTAGAGAATCACACATGATTGCTACTAAAAGAATCTTAAGATAACTGAAAAAGATAGAGGATTATGGCATTTGGTATCCTAAGGAAGGAAAGTTTGAGCTGAAAGTATACACCCATGCTGATTGGGCTAGAAATGTAGATGATAGAAAAAACACCACCGAATGAGCATTTTTCTTTGGTGAAAGACTTGTTACCTGGACAAGTAAAAAGCAGGCTTGTATTTCTTAGTCTACAACTGAAGTAGAGTATGTTGCTGCTACTACTAATTGCTCAAACATTGCATACATTAAGCAAGTGTTGGAAGGAATGAATGAGGTAATCATTGACCTGGTGATTATACACTGTGACAACACTAGTGCCATTAATATTTCTAAATATCTAGTGATGCACTCTAAGACAAAGCATATATCTATTAAGTATCACTACTTAAGAGAAAAAGTGCAGGAGAAGCAAGTGAAGTTAGAATTTGTTACATCTAAAGAACAACTTGTATATATCTTTACACAGCCTCTACTGAAGGACACATTTGAATACTTGAGGACTAGACTTGGGGTCCGTCCCCTATCTACCAGCCACTAAGGTGATTTTGATGTTGCATCAACCTAACCTTATTAGAAGATCATTCATGTTGATGCATCATAGTTCAAACTTTGGATCATGTTCAAGGTTGTGATTAAGTTTGGAGAACTGAGATAGATTGGGATATCAGTATACAGAGATACAGAGAATGTAATGGACAACAGAGAGTTAGTTGGCTAATGAAGAGCTATTTGTTTGTTTGTTTCTTTGGCATTATTGTCAAAGGGAGAGATAAATAATATGAAAGGAAAGATAAACATGCACCGATGAGAACTATCTAAGGGAGAGATAATCTAAAAGCATACAGAGAATTGAAAATTAGTTACTGAGAATAGAAGTAGGAACAAGAGAACTAAAAAGAGCATATTTGATGATTGGCATTATAGCATTACAAATGTTTAGTAACATAGTGATTAAACATATTAAGTCTATTCAACTTACAACATTTGTTCATAGAGTTGTAGAATACATGTTTGGTATGTGTATGGTACATTTCATATTACTTGAGTTGCCATCAATGCCAAAGTGAGAGATTGATGAACTACAATTGATTTGGAACCTAATTAAAGAATCTATGGTTAAAGATCATTGAGGAGTTGTTGATTAGATATTGAATATGATTAAATCAGTATTATGTTGTCATTGATGTCAACTAGTTTGACAACACTTATCTTGTAAGTTACTATACCAAAACATCTGAAGAAAGGTGAAAGAGATGAAGAATAGAAATATCTACATGAGGAAGATGTATATGTCAGATGAGGATAAGGAATACATTGAGTAACTTGTTGATGAGTCTATGACCTTATGATATTGACTTTATTATGTTGCATTCATCTATGATGAAGAATAGATCTGAAAGACACAAAGCAGTGTTGTTGGTAAATGAAGCATTTCAGTATACACCAACATAGTGTAGTGTATATCGAGCACAATGTTAACTGAGCTTGTGTTCACTGATGCATTTCTTTATTAATTAAGCAGAATAGAAATAAATTAAATGATAAGATTAATGAGCTGGAAAGTGTATGAAATCTAGGTAACGGATAATGTTTGTTATGAGCTGGAAAGATTAGCAGATAAGATTAATGAGCTGGAAAGTGTATGAAATCTAGGTAATGGATAATGTTTGTTATGAGGATTGACGAATAACATAATTCAAGGAAGATTTAATGGAGCCGATTGAAATGTGTTATTGACACATCAATTGAGGAAGCTTAAAGTGGAAAAATCAATGAAGATGATGAAGCAGCAAAATATGATGGAGGAGAAGAAAATGTTTTACATGTCTATATAAGAGACTGATGATTTCATGATGAAATATCACCGGAAGAAGAAGATACTACAAAATTATCGCGTGAACAAGTTTTCATGCATTCTAATCATACTGGTTAGTAAGAACCGAGTTGCAGAACAATTACTGAGTGACAGAGAGTAATTACCGATGGACATTAAGTTGATACATTGTTGAATCTGAAGTGTTATATTGATTAGAAGGATTTGTATGAGCAAAATATTGATCTGTAATCTACAATTGAAGTTTTATTATGGTAGATCATCTACTGTTACATATTTAACTATTGTACACAATCAAATCTCTTAACTGAGTGGACTATAAAGTCTTATTATGTATCATTCATAGAATAAAAATTACTATCCTATCAACCCCATAGTGAATACTGGTTGGACGATAACGGTTGGTCTAAAATCCTCTAACAAGGACACACCTAATTGTGTGTTTGTAACCTTTAACATGGTTGGGTCTTCACCGATGTCACTTCAGAAGAGTGGATATTTTGGGTTGCCAGTCCCAGGTGGTTTTTCCCTTCACAAAGTTTCCACGTTAAATCTCGTGTTATGTGTTGATTGTGATATTTTTTTGTTATCATACTTTGCATATTACATGTTAGATTTGATCGGTAACTGCTATAAGTTATAGACTGATAATTAGTAAAAGCATAAATAGAGAAAGTATTTTATGTTTACCGAGTAGTAGAAGTTGAAGTATTTATTTTGAATTATACATTTTGATTTGGGACAATGATTAACTGATTCACCCCCCTCTCAGTTATTCTAACAATTGGTATCAGAGCTATGGTTTCTTAGAACAAAGTTTTAAGGACTTCAGCACAAAGGTCTCAAGATGTATAAGAGGGAAGTGCCAAGACTAAACAAAGAGAACTTCATAGTATGGCAAAGCCAGATGAAGCTGCACATATCTGGAATTGGGAATTCTACACTAGAACTGATGGAGAATGGCTACATTAAACCGACCCCTGGTCCCTTAACTCTTGATCAACTAAAAGACATGCATGAACACAAAATTACTATGATGGAACTAGCTGGTACCTGTACCTATTCTTAATTTGAAGACATTAAGGGATGCACTACTACTAAAGCCATGTGGGACAAACTAAAGTTAATATACAGTGGAGATTTGAATGTTAAAAGAGCTTGAGCTGAAAGCCTAAGAGGCAGATTCGATGATATGAAGATGAAGGAAGGTGAGAACATTGTGCAATACACAAATAGACTAAAAGAGGTAGTACATGCTATTAGAGCATCTGATGGAGTTATTGATGATGAAATAGTGATACACAAGATTTTCACAACTTTGCTACCAGTTTATGCAATCAGGATTTCTAAAATTCATGAAACAAGGGCTACATCAAACCTTACTCTTGACACCTTGATTGGTAAGCTTACAACCTTTGAATTGAATAACTTTGATAACAGTGTCATTCCTTCTATGGAATCCTCTTTCATGTCTTCTTTGAAGATTAGTAAGTCTAGCAGGAATAATAAGAATGATGATAGTGATAGCAATACCGATGATGAGCTTGATGAACTTGAAGCTCTTATGGCCAGAAGATTACCCAAAGGAAAAGGAAGAGATAGAGGTAGGCTACCTTTCACATGCTTTAATTGTAAAGAGGTTGGCCACATCACTGCTAGATGTCCACATAAGAAAGATGATGATAGATCCAAAAACCGATCAGAAGGAAGCTATGGGAGAAGAGTCAACAGAGGCTACCAACACAACAACAATGATAACCAAGACATTTATGATAAAAGGAAAAATGTATGTGACATAGCTAAAGATATTGAATCTGGATCTGATTCTGATGATGACATAGAAGTTGTATTTGTTGCTATGAAAGATGACTCGGAGGAAGAAGAGAAACATGAAGAGACAACACTGATCTCTAGAGTAAACATAAATGATACATGGATCATAGATAGTGGCTGTACACATCATATGACTGGTGATGTAGAGAAATTTGATCAACTAGATGAATACAATGGAGGATTTGTGAGAATGGGCAATGATGCACCTTGTATGGTAAGGGGTAAAGGTTCACTAATGATTAATGATAGAATAAAATGTGAAAATACATACTAAGTAGATCGACTGAACTATAATTTGTTAAGTGTGGCACAACTGAACAATTTAGGCCACCTACTTTCTTTTGAGAGCAAAAAGGTGAAGATTTATGATGATGGAGGAAGACTTGTCAGAACTGGTACACAATCCAGAGATAACCTATTTTATCTTGATATTGATCATTCTTCTTATTTGTTAATGAAGGATGAAGATGCATGGTTGTGGCACAAAAGGTTATGCCATGTGAACTTTGACAACACGATCAATATTAGCAAAAAGAGAAGAGTTAGAGGTTTGCATAACTTGTCAAAACCTGATCATGCTATGTGCCATGAATGTCAGAAAGGTAAGATGACTAAGTCTAGTTTCAAAAGCAAAGACTACTCAACAAAGAAGATACTTTAGTTGGTTCATACCGACCTGTGTGGTCCTATGAGAACTCAGAGTTGTTTTGGTGATAGATACTTTATTCTTTTTGTTGATGACTATACTAGACTGATGACTGTTATCTTCTTGAATGAGAAATCTGAAGCTATTAAAATGTTCAAATGGTATAAAGCTAAGGTAGAAAAAGAGACTGGTAAAGAAATTAAATGCTTAAGATCTAATAGAGGAGGTGAATTTATCTCTGATGAATTTACTAATTTCTGTAATGAGCATGGTATTAAGAGACAGGTCTCTGCACCAAGGACACCTCAGCAAAATGGCATTGCTAAAAGAAGAAACAGGTCAATAATTGATTGTGTTATAACACTAATGATACAAAAGAATGTTGCTTAGACATATTGGAGAGAAGCTGTCAGCACAACTGTATATGTTCTTAACCAAGTATAACTGAAGCAGGACACCAACTAGACACCTTATGAGCTATGGTTTGGACACAAACCTACTGTAAGTTATTTCAGGATTTTTGGAAGTAAATGCTTTATTCTGAAAGATGAGAGAAATGGAAAATTTGATTCAAAAGGAGATGAAGTGATATTCTTAGGATATTCTACTAAAAGTAAAGCCTATAAATGTCTGAATAAGGTTACAAATAAGATAATTAAAAGTACTAATGTCGGTGTTGATGAGTTTGATGACAAGAACATAGAGGAAAGTAGAAAGGAACCAGAAGACTACAATAGATTCACTTACATTGAAAAACTAGAGTATCTATGAAAGTCACAACCTGTTATAACCGGTCAGTAGGAAAACAATGCAAAACAACAGGAAAAACAAACTGACGAACAAGATGGAGCTACCGAGCAAGCTAATGAACCTAAAGAGGATGAACAAGAAAGAAGAGACTGAGTATTGGCTAGATTTGTTAGAAGACATCATCCTGAGATACAAATTATTGGAGACAGAGAAGCTGGAATGCAAACTAGGAGCAAAGCAAGACAAGGTACATGTCTAGTTTGTGAATTTGAACCGAAAAATGTGAAAGTTTCATTAGAGAATGATGAATGGGTTAATGCAATGAAAGAAGAAATAGAGAAAATAGAAAAGAATAAAACCTAGAGCTTAGTACCCCAACCAAAGGACAAGAATGTTATCGGTACTAAATGGATATTCAGGAACAAGTTGAATGAAAATGGTGAAGTTACAAGAAATAAAGCTAGATTGATATGCAAGGGATATGCACAGGAAGAGGGCATTGACTATGGTGAAAAATTTGCACCTATTGCTAGGTTGGAAGGAGTTAGAATTCTACTTGCATATGCTACACACAAGAAATTCAAAGTCTATCAAATGGATGTGAAGTCAGCATTTCTGAATGGTATAGTTGAAGAAGAGGTCTACATAGAACAACTTGAAGGGTTTGTTGATCCAAACAACAAAGACATGGTATGTAGATTACACAAAGCTTTATATGGTTTGAAGCAAGCATCGAGAGTGTGGTATGAAAGGCTGCATACTTGCTAAATATTAGATTTGTTAGGACAAGTGAAAACAACAATTTGTATATGAAAGGTGATACTGATGACACTATTCTTATTGCTGAGATATTTGTGGATGATATTATTTTTGGAGGACAAGATCACATATGTAAAGCCTTTGCTGATGAAATGAAAAAGGAGTTTGAAATGTCTATGTTTGGAGAGATTAAGTTCTTTCTAGGACTACAAGTGATTCAACAGAGTGATGGGATATTCATCACACAATCTAAATACATAAATGAAGTATTGAAGAGATTTGGCATGGATGATGTTAAACTTGTGGGAACACTGATGGCTACTAGATGTAAATTGACAAAGGAGGATGAAACTACAGAGGTAAACCAGACACTTTACTGATCCATGATTGGTAAGCTAATGTATGTAGTTCATAGGAGACCAGATATAGCACATGGTGTGGGAATTGTTGCTAGATTTTTTGCTAACCCTAGAGAATCACACATGATTGCTACTAAAATAATCTTAAGATACTTGAAAAATATAGAGGATTATGGCATTTGGTATCCTAAGGAAGGCAAGTTTGAGCTGAAGGTATACACCGATGCTAATTGGGATGGAAATGTAGATGATAGAAAAAGCACCACCGGAGGAGCATTTTTCTTTGGTGAAAGACTTGTTACCTAGACAAGTAGAAAGCAGGCTTGTATTTCTCAATCTACAGCTGAAGCAGAGTATGTTGCTGCTGCTACTAATTGCTCAAACATTGCATACATTAAGCAAGTGTTGGAAGGAATGAATGAGGTAATCACTGCCCTGATGATTATATACTATGACAACACTAGTGCCATTAATATTTCTAAGAATCCAGTGATGCACTCTAAGACAAAGCATATATCTATTAAGTATCACTACTTAAGAGAATAAGTGTAGGAGAAGCAAGCGAGGTTAGAATTTGTTACATCTAAAGAACAACTTGTAGATATCTTTGCAAAGCCTCTATCAAAGGACACATTTGAATACTTGAGGACTAGACTTGGGGTCCATCCCCTATCTACCGGTCACTAAGGTGGTCTGGATGTTGCATCATCCTAACCTTATCAGAAGATCATTCATGTTGATGCAGCATAGTTCACACTTTGGATCATGTTCAAGGTTGTGATTAAGTTTGGAGAACTGAGACAGATTGGGATATCAATATACAGAGATACAAAGAATGTAATGGACAATAGAGAGTTAGTTGGCTAATGAAGAGCTATCTGTTTATTTGTTTCTTTGGCATTGTTGTCAAAGGGAGAGATAAATAATATGAAAGGAAAGACAAACATGCACCGATGAGAACTATCTAAGGGAGAGATAATATGAAAGCATGCAAAGAATTGAAAATCAGTTATTGAGGACAGAAGTAGGAACATGAGAACTGAAAAGAGCATATCTGATGATTGGCATTACATCATTACAAATGTTTAGTAATGTAGTGGTTAAACATATTAAGTCTATTCGACTTACAACATTTTTTCACAGAGTTGTTGAATACATGTTTGGTATGTGTATGGTACATTTCATATTACTTGAGTTGCCATCAATGCCAAAGGGAGAGATTGATGAACTACAACTAATTTGGAACCTAATTAAAGAATCTATGATTAAAGATCATTGAGGAGTTGCTGATTAGATATGGAATATGATTAAATCAGTATTATTTTGTCATTGATGTCAACTAGTTTGACAACACTTATCTTGTAAGTTACTATACCGAAACATCTGAAGAAAGGTGAAAGAGATGAAGAACAAAAATATCTACATGAGGAAGATGTATATGTCAGATGAGGATAAGGAATACATTGAGTAACTTGTCGATGAGTCTATGACCTTATGATATTGACTTTATTATGTTGCGTTCATCTATGATGAAGAATAGAGCTGAAAGACACAAAGTAGTGTTGTCGGTAAATGAAGCATTTCAATATACATCGACGAAGTGTAGTGTATACCGAGCACAATGTGAACTGAGCTTGTTTTCACCGACACATTTCTTTATTAATCAAGCAGAACAGAAAGGAATGAAATGACTAGTTTAGCTGATAAGATTGATGAGTTGGAAAGTGTATGAAATCTAGGTAACGAATAATGTGTGTTATGAGGATCAACGACTAACATAATTCAAGGAAGATCTAATAGAGTAGATTGAAATGTGTTATTGACACATCAGCTGAGGAAGCTTAAAGTGGCAAAATCAATGAAGATGATTAAGCAGCAAAATCTGATGGAGTAGAAGAAAATGTTTTACATGTCTATATAAGAGATTAATGATTTCATGATGAAATATCGCTGTAAGAAGAAGATACTACAAAATTATCATGTGAACAAGTTTTCATGCATTTTGATCATACTGGTTAGTAAGAACTGAGCTGCAGAACAATTATCGAGTGATAGAGAGTAATTACTGATGGAAAGTAAGTTGATACATTGTTGAATCTGAAGTATTATATTGATTAGAAGGATTTGTATGAGAAAAATATTGATTTGTAATCTACAATTGAAGTTGTATTACGGCAGATCATCTGCTGTTACATATTTAACCATTGTACACAGTCAAATCTCTTAACCGAGTGGACTATAAAGTCTTATTATGTATCATTCATAGAATGAACATTATTATCTTGTCAACCCCATAGTGAATGCTGGTTGGATGATAACGGTTGGTCTAAAATCCTCTAACAAGGTCACACCTAACAATGTGTTTGTAACCTTTAACAGGGTTGGGTCTTCACCGACCTCACTTCAAAAGAGTGAATATTTTGGGTTGCCGGTCCCAGGTGGTTTTTCCCTTTAGAGGGTTTCCAAGTTAAATCTCTTGTGTTATGTGTTGATTGTGATATTTATTTTTTTATCATACTTTGCATATTACATGTTAGATTTGATTGGTAACTGCTATAAGTTTTAGACTGATAATCGGTAAAAGCACAAATAGAGAAAGTATTTTATGTTTACTGAGTAGCAAAAGTTAAAGTATTTATTTTGAATTATACATTTTGATTTAGGACAGTGATTAACTGATTCACCCCCTCTCAGTTATTCTAACACCTGACACTAGTACTGCTAATGCTTATTCCAAAGGGAAGGAAGCTGGAAGTGGTGAGGATTCTAAAAATTCAAAAAGTCCAGAAGTAAAGATCCCGCCAAGAGGTAATCCAGTCACTCCTTTTGACTTTGTCTAATTTTGCAAGACAACCACTAGTTCCATTTCCCCTGCTGAATACTTGAAAATGAATCCCAAAGAACTAGATAAACTAGTAAAATATGTGAAAGGAGAGTCTAGTTCAAGTTCCCAATCAGATAAACCCCTTATATGTGAAACAACTACAACAAAAGAGCCTCTTGTTTTTGTGCCCAAAGACACTCCACAGACACCAGAAGGTTGTCCCTCTATTAATTCCATTGAAAGTTAAATAGAAGAGAAGAAGCCTAACCCTTTTTATATTTCCTTGCTATTGAATGGAGAAAACTTAGTAAATGTATTATCAATTCCGGTGCATCATATAATATCATGCCTACCCCAGTTGCAAGAGCCTTGGGCCTCACCCTAACCAATACATTTGACTGGTGTTATTTTATGGATGGAAAACAAGTACCATTGATAGGTCAAGTTAAAGATGCCCAAGCTATCCTCACCACTTGTCCTGATAAGCATTTAAAGTTAAGAACCTTGGTGGCAGATATTCTAGCCAACTACGGTATGATACTCAACAAAACCTTCTATAAAGATTTGGGGGTAGATATAAAGATGGATTGGTCTAAAGTGATTATTCTAGTAGGTAAAAAGAAGATAAAAATTAAACTTGAGCCTAAGAATAAGTATACATTGGTATGCTCAGACAATCCCAAAGCCTAGATTCTATATGAGGAGTGTCATTTTGGTAATTATGTTATTCTGTCAAATATGGAAAATGATTGCACTGCTTCTGTTTCAAATGAAGAGGACATATGGAGAATGGAATTTGATGGTAGCTACTCGAATTCAAGATCGGGAGCAGGGGTAGTGCTTTTTCCCCCAAATGGAGAACACATTCCTTTCTTTTTTAAACTAGATTTTAGAAATACAAATAATATCACAGAATATGAAGCTTTGTTATTGGCTTTGGAAGAGGTGAAGTTGAGGGGGATTAAGAAATTAGTTGCGAAAGGAGATGCTGAATTGATAGTGAAATAGGTGAGAGGGTAGTTCTCTGTTAAGAATGAAAAATTAAAGCACTATAGGAATTTGGTGTGGTATGAACTTGATTTCTTTGATGCTTTCTCCATAGAATTCATACCTAGGAGTCAGAACACTAAAGTAGATTCTTTGGCAATTTCAGCCTTGTTATTATTACCTCATCCTGATTTTAAAATGCAAAAGTATCAAATTGAAATGATCTATAGGCCGAGAATACTAGATAATGTGGAGCATTGGCAGGTATTCAAGGAAGTCTATCAAGATTCAGCAGGAGATGATGGAATTGTTCAGCTCAAAGGAAATAAAATTCCCAAAGGCCTGGTTTCTTTGGAACATCTATTCAGAAGAAAAGATGATAGCACCATCAAAGAAAATGTATCTCATGCACATAATTCTGAAGAATATGACAAAATTGATATAGGGAACAATGGCGATCCTAAATGGATCTCTATCGGCCAAACATGCTCCCGACCAGAAAAGGATGATCTGAAAAATTTTCTCATAGAATATATAGATGTTTTTTCTTGGGGGTACCAGGATCTTAAGAATTTTAGAGGTGGTCATTTTAGACACCAAATTCCTTTAAAACTAGGTACTACCCCTTTCCGCCAAAAACTAAGGAACTATAATCTGAAGATATTTGAGGTGATATTGAAGGAAGTGGAGAAAATGCTGCAAGCTAGAATCATATATCCCATACATCATTCAACCTGGATCACTAATTGTTGGTGAACATATTTGTCATCCTTTTCTAAATTAAATTTTGAAAGTAATCTATGCCTTTAAATACAAACAATCCAACAACAGTTGGCTAAGCATGAAAGATTGCTTCCCTTTGATTTTTTCAAGACTCAGCTCCTTTTTAGATATTCAATGAATTGCTCACTAGAAAAATAAATACATACACTTTTGACTAGAAAGTGTGGAAGGATCTCTCATATACTCGCTAGTATTGAGGTATTTTTGAATATATGAAGATACAAGAAAGAAACTACTAGGAAGAAAAGTTCCACTAACTTTCTAGAAAAATAATTCACTAGATAAAACAAAAAAAGAGAATTATCAAGAAAAATCCAATAACCACAATGCATAAACAATCTGTGCAAAGAATAAGATATACCAATTCTCAAAGTAACTGATACACCACTAATTTCAACTCAAAGATTCAAATCAAGCTATGCACTTATATATTTATATTCGATTCGATCAAAGTCTACCCAAAAAGAGCCATAAACTTTTTATTTCCATAAATTCTCAAAAGGAAACTAAAGCTATGTACTCTATCTATTAGAAATTTCTAACCCTTTCAAAGTTTAATGCTCCAACATTTATAGTTTGAGGTTTGAGAGAGCCTCCAGAAAAACCTTGCCTCTCAGACACACAACAAAAATAGTTAAAAACCAGTTACACATTTAAATGAGAGTTTTTAAGACACATGTCCTTTAAACTAGAAAAGATAAAAAGTCCCCTAGAAATTCGCTAATTTCCTCCAAGATCCTTCAACGTGGTAGTTTGCACTAACTTCCAAGTTCAGAACGTGTTCACCAATTCTTGAGCCGGCTGTGAGTGCAAGTTCTTTAGACAAATTATCTTTGCATGACATACATTTTTCTCCCATTTTAGTTCCTTAATTCTCTACAATTGCTTGGGTAACTGTCCCCTATTCAACAGTAACATGGATTCTACATTAGCTATCTTGGTGAGGTCTTGAACCATTGGTCCCTCATTTTCTTTAAGGGCGTTCAAGGTATCCACAAAAAACTTAACCATGGTATAGACATCCCTACTGCCCTCATCAATTTGTAAAATGCTTGAAGGGTTTACTATTTTGATAGCCTTCAGAGCATTGGCATCCATGTCTTTAACTTCCTTCTCCATTGCCTTGGCTCATGAAATTGCAGCTTTAAACAATGACTCCTTCCAGCCAAGATTTTGTTTCAAGATAAACAACATGCAAGGATCAATTAACTTCATGGGGTTCTCTACTAAAAATTGGGCTACTCCATATGTCTCTATCTCTTGAACTTGGATTACGACAGTTGCACATTTTTCCTCTTCTAACTCCCAGCCAAGGATTAGAGTTTGAATTTCACCAAGCAATGCTTCTCCATCCATGCAGGTAGATACAAAATCTCAAATGAAAGTTCTTCCTTCATCAATGATACCATCTATCCAGGTCTTCATAATCTCCATCAGAACTTTACCCCATTGCATCTGCTTTACTAACTTTTTACTTTTAGCTAAATTCAGATCAAAATCTTGTGGGGACTAGGCTAGCGGCAGTGCTCCAACATCAATGAGAGAAGAGATGAACTTAGCCATGGTAATCACTAGTTGTTTTAGTTCATGTTTTTCCCTTCCATCCTTCTATGACTATCCCAGCATATGATCGATCAAAAATTTGAAAATATGATCCCTGGAATCCTTAGTTAAAACACCAAGTTCCATTTTGGTAACCTCGAAGTCTTCCACTTCAAGCTCTTGGACTCCTTCCTTAGGCTTAAAGGTAGCTATTTCTGTAGTTACCTTTTCGGTAGAGGGATCATTGGACAACCTTGCATTAATTTTCATCTTCTTAGCCTTTGGAGTTTGGATGGCATACTTTGTGATGATCTCCTTTACTGGCAGTGAAATAGGGTTGAAACTCCTCTTCTTATTCATTAAATTAGTTAGCCAAGGAGGAATTGAACTGGTAACCATTCGATTGTCAGGTGTTTTAGCAAGAGTATCCTCAGCTTGGAGAACCTCAGGATTACTGGCAGATATTCCCTAATTCTTCTCCTATTGTTCTGGTGAAAAAGAAATCTTCTCATCATTAATTTTAATGTCAATGTAATCAGATCCCAGGGACGCCATCTGAGAGTGACTTTTTGATCTTGTTTTGGCCCTCATCCTCGGTGCAGTAGGATGTCCACTGGGCATTAATTTTTTCTTAGGAGATAAAATCTTACCTGTACTAGGAATTAAAGGAGAGTCTGTATCACGTTTCTTAAGAGGGGGGCTCTTTGTTCTTTTTGGCCTTTTCTTTGTCATCCATGCCTCTGTGATCCCAAAAATGGTTCTAGCTCTTAGCTTTATGTTATCTTCTTCCTTTCTTGCCCAATCTATGACCATGGAACTTTCTATTTTTGGAATATCAACATCTGAACTTGTGATCTCAGAAGCATCCTCATCTATTTCGCTTGTATCAAATTTTAACTGCAGTAGCTCGATCTGTGGAACTAGGAGTCTAGAGTGGTCCCTTTTCTTGACTACTTTTTCATCTCTAAGATCTTCCCATAGATCCTCAATGTGTGAACTCGGTGATGGATAACTGCTTAAACTTAGAACCTGTCTAGAAAAGCCTTTATTATCGAAGCCTCTCCTTAGTTCATAGAACTGCATGTGAAAGCTTAGCATATTACTACCTATCACCGAGGTGTCCATCATATTATTGCAGACCAAGGTTCCCAACTTAATCAAAAACATTGAAGCCCATTTTTCCTCTGGTAAACTATTCTTAATCACTGTGAACTACTTCTTACATACTTTAGCTAATATGAAACAATCAAAAGAAAATCTAGGGTGCTTGAGAGGTTCCTCATCAAAACCTCCATTCCGGATATAAGTAAAACATGAAAATTGAATATAAAAACTCGCATAAGTTTGAACTAACTTTTGGGCTTCCAATGATATTCTCTGGTTTGAAATTCCTACCAACTGTTGACATAGTCTTCTAAGGAAGACATCATGAACTCTTCTGTAATCTCCCAAGACCCTATCTTTCCTTAACAAGGGATAGTATTCATAAATGTTTAGGTCTTCACTCCATGGTTCATGTGGAATAGCTCCCAGATCTTGTGTGCATGGAAGATAGTATATGAAATAGGACATAAAGAATTCTTTCTTAATTGCTTGAGCCTATTTGAGCTGGTCTCTCAAAGAGCTGTCAATGATTTTCACCCAGTCAAGATGTTGTTTTCCTTCCAAACCTATCTCTATGAAGTGGTACATCCATTATTTGAAAAGGACAACTTTCTCAAAACCTTTCACTCGATGAAGCAAAACCATTATATCGTGAATATGAGGCTTCATATGGTCTTTGGTCAAGACTTTGGATAGATGGGACCCTCCTTTATAAAAAGTTTTGGTCCATTTTCGGGCCATGTAACTACAATTTTTATCTTTATTCTCCTGGAACCAAGTGAGTGACTGGGTGGGGGTAAAGTTGGCAAAGGATTCATCTAGGATTTTGAAAATAGACATAATATTTTCTTTGTTCATAGGTATCAGGGTTTGACCTTCAACATTTACAATGCATTTAGACTTGACATCATATCTATTGATGCATTGATGGATTAACTCTGAACTTATAACTGACAGAGGGAAAGCTGCAGCTTCTAACAACCCACTTGACAAAAACTCTAGACTATAATCCTCTGCTGCATGCTCTGTGAGATGACCCTTTTATACCTCAACCCCTAACAAGTCTATGTCCATGATTACAGGGGCATGACATCCCATGTTCTTGAGATTTCCAAAGAAGTGCATACTAAACCTCATCTTTTCTACTGGGAAATAAACAAAAGTAACCCCCCTCCTTGAACAAATATTATCAAATAGGAACATGAAATAAAAGAGAGCTTTCAGTGGCTACCTATTTTTCCCAGACTCAAGAAAACAATTCCCTCTTCCACAGCTGAGACTCCGCAAGATTATAACAGAAAGAAGAGAGTTTACATTAATACTTATATTTTGAGAAATCATGCCATAAAGGATCAACTTAAGGGGCATTAAATGGAAGCATTAATTAGAATGAAGTGGGAAATGATGATTTGACAATGGGGCATCCTTGAAATCCACATCCCTTATAAATCTCATTGACTTTCTTTAAGTAACATCCCTCGCTCATGTTAAGGATTTCTTTTATCACAACCCAAATCTCCACTTTGGATTTACCTTGTGGCTCCTATCTTTTCAAGACTATCCGCATTTAGAACTCACCAATAACTTCACCACCAACTTACATCATCCATCCTTTCAGATGTTATATCACTCCTCGATTTGTCTGCCATCTCTTCTTGAACTTCTTTGAACTACTTCGAATCCAGGTTCAAATAGGCTTGAGGTGGTTCACTGCTAAAGGATGATGTAGACTAGGGCCCACTTGCATAAACCAATCATTAGAAATATAATCTTTGATTGAACTGCTTCGGACTACTTTGAACCAAAGCTCAAAGAGGTTCAAAGTGGTTCAAGGGAAGCATAGGTCTTGGGAAAGACTTAACCAAGGAAAGATGACTTTGAAATAAATGATCTCGGAGGCTATAACTTGATGCTTGGAAGGCTAGGTGAACTTGGAGAATTACTGAAGAAAAACCAACAAGGGAATGACGCCGGACTAGACTTTAAATGAACAAACAAAGAAGGGTCAAAGACACTTTCATATGGTGACTCTAACTGACCCTAACACTAATATAAAAATACAATTATGCATTACCTGTGATGGAACATGTTCTCCAAGCTATATCAGGGTTTGAAGTAATGTCTATATTGGACAACTATTCTGGGTATAATTAGATTAGTGTGGCAGAGGGTGATCAACACAAAATGAATTTTATAACCCCTTGGGGAACTTATGCTTACAATCAGATGTTTTTTGGACTGATTAATGTTGGTGCAACATTTCAGATGGAGATGAATTCTTCTTTTGAGGATCTTTAGAACAAAATCATAGTAGTTTACTTAGATGACCTCACCATCTTTTCAAAGAAAAGGAGCCATCATTTAAAGGATATTGAAACAGTGCTGCAGAGATGTAGAAGCCATGACATATCTTTGAACCCTAAAAAATCAACTTTCTTTGTGGAAGAAGGAAAATTATTGAGCCATATTGTTTCGAAAGACAATGTCAGGATTGATCCTCAAAGGGTCAAGACAATTCAACAGCTCAATCTACCTTCAAGAATAAGTGGTTTGAAATCCTTCTTTGGCTAGGTGAATTTTTTGCGAGCATTTATTCCAAAATTTTTATAAATTACCAGACATATGGTGGATATGTTGAGTGAAAAAGTTCCTTTCAAATGGAATGAAGAAGGACGTAAGGCCTTCAATGATATTAAGATAGCAATATCTCAAGCGCCTGTGTTGACAAGCCCAAACTTTAAAAAGGACTTCATCGTTTATTGTTATGCTTCAGAGCATATGTTGCCTGACATTTTGACATAAAAGGATGAAAAAGGACAAGAGGTGCCTATTGCTTTTATGAGCACGCCCTTAAAAAAACATGAGCTCAAGTATTCCCATATTGAGAAACATGCCTTTGTTGTAGTAAAGGCAGTTAAACAATTGAGGTACTATATACTCCATTCCCATTGTACAGTCTATGTTCCTGAAACTGTAGTAAAAATTATTTTAACTCAAAAGGAAATAGGCATGAATAATAGGGCGGTATGCATAGCAAAAATTCAGGAATATGATCTGACTATCAAACCAACCAATTTGGTGAGAGGGAAGGGCTTATGTAAATTAATAGCAGAAAATAGTAAGATATTGAAAGAAATTGATGAGGTACCTATGGCGTTACTAGTTAGTTTGAATGATCCCTGGTTCTCAGATATGACATACTTTCTTACCTATGGTGAGTGTCCTGGACATTTGAATCCTAAGGAGAGGCAAAATTTGAAGCTGAATGCGTCCAAGTATGTAATTTCTCAAGATATACTGTATAAGAGGGGTATAGATGAAACCTTCCTCATATGTGTAGATGTTGCCCAATAGAAGGAGCTATTGAAGACTTTTCATGATGAAGCCTATGGAGGACACTTCTCTTCCACCATGACAACATTCAAGATTTTTTGGAATTGTTTTTACTAACTAGAAATGTTCAAGGATGCGTATCATTATGTCTGAAATTGTGAAAAATGCCAATTTTTCACTAGATAGACACAACTTGCTGCTCTACCCCTTAAGCCAATAATCATTGATGAACCTTTCAAACAGTGAGGAATAGACTTTGTGGGACCTTTGAACCCCCCATCTAGCACCAGGCATGTTTATATTCTTACTACCACTGATTATTTCACCAAGTGGGTGGAAGCAATCCTTACTAAGAAGGTGAATTCCTAGGTGTATGCACCCTAAAATGGTCACCTAGACTTTGGGCCCCCATTCAACAATTTATCAAATCCCTGAATCAATATTTTCAAAAATCATTATTTTTAAACTTAATATCAATTTCCTTGATCAAATCCTATTATATCATTTATTCGATTATTTTCTATGGATTAACCATTTTATCCTAAGTCTTTATTTAATTAAAAGGAATTCCCTCCCCTTTTATTAAATAAAAAGCCCCCACTTTACCTCTTATCCTAAGTTGCACAAATAAAGCATTATTCATATTTTATAAAAAGAAGAAAAGGCCTTTTTGTCTCATATGGACACAAAAGTCAACTCTTATTTTCTCATTGGAGGAGATTTGTGCACATGGATTGTTCCTCTTTCAAGCTCCACCCTTGATTAAATCTTTTGCCTCTTAATCTCCATGGTCCGTTCCTTCTCAATTCCTTTAAAAGGAGAGCTCTCTTCTCATTTTAGGATACAACTTTTTGAATACTAATCTTATGCTGCAGGATTTCTTGGAGACTTTGGAGCTTTTGGAGATCATCTTACATTCTAGCTTTCATTATTGCATCATAGTTTCATGTTCATGCTTTCTTAGTTTAGATTTCCTTTTGAGCTTTAGATTAGCTCACATAGATTAATTAGCAAGGCTTGTAACACTTCCCTTTCCATAGCTTAGCTTGCATCTTCATTCTTAGCATAGCATTGCATTGCATTCTCATTTAGATTCTTGAGGATATTGGCATTCTTGCCCTTGTATTTATTGAATCTCCCATTGTGTGGTTTACTAGCAAGGTTATAGGCTTAATAGCTTTAGCTGAGAGCATTCTTAATATCCTTGTGACTCCATGCATAGGGAGCTCTAGGTCAATTTCTTAAGGTTTCCAATCCATGGATTCCCTTGGAAGTAATGACTTAGAGAAGTGCACTATTTGAGTGTATACATTTTTGGTGCCCATCGTGGGGTAGAACACTCTTGTTTTGTCCTTTTTATGCATTTCTGTCAATTTTTTGTCACTATTTAGCTTGCTATTTCAGCTCTCTATTTTTCTCTGATAGATTATCGTACGACAGTTTGCTAGAATCGTACGATAGTTTTATGTATTCCAATGTGATACTTTACTAGTTAAAGTATCGCGTGCCCTTGCAGGATTCTGTTGCATGGCCATACATAACTCTGCCACTCGAGTACAGTGCAAAGTATCATCTAGAAAGAAAATATCACATCACTATACTGTAAAGTATCGTGTGAGATTTCTGGCAACTGTACTGTCGCATAGGCCTAGCAATGACTGGTTTTGGTCATTTCTTTGCAAAATTTGATTTGGTTCTTTTAGATTTCTGATTTTCTGTGGTAGAACAAAGGTTTATTTGCAGATTATTATTGGTTTTGATGTGCTAACTCATTGTGGGGCTAACAAGTTGTGCTTGTAGGTGCTCTCATTGCTTGAATATTTTCCAAAAGAATGCATGTCAAAGCTCCAAATGCACAGGGGCTACTAACCATTTTTGTAGGGCTGCCCAAAGCATAAAAACAAATCAAGTGCTTGTTTATTTATTTCATTTCAAGTGCAGCATGTACTAGTTATTTCATTTCATTAGGCACTTAATATCTTGTTGTAGGAATATTTTGGTGGTAGGAGAGTATGCTCTTCACCCTTGTGGTGAAACAAAAATCTTGACCCATCTTTGGATTTTGAAGGCAAGAGGGTAATTGAGCCTTTGCTTGGTATGTTTGGGAGAAATTTTTGAGCTAGAAGAGTATGCTCTTCACCCTTGAGGTGAACCAGAAATCTTGACCCTCAAAGGTTGATCCACTCTTTGTATAGTTTAGGATCCTTTAGCAGGCCTGCTCTTGAGCAATCAAGAGGAATGACCCAAGTGGGGACAAGCTTTTCACTAACTATTCTGACCCACTATAAACTCAAGGCTATCAAGGACACAAAACCTTGGTAGATGTAGTAGTTGTCTTCGCTTAATGTGAGTACTTGTGGGATTGTGACCATGAGGAAAATGTTGAGCAAGAATGCTTAAGGTACTCTTGTGGCTGCGAGGTCTATTACTTGCCGCAAGGTAAGGAGTCCCTTTGGGGAGCAAGAGGGGTATTACAAATGTAAGCCCTTACTAAGAACCATAGATAGAAGCCACCCTATTTTGCCACTTAGCATCTTGGTGAAAGGATTGATCCAAGTGGACTAACTCAAATCACCCCAAGATTACTCACCATCTGTGTTCCTTTGGTTGTGTCATTGGCACTTCCACGACAAAGCCAACATCTATTGTGGGCAACCACTTTGTGTGAGGCGATGGGACATCAAGTGTGGGCCAAGTTGTTAAGTATTGAGCCTTTGTCTTTTTAGGCTAGTAAGTGCTTGAAGTGTTCTCATTGTGATCTACCTATGTAAATGTTCTCAAACATTAAACATCACGGTAGCATTCATAGGATTTTCTTGCTTTGATATCACAATTGCTTGTCTTGACAAGGTTTCTTTTACCCTTGTGCAAGTGTTTTATGCCATGTTTGATCACCTACTATTTGCAAACTTGTCTAATTACTGCTAGTACTGTGTTTGAAATCAAAAAATCCAACCATCAGACTAAAACATTGACCAAATTGCCCTTAAAATTGAGATTTTTACACTTCAATGGTCAAGAGTCGTATGATCCTGAAATTTCATTGCACACTATTTTGAGATTTATCATGCAATAGTTCGTTACTGCAAAATTGTCGTATTGCTTGCCTGGAAAGTATCGCACATGCTACCTAGAAACCGTTGCACTGCTTTGTGCAAAATATCGCATGGTTAGATTCTATCACACTGTTTGCCTGAAAACTGTCACACAGAGTCTTTTTGCTATCTGTTTGATTTAAGCCATTTTCAGTCTTCCTTTAGTTGATCCAGATTTTTAGTAGGTCTCTTACCTTACAATTGGAAACCTATTTGTACCTTGTGTCCTTGTATTCAGACCCCTTGAATTAGTATTTCTTGATTCTACAAAGTAATCTTGCTTGGAATTGATAAGTTAGAAGTTATCCTTGTTGAAAAAGTAAACCTTTAGATTCTTTGGTAACACACTTGGAGAGTTTCAGTCCTCTTTTGTCCAAATTACTTCCATCAAAAAATCAATTTCAATTATATAATTTGGTTAAGTCCATCCTCTTGATCCATATGTGTTAGGATAATTATCCTTTTATTAGACACCTCTGTGGCAGTGTTGGTTTACACCTTTTTGCAACTTTCTATATCACCATCTCTTTTTGGAAAATTGAACATTTTTACTATCCTAGTTTGGTATTGACATTTTGTAAGGTCATCTTATCACCAAGGGTCTTTTTCTTTCATGTCGGTTATGACAAGGTACCAAGCTAGTCAAGGAAAATGACCCCAAGTTGTCTTCAACCAGTTACCCTTAGTCCAAACTTGTCAAAAGCGAAAGGGAAAAGAGCCTGTCTTTGATCAATCCCCTAGGAGCGAGTCTAAAGTTTGGTTTGACCCAAAGAGCAATCCTAGTGAGTTGAGTACCTCTTTAGCACCTTCTCAACCAGATATGGACATGAGTTACACTCTAACAAGAAAGGAGAGAGAAGCAATGGAACAAAATCTTGATGACATTTTCTAGAGACATAGAGATAACATATTATTTGGTGACTCCTCTCATGAAAATCAACCAGAGTCACCTCCCATCAACACTAGATACCTAGATGCACATCAAAGAACTGAAAGGTATTATAGATGAGCTCACCAAGATGAATGGTCACAACACAAAGACCAAAAAAACCAACCTTGTGATGCTCATGTGAATGTAGCTTTTACTAATGACTTGTTCAAATGTTCAAGACCCAATTCACCACTCCAAACAACCTCAAGGTATATGAGTGAAAGGCTTAAGAGAATCAAACATGAAAAATAGGCCTTCTTGGATGAACAAGCCGCAAAAGAAGAAAAACTTAGACTCCTAGAGTCTAAAAGGCAAGCCTTGTTGGACATAGAGAGAAGAGTCGCACAAGAAGAACAAGATAGGCTTTTAGCCCAACAGCTCAATGCATAATTCAACAACAGGGGTATCAACAATGGAAATAACTCTCCACCATCTACTCCCTCGAGAACCCTATGAGGTAGAAGGCATTCAAGATCATCCTCAAGATCTCCTAGTCCTAGAGAAAGGACTTCATAACACACTCACTATAGGAGACAAACGCCTCCTAGGAACTCAAGACAACCCTCCCAATGAGCTCATCATGGCTCCCAACATGGAGGTAGTAGTACAAGTTTTTATGCTCGAGACTTTATAAGGATGCAACAAGAACCACTTTTCCAACAATATGTAGAGAAATGTGTCGAGCAAAATAAGGATAAGTTCCTAGAGAGCTTGATTAACAAGGGTGCGAGAGTCCCATACAACTTTGATGTGGATAGAAAATCAAGAAACAAAGCCCATCGAAAGAAGAGGAAATCACGCAAATGAAAAAAATGATGGAGAAAATGATGGCACCCAAGAGTTCTTTCAACCTTGACTCTATTTGTCCTAATCCTTTCGATAGGAGTATAAGTATGAAGGGTTTTCCTAGGAAATTTGAAATTCCCCAATATGACAAATATGATGGCAATGGCGATCCACATGATCGTGTGTGTCAGTTCTACATCATGAGTTTTGAATTTCACCAAGATGACTCCTATCTTATGAGATTGTTTCCAAGGAGTCTCAAGGGTCAAGCAATGGAGTGGTTTACCAACATAACCCCTCCCATCAAAAATTTCAAAGAACTTGTCCACAGATTTGTTCAACATTTCACCTACAACTTGTGAAGATCAGTCACTATGCTAGACTTGTGCAATTTGAAATAGAATCAAGGGGAATCCTTTGTTACCTTCTTACAAAGATGGAGACGACTGTGCTCTCACTATTCTAGGACTATTCCTAAGCATGAAAGGATTGATATCATTGTTAGCAACTTAGTGCCTGAAATGCAGTATGAGGTTCGGAAGATGGTCTTTGATTCCTTCGACACTATGGTTGAAACCACATGTCAGATTGAGGACGTCTTGAAAGAGCAAGGAATTTTGACTAAACATAACAATAACAACAATAGTCAAAATAATAACTCTCATAAGGACAAAGGCAAGAACTCGCACTGGAACAAAAACAAACAAGTAGTCAACAACAGAGTTGTGGACTCTTCTCAACCAAAGGATCAAGGTGTCCTTCATCTATCTAGTGCAGTTCAAGCCATGAAGCTCAATACATCCTCCAACCAACAAGAGCATAAACCAAGATATCAAGATAAGCCCAAGAAGGAGAAGTGACAATTTTCTAAACATGGTGAATCATATGAGGATGTTTTCGAGGCACTCATTGCTAACAACCTTGCACAACCCCAAGATCCAGTGAATTTCCACATACCTGAAGTTAAACCATATTGGTGGAATGAAAAAGCTTTCTAAAAATTCCACAAGGGTATTGGACATGACATCGAACATTGTTGGAAGCTTAAACACATCATCCAGGATCTAATTGAGAGTGGAAAACTTTAGATTGATGGGTCGAACACCAATGTAGACCATAAGGCATTCAAGGAGCCTTTGCCTAAATATGAGAAGGGGGAAACCTCTAAACCCAAAGATAGCAAGGCTGCGATTAACTACACCTACACGTCTGCAGAAAATGTTGTCAATATGCTTGAAGTTGTGGATGAAAGTGTCAATATGATGAGGAACAAGGATCCTTATGGTTATGATGTAGTCTCTCCTCCTATATTTCATGAAGAACCTGTGATTGTGCTTAGAGGTCCTCACTCTCAAAGGTCATCCCAGGATCTTAATGCTATCACAAGAAGTCAAAGTCAAGGTCTTGTGGTTATCAGAGGTCCTAGTTCCAACCAGTCTAGCAAACCCAAGCAAGTGACATCCAAGAATGTCACCACCAAGTTAGTTGTGAATCCCAAGATGAACTACAACCTTTTTGATCAGTTACAAAGAACGCCAGCTCATATTTCAATCTTTGAGCCTTTAGAGTTGTCTCCTAGACATAAGCATATCCTTGAGGATGCTTTGCGTGCATAAAATGTTCCTAACAACATAGATGTTGACCAATTCCAAAATATGGTTAACCACCTTGCCAGCCCACATTACCTAACATTTTCAGAAGAAGATGACAAAGCTTTGAGCCATCCACATAATCTTGCCCTTCACATTGAGGTCATGATCCATAAAACCCATGTCAGGCATGTGTTGATAGATGGGGGTTCTGGGCTCAACATTTGTTCTTTGAGTCTATTGAAGATACTGGGTTATTCTAAGAAAGTCATTGATACTCAGAAGAAAATTACCATTAAGGCCTATGATGAGGCTGAAAGAAGCTCCAAGGGTCTAGTCATTCTTCCTATTAGAATTGGTCCTATTGAAAAGGACATTTTGTTCCAAATTGTTGACACTGGTCCTCTAGCATATAACATCCTACTTGGTAGACCATGGATCCACAACATGTAGGTGGTGCCATCTACTTACCATCAATGTGTTAAGTTTCCCTATAATGGAGTTGAAGTCTGTATACCCGGGGATAGCACATTATTTGTAAATGCAATTTCAGTAGGGACTCATGTTCCTCTCAATAGAGAAGCAGAGGATTTTGATACAACTCTAGAAGAGTGCAAGAGTAAGCTCAAGTCCATAGACCTTGGTATGGGAGGATATCAACTTGACTCCTTTGCAAAACTACTAGTCTCACCTAGGTCTTATGGAAAACCTTCACAAGAGAGGTGACCTTCATCTTCCGCCATGACTTTGTTTGGAACATTTGTCGAGTCCTCCGTGCCTATCCAGGATGAAAAAGAGGAGGTAGTTGTCAAAGACTGGATCTATAGAGAAGACAAATACATGCATAATGAAAACTTCTCTCCCTCTTCTCAGACTTATGGAAGAGGGTATACTCTTGTTAAAAATATGGGCTATCTAGGACATGGTCCTCTCAATCATAGACTCGATGCTAGAGCTGAACCTCTCGATCATGCTCTTTTTGGGTGCAGGTCTAAAAAAATGGTTGGCCTAGGTTTGAAAAACACAACAAGAGCACTATTCCTATCCTTGGTGAGATAGATAGTGAGGATGAAACAAAGTACACACCCAATTTGGTAAACCAACAAGACATGTGTGAAGATTGGGTTCCTTCCACCAATCTCCTTTGGGGAGATTCAGATGATCCAGTTGCCTATTCAAAAGCTGCAAACGTAGAACAAGAGGAGTCAGAGATAGAAAATCCTATTACATCACATGTTACCCTTGGTGACATTAGAGCCTCTACCTCAAGGTGTCGTAAACATGCATGGTGTAAACATCCCAGTTGAGATTCAGATACAGATTCACACAAATATGAATGGGAGTCTCTCTTAGATTCCTCTACAGTTGACATTGACATTGATGTTGTTGATACATATAGTTCCCAACCTAAGGTAGCTAACGAGTCAAGCGTAGGATTAAAGGATTCAAATCCACAAGTCACTTTAGTGGACGATGCTTTGTTTGGTAGGATAAATCTTGATTTGGGTACCTTAGAGGGATACTTGACAGACCTTAACTTTGCAATCACTAGAGATGATACCATTCATATCAACAACATTGAGCCCACCATTGGCCTACCCCTTGCTTACCCCCACCTAATTGATTAGTCTCAACGCTATTAAGAGCCTCATCTCTTAACTTTCCAAAATGACTATGAGATAGCTTGCTACCTAAATGCCCTTGAGCCCGTAGTCTCTTCCACTAGCGAACCAACTACAAGCATGATAGAACTAGATATCAAGTACCTTAGTCACAAAATGAAAAGAAAAGAAAAAAATAATAATGGTTCCGATGGCGAAAACCACTGTGTGGCGGTATCAGAACCCCAAAAAGTAAAAATAAAGGACGTATCCAAGGGTGAAAACCTTTTTGAGGCACCTAAGGATGAGGTACTTGATCATCTCCCAAGTTATTTTCAAGATAGATAATCAGTGCTTGTTGAGCCTACACAACCAGTTAATTTGAATACAGAGGAGGCTCCACAAATAGTACATTTGGCTCAGTCTCTATCACTACAGGAAAAAGAAGCATATCCAAGTTCCTACAGAGCAAGAAGATTAATTTTGCTTGGACTTACTCAGACATGCCAGGATTGGACACTAATCTCATTATGCATCATTTGTCCATAGCTTCAGGTATCAAACTAGTTAAACAAAAGCTAAGGAAAATGCACCCTCACATAGCTCTTTTAGTGAAAGTTGAATTAGAAAAACTCCTAAGTGCAAGATTTATTAGAGCTATTGATAATGTCGAATGGATTTCAAATATTGTCCTAGTTTCTGAACATGACAAGTCCATTTTCATTTGCATAGACTTTAGAGATCTTAATAGAGCTTTCCCAAAGGATGATTTTCCACTTCCTAACATAGACATGATAGTGGACATGACCGCGGGTTATGAGATCTATTCTTTAATGGATGGTTTCTCTGGGTATAATCAAATCAAGATAGCTCCTGAAGACCAGGGAAAGATTGCATTCACTTGCACATGGGGTACCTATTGCTGGAATGTTATGCCCTTTGGATTGAAAAATGTAGTAGCTACTTATCAAAGAGCTATGACAACCATATTCCATGACATGATGCATAAGAATATGGAAGACTATGTGGATGACACCTTGGCAAAATCTAAAAAAAGGGATACGCACCTAGGTGATTTGGAAGTCATTCTAGATCGTATGGAATAGTTTCAACTGAGATTAAATTCAAAAAAGTGTGCATTTGGAGTTACCTCTGGAAAACTCCTAGGATTTCTCATTTTAGCCAAAGGAATAGAGGTGGACCCAGAAAAAGTACAAGCAATCTTGGATATGCTGCCTCCAAAAATATTAGTCAAATGAGGAGTCTTCATGGATGTCTTCAGTCTATAAGGAGGTTCATTTCAAAACTAGCAAATAGAGCTCAACCCTTTAATAAGACATTGCATAAAGGGGTTAAATGTGTCTGGAATGAGGATTGTCAGAAAAGAATGGACCAAATTAAGCAATACTTGGCCAATCCTCCTATTTTAATGCCTCCTATCCCAGGAAACCACTCATATTGTATGTTTCAACAACAGAATCTTCCTTGGGGGCATTATTAGCTCAACTTGATAATACTAGAAAAGAAAGAGCTATATATTACATCAGTCACACTCTCATGTCATATGAGGTTAATTACACTAGTATTGAAAAATCTTGCCTTGCGGTGGTGTTTTCTTCCCAAAATTTGTGACATTACATGCTTGCGCATACAATAAACCTCATAGCAAAGATTGATCCTCTCAAATATTTTCTTGGTAAGGTTTCTCTCACAGGTAGACTTGCTAAGTGGATGATGATCTTATCAAAATTTGACATAGAGTATGTTGAGTGTAAAGCTATAAAAGGACAAGCCATTGCAGACCAATTGGCTGATTTTCCAATTCAAGATAGCGTGCCTATTCAAGTTGAATTTCCATATGAGCACATAATGTACATGACTACAAGAACATGGAAGATGTTCTTTGATGACTCTTTTATGCAAAATGGTTCAGGAGCTGGACTGTTATTTGTTTCTCCTCATGGGTACACAATCCCTAAATCCTACAAACTATTGTTCCCATGTGCAAATAACATTACTAAATTTGAGGCCTTGACAAATGGACTAAAAATGGCAATCGAGTGGAGAATCACAAAGCTGCACATTTATGGGGATTCACAATTGATAATCAACCAAATTAATGAAGAATATCAAACAAAAGATGACAAATTAGTACCCTACAAGAAAATGGTTGATTCATTGAGATCCTATTTCACCTTTGTCACATTTCAACAAATCCCTAGAGGAGAGAATAAAGCAGTTGACACTATGGCTACATTGGCTTCACTTCTTCAGCTAGAACAACATGAGTCCAGATTCGAATTCCTAGTGGAAGAGCTACACTATCCTATTTATGACTCCCAAGAAAGCCAAGTTATTTGTACCCTTGTTGGCCATGAGTCATTCCGATATGGTGCCATTTACTCATATCTCTATGATGGCATTATTCTCAAAACCTTCAACCATTCTGAACGAAGAAACCTTACCCAAAATGCCTCTTGCCACACCCTTATCTCTAGTGATCTGTATAGGAGGGGTTTAGATGGGACACTTCTTAGGTGCTTGGAAAAGGATGAATCTAACCAAACGTTAGCTGACATTCATAAGGGCATTTGTGGGGGGCATTCCAATGGTCTTACCATGGCCCGACGGTTTCTTAGGGCTGGGTACTATTGGCCCACAATGCAGATAGATGCAGTAGCTTTTGCTAAATCATGCGAAAAGTGTCAGAAACATGGTAACTTGATACATGCTCCAGGCAAGGAGCTTATTCTATCTATATCTCATTGGCCATTTCAGCGCTGGGCCTTTGACCTTGTTGGGAAGATTCATCCCAACTCATCAGGTGGACACAAATTTATCATCATTTCTACTGACTACTTTACTAAATGGGTAGAGGCTGTCCCACTTTCTGTTGCTTCAGGCAAGATAGTTTCTTTGTTCATTTTGAATCACATCATCTATCAGTATGGGGTTCCTTTTGAAATCATCACTGACAATGGGGGTCAGTTTAAAAACAAGGACCTAAAACAACTCTGCAAGAAGTTCAAGATAAAACAACATTGGTCCTCCATTTACTTCCTGCAAGGAAATGGACAAGCAGAGGCTTCTAATAAAACCATTCTCAAAATTCTCCATAGAATAGTTCACAAGAATGGTAGAGATTGGCATCTATAGATAAATCTCGCCTTGTGGGCCTATAGAATGAGTATTCATACTCCAACAGGGGCTACTCCTTTTTCCCTTACTTATGGTGCTGAAGTAGTGTTACCTTTAGAGGTTGAGATCCCCTCACTTAGAGTCTCTCTCAAAGGTCTAGTTACAGATGAAGAATATCACGCCATGAGATTGCAAGAGCTAGAACTTCTCGATGAAAAGTGTAAAGTGTCATTTGACCACATGAGGGTTCACCAAAAGTGTATGTCCATAGCATTCAACAAGAAGGTTCACCCTAGAGAATTCCAAGTGGGAGATCTTGTCTTACGAAAAAATCTTAAGAACCAACAACATAGAGAGAAAAAGGGAAAGTTTGAACCTAATTGGCTTGGACCATACATCATTACTCTAGCTTTTGGAATAGGTGCTTATTTACTATCTGATCCAGAGGGAGAATAGCTCCCTGATCCTATCAATGTTTTGCACTTGAAGAAGTTCTATCCATGATGCCTATTATGTCTGGTGGCATCCTTTGTACATATTTATTGATCCTGAAAAAATTCCAAACACATTCATATATGATACTGAAAAAATCCTAAAAAGCATATAAAGTCTTGAAAAAATACAAAAAAAAAGAAGAAGCAAAAAATACAAAAAAATAGAAAAAGTGCCTTGGTGAAAACCTGGAAATAGGTGCCTTGGTAGCAAAAATACAAAAAAATTGAAAAAATAAAAAATCTGTCAAGTGGTGAAAACCTGGAAATAGGTGCTACTTGAGGCCTTTACACCCTTGTTTCTTAGCATGTGTCCTCGACACTTAGCCTTTCTCCATCATACCTTGTCCTTATTGCCTTGGTTTGGAATTGGTCTTTGTCTTTGTCTAGGGGGCATAACTATGTTGGATTTGGTCTGTTAGATGCATTAGTCTTTAGGACACTTTGCAAATGGTGTTTTTCAACACCACCCAACTGTGTTTTTCAACACTATCCTAGCATCAAGTGTTTCTCAACACTTATTAGATATCCTACCTGTAGTCTAGTATGATGTGATATTTTCCACTGGCAGATGCGATACTCAAAGTTTGACTCTATGACCTACACACACACACTTAAACATTTGACTCGATGAGACTTGTTTGACTTTATTTCTTTGTGTGCTATCTATGATGATTTCTTTGATGAGTGTTCTCTCCCTAATAGTTTTCGATGATGCCGAGCTAGAAGACTGGGGGCATGAGGACATGTTTTATTGCTTTTTTTGCTTGTGGGTATATTTTGTTGATCCTAACTGTCATTAGCATCTATGCTTGTTCCACTTGACATTAGGGTCTACAAGGTATTATCCTTGACTATTTTTGCAAGTGCGTGCTTGTAGTCATCTTGACTTTCTTGTGTCTTGATGCAAGCATAATCTTGCTATACTAAATTTAGGGAACCTCACTACACTAAGTCATCTTGACCTATATGTCTTTGATGCCTAGGTGGAATTCCCACATACCTATCTGATATAGATCATATTCAGATTCACATATTTATACTAGTGTGCATTGTATGATCTTGTGACGCTACCAATAATGCTCAATGATGAATATTAGAGTCTAATGGTTTTGTAACCTTGCAAGTAAACCACTTTTCATAGTAGCTTGCATTCTTAGGATCGTGTTAGATTAGTTTTGCATCTTGCATATGGAGAGAGCTCTCCTTTTATCTTTGCGGACTTGTCAATCAACTGTGGTCACCTTTCAATCTTTCTCGATTATGTCTTTCTCTCCTTATCTTTCACATCACATCCTGCTCCTATCATCACAAGGGGGTTAATCTTATCATCATATCTATATCTTAAAAGAGATCATTTTTCAAAACATGAGTCTATATCATAACATGAGAACTAAACATACATCTATGAGAGAGATTATACATGAGCATTTATAACATATACATCATACATTTGAGCAATATGATAAGATAATAAAACTGAACCATCCATCACAAGTGAGACAAATACACAAGATATGTCATAAATCTAGTAAATCTCATATATATCTAAATGTCATGATACAAAATACAATGTGGGATCCAAAATCTAGATAATGTCCTGGGATATGTCTCTATACATCTAATCACCCTAGACCTAAGTCTGACTCTCCCCATCACGTGGTGGTGGAGGTGGTGCTACTACTCTGTTTGGTACCATGTCAGATCTCCCAACCCTCTCTGAGTAGAGTGGCACTCTTTGTCCCTTCGACATGGCCTGGATGTATAAACCATGATAATAAGTTTCTCATACCACCTCTCTCTGGAGCTCTATAGCATTAGCCTATTCTACCCTCTCCCACTGCTCTATCTCAGCTCGTACATCCGCTAGTTGCTAATCTCTCATAGCAATAGTAATCCTTAGCTGCTGGAGCTCCATCTCCAAAACCTACACTCTTACCTCGAGATCCTCCCCTCCACCCCCTACAGGTTGATCCTACCCATCATCCACCCATCGACGAACTAATCTCACCACATCATCCCCCTCATCATCAGAAGCCTATCTCTGTGACCATTTCTGGCCACTATATCAAGATCCCTATCCTCTCTCCCTCACCCTCCCTCCATCTTCCCCATCTCCCCCATCTGTGTCAATCCCATCACCACCCTGTACCTATGGGTCTGCATCTAGAATAGTAAACTATGGGAATGGCCATCTCCACCGCTCTGCCCTATAGGCTACATCTGTACCTGTATCTACCATCTCAAGAAGGTACTCCTAGGGCTCCCTATGGATATCTGTTGTCTCTACCTTCTGGTAGTCTAGCATCGATAGCCATCCCTGTCCCTCCTCATCCCTAGCCCAGGCATATGTGGTGGTCTCTGTGGACACCCTCTACTGTCGCTGAAACTACCTCCATACCTGAGTGATAACAAATCTCTCCACAATCTTTGCATGGTGACCTACTAATGGCTGGCTACACAACATGTATCTCAGCTCCCGCTCTTGATCACTCCACAACTCATAGGCCTTGTATGGTCTCCACTCGAACGATGTGAGCTCATCCAGTAGTCTCTGGTAATATGTCAAATCTCTGTTGTGGGTCTGTGTGATGAATCCCATGTATTTGTAGATATAGGGGTGTCTCCACATCCTCAGCTGAACATGTGGTCGCACTACATTAATGTTCTCCCATGCCCATATCTGAGTGAGAATGACTCCACATGCCCACATCTTGCTGTCTCTATATACTATCTCATGGAGCTCATGGTACATATCAGCCAAGATGGTTGGGCCCCATGCAAGCCATTGAGGGTGTGCTACCAAATCTACAACTAATCTTCCCCACCCTAATGGGAAACCCTTATGAATCCTGCCAGTAATAACGGCCCGTGCAACTATAGAACATATTATGCATGGAATTGGGTAGTCACGACCATACTCCTCCATCAGCCGGTCTCAGCTGAGGTGTCTATCAATGAAGGTCACATTCTGGAACATGTCCTGCATGGCCTGTCGTCCCTTTGTCAGATCCTGATCGTAGTATACCTATGCCAATAATAAAAAATCATGTCAGTTTTCATCATATGGAAACATCACATCTATGACTATTTATAAACATGATTATACTCATTGGATCTTCATGGCTAGGCACTTGAAGGATCCGATAGACATCCTCCAAGGTAATCGTGGCCTCTCCTATCGGCAAGTGAAAGGTATTGTGCTCACTATGCCATATCTCATCCAAGGCTATCAGTAACCCATGATTTGCCTGAATATGGGGCATATCTAGTAAGAACCCGAATCCCATGCTGGTCAGGTCGTCTCTCTTGGGATCATCCAGATCCCTCACACATCGTAACCCGATCACTCTCAACGCTCTGATTAGTAGTGCCGAAAATGCCACTTGCAAGCCATAAACCCCAAACCAGATGTCATAACATATCATGATGGATGACTACAATCAGTACAAAGAATATTAAACGTAAAAATTGTCTAGACCCATGTCATATTGTTCAAAATTAAAACATGTGATATTTTTTATTAACTAGTGCAATACTATTTTTTGGTATTGTATCGTGTGATACTTTTCTCAATAACAGTGCGATATTCTTTTTCTGTACGATAATTTGCACAAGCTCACATGATATTTCATCCAGTATCATGTGATACTGGATCAAAAGGTTGTGCGATGCTTTGTGGACCTGTGAACTATCGCATGATAAAGATTATCAAGGTGTGCGATACTTTTAAAGTATTGTACGAACTTTCGCATGAGAAAAATTTGAAATATTCAAAAATAATAAAAACATGTTTTAAAATGCAATAAATGCTCTTAAATGACTCAAAAAGAAAGTTTTTCTAAAAACTTATCGCGGCACCATAGTGAGGAGGTCGGTTGTGCAACCGACCATGCTTGAATTGATGCCGGTGAATTAGAATCACTGCTTGTTGGGCCATTTTCTCTCTCTAAGATCTCGAGCTTCTCAAAATCACAATAAGACAAATGAATTTGAAAATGACCTTTTTACCCCTTATATAGCATTTTGACTTTTTGACCTAATTTTCAAAACATCTCAGAATTACATGAAAATGGCACCCCTGGCTAATTTCGATGTCCTGGATCCATTTTTGGGATCAAAATTGAAATCTGAGTTCATCTTGATAGTCAAAATCACATTTCAAAATTTCCTCTTTCTTCTACTCAATTGGCTGACCATTTGAGGCCCGATCCTTCGATCTTTGTTGGGGCATCTTCATCTCCATCTATTTCAACCTTCTAGTCTTTCATTCATCCCCTTCACTTCATTTCTCTGAGGTTTGACTTCATTTTCATCCTATATATTTTTCAGTCAAACTTAGTCAAACTGGGGCATATCTTCATTGCTTGGTGGTTATCCTATCATTTGTCACCTTTGATTATGATTTCTAGTGATTTGATCAACTTTATCAATTTGCTGCTTCTCCTCTACCTGATTTCGATTTCGATTCCAAGGGGCCAGTACCTATCAAAATTCAATCTTTGATTTAGCTTTATCAGCGTGAGATTCTTATCTCCTATTTGAGACTTAACAATCTCCTATTTACAGGTATGTCGGTCTTATCTTTCAGCTTATCAGCTTATCTTTGTCCTGATATGTTCCCATTTGTCGAACACATGTCTGGGTTGTTTTGTGATCCCAAATCAATCTCACACTTCAACTTCATTCTTTGACTGCATGTGATCCCAAATCAATCTCACATTAGTCAAAGAGGGGAAAATGTATGCACCCTAAAATGGTCGCCTAGACTTTGGGCCCCCATTCAGCAATTTATCAAATCCCTGAATCAATATTTTCAAAAATCATTATTTTTCAGCTTAATATCTATTTCCTTGATCAAATCTTATTCTATCATTTATTCAATTATTTTCTATGGATTAACCATTTTATCCCAAGTCTTTATTTAATTAAAAGGAATTCCCTCCCCTTTTATTAAATAAAAAACCCCCACTTTACCTCTTATCCTAAGTTGCACAAATAAAGCATTATTCATATTTTATAAAAAGAAGAAAAGGCCTTTTTGTCTCATATGGACACAAAAGTCAACTCTTATTTTCTCATTGGAGGAGATTTGTGCACATGGATTGTTCCTCTTTCAAGCTCCACCCTTGATTAAATCTTTTGCCTCTTAATCTCCAAGGTCCATTCCTTCTCAATTCCCTTAAAAGGAGAGCTCTCTTCTCATTTTAGGATATAACTTTTTGAATACTAATCTTATGCTGCAGGATTTCTTGGAGACTTTGGAGCTTTTGGAGATCATCTTACATTCTAGCTTTCATTATTTCATCATAGTTTCATGTTCATGCTTTCTTAGTTTAGATTTCCTTTCAAGCTTTAGATTAGCTCACATAGATTAATTAGCAAGGCTTGTAACACTTTCTTTTCCATAGCTTAGCTTGCATCTTCATTCTTAGCATAGCATTGCATTGCATTCTCATTTAGATTCTTGAGGATATTGGCATTCTTGCCCTTGTCTTTATTGAATCTCCCATTGTGTGGTTTACTAGCAAGGTTATAGGCTTAATAGCTTTAGCTGAGAGCATTCTTAATATCCTTGTGACTCCATGCATAGGGAGCTCTAGGTCAATTTCTCAAGGTTTCCAATCCATGGATTCCCTTGGAAGTAATGACTTAGAGAAGTGCACTATTTGAGTGTGTACACTAGGTTGTATGTGAGTTCCTTTTGAATTATATTTTTGTCAGATTTGGGATACTAGTTAAAATAGTGGCAAACAATGCTACATATTTTTCTTCTGAAGAGATATTAGCATTTTGTTATGAACATGGCATATCTTTATCTCATTCGTCGGATTACTTCCCACAAGGGAATGGTCAAGCAGAGTCTAGTAATAATAACCTTGTTGCTATAATCAAAAAATTGATGGATGATAATCCTCATGACTGGCACCAAAAGTTGCATGAAGCTTTATGGGTTGACAGAACCACTTTGAAGCGAGCAATCGGGATGGCCCCTTTTTATTTTATAACTAAATTAATTAATAGCAAAGTCCTTTATAATATTATTTAAATTTTAGGACCACGTAATTAATTAGTTAATTCACTCTCCATTAATTTGGGGACACTACACATTTCCACAAAATATGCTAGTATAAATTATAGTTAAAAGAATTACAAACTTATTTAGGACTTATTATTTTGTTGAAGGTTCAGAGAACCTGTTGGCTTTTGATTTGACAAAATTTCAACTACATTGTAGAAGTGGAAATGCATCCGTACACTTGAACAAGAACAAGGACCAACTAACAAAGCTATTAAGCTTTCTACACTTTGAACTCTGCAAAATTCAGGTGGGTAAACCTAGGATTAGGCTCATTAATTTCTTAACATCACCTTTTACTAATCGTTAACAAAGCAGATAGATGTCCATAAATCTTCTCTTACTTACCTAATCACACTATCAATTTACTCACAAGCTAAGCAGTAGATAATTTTTCATACACTTAACAACTTGAATTAAAAAGTTTAATTTGATTTAATTTTAGATTTGAACTATGAAGAGAAATGAATATTGGCTTGACTGCATTTTCTTTGATCAGTGCCTTATTCATTGTGTATTCTTTAAAATCTATCCATACTATAAAAATGATCTATTCATTCACCTTGCAAATTGAAATCAACTATTCCTTTAAACCCTCTACTTATCACAAATCCTCTCCAATACGTTATAATTCTGTCAAATTATATTAAGCATTTACTTGACTCCTTGAATCAAAAGAAAAAATAATATGACATACAATTTTAAACAAATTGCAACTATGATCTTGAGCTCTTTGTTCACAAGATACAAAAAGTTACAAAACACCAAAGTAAGAGACAAGATTCAGAGAAAAAAATTTCTATTAAATCCTTGTGTCAACTTCCTTGAAATTGATACACCACAGTATATGACCAGACTTGAAAGAAACACGTGCATAACTAGAACACCATATATTTTAATAAGCTTTTGCACAAGTCAAGAATACAAAAAACTCTACACAGCACCTGACCGATTATAGAGACTTATGTTCCCAGAAAGATAAACTGATTTACAATTTTTTGGTATCTCTTGGTCTGAAATGAATATATCTTTTATAAGAAGATATGCCACCAACTGCATTAAATCTTCATTAAGAACACCATCAATAATTTTCTTTTCATCAGAAAAGTGCTCTTACCAATCTTAGATTTAAGTGATGAATAGAGAGAAAATAAAATATGATTAATCGACATATCATTTATTCATCAATTCTTACCTGCAACTTTGTCCTCATTACTATCATCGCCAAGTTGACACATTGCAACAACTTTAGTTTTCTGTTTAAAATTTTTAAAGAACAAAACCATGCACATAACAAGAAGCTCCAGATGGCAAAACATGATTGGTTTAGACCCCCCTTTTCCTTTTCAACTCAAAGCATGACCATCGCTAAGTCACCAACTGATAATGTCATGACTGCTTTATATCTGCGAGTTAGCGATAACATCTTCTAGACTGCTACTCGCCATCTCGCCAACATTTTTCACTTAGTTCCACTAACCACAACGAGTTGGCGATGAAACTCAACTACACACTCGCTAAGTCGCCAATAGTTTACACTTAACCGCTATCTCATCTACAATTTAGCGACTACCATTTTTCACTTATTCTTTCCCCTTTATTGCAAGATTGCCAAGATTTTTCTCTTAACCGCCCAAGTATCCCGCGAGTTAGCAACTTCGTTAAAAAATTTCTGCTTTGATAGATGGTACCTTCTCGTTAACTCGCTAGGAGACCAGGGAATTTTATTTGACGCATCATGAGTTAGCGATCACTGTAGATATGATCTTCATGTTATTTCAATATAGACACTTGGCACATTCTCGCTAACTCGCAAAGAAAATATTACATCTTCTAATAGGGTCTGCGAGTTAGCGATAAAGACTAAGAAACAACATACTTGCTAACTCGAAGAGAAAAACTTAAACTACTATTAAAGCCCATGATCTAGCGACTAGCCATTTTAACAATAAGAAAGTTGGCGACTGAGCATGAAAAAGTACAACTAATCGAATAGCTATGACCAACAGTTAAGCCATAAAAAAGGTAATAAGGAAATAGACTGAACATAGGGTTTTGAACTTTGGAAAATAATTTTGAAACCCTACCAACACAATAAACCCTATTTCCTCACTTTTGAAGTATGAAATGACAATTTTCTTCAAATTCTAAACTTAACTGAAAATTTGACCACCAGAACCTCTTCGGCTAAGAGCCAAGGAATGAAGAGTATCCATTCCACCAAAATTCATCTAGAGCACGATCCTGACCTCATCCCTTATGCCGTCAGAGTCATGCACTCAACAAGATTTGATCCTCGGTGGGCTCATTTAGAACCATTCAACTTCACCAGTAGACCAAGGGCCCATTTAGGACTTTTTTCACTATTAATAAAAGTTTGATTACCTATTTCTAAAACATATATTGATATAAATGATCTTAAAAGAAACGAAAATTTAATTTTATAACATAAACTAGAAATATCACAATAATGATTAAATAGAAGATTGTAAGTTCCAAAAAAGTAATAAATGTTTTATAAAATATAAAAAAGAGTTACATAATTACATATACAATTTTAAAATTTTTTGAAACAATAATACTTGAAATTTAACATAGAGAAAGATGTGATATTCTGAATTAATTTAATAGTTGAAAACACCATTTAACTATATATATATATATATATATATATATATATATATATATATATATATATATATATATATATATATATATATATATATATATATATATATATATATATATATAAAGTTGAAAGAAACAAATGCCTAAATTCAAATGGACATTCTACCAACTATTGTTTCTCGAAGTGATTGACATTGTCATTATATTAGAATATATGGATCATTTAATCAAATCCTAGTGAATATAGTGCAGAGTGAAAATATCATATTGGAAATCATAAAACATTTAAGGTTACCTAGGCATTAGGTGGATAAGCTAATCTTTGGCATTTAATGGACATTGCCATGATTTTTTTACTCAAACCAAAGAGAGAATCAATTTCATAAAAAAGGAAAAAAAAAAGCCTATCTTTTAGGACAACTTAATTTCCTTTTCAAATTGTGTGCCATACTTTGAAGTGCAACCAACAACTATATTTAATAAATTTAACAATGTTTTTATGAATCAACTTTATCAGATGTTCATGCAAGAACAAGAAACTTCATTTTTCTCTAATTACGATTACATTGTTTAACCTATTCAATTTTGACATATTTTCTACCTATAAGTGGCAATGAAAAAGCTTCAAACAGTAGTAAAAAAAATCCTCTACACTAGCACAACTTCCCATTATAAGTTTATATAAAAATGGAAGTAGTTGAGCTTCTAAGAACAAAATCTTAAAAGTTGACAGGAACAACTGAAAAAGGAGTAGCAGCACGTGAATGTTGAGAATTGGATTATGAATGATGCTCTTGAGGATAATACCTCACAAAAGATGATGCATTATGTCTCCACTACATGCTTGCCAACCAAGTTGATCACATCTCCAAGGATTTCTCAAGATTCTCTTTTAGCTTAAGGAGTAGCTCCAATCATTCGAATCATTTCACCTTTATGTTTTTGTCAACTTCAATATTTCGAGGGCATTAAGTTTTCACATAGTTTGAATTCCTATGGAGCTCAATGTCTTATCAAAGACCAACAACTTCATTTTTTTTAGAAAATTATTTCACATAGCTCATCTTCCTATTTGATCAATAATCTCATCAAGACATGCTTCTAGAATTTTAAGAATCAATTGAAAATATAGATTGTGCTTGTTATAATAATTTAAAAAAGGGGTCTTGAGAAGGAAAGATTATTGTAGAAGATAATTAGCCACTTATATTCTAGATAAATCTATTGAAAGGTAAAACCAAGTTTTGTATTGGCAAATGCAATACTAGATAAACTAGAATAAAATAATTATATCCATAAAATTTGGAATATATAAATTACAATGAAATTTCACATATCTTTGTCTCATAAATTTCAAATCCATCTTCCTTGATACAATTCATCTGAACCTCTTTTCCTTATAAAGTCATCCACTAAAAGGTCCCAAAAATAAATTAGACATTTAAAGAGTGTTAAACTATTTCTTTTCAATTTTGTATTCTTATATCAAGACAAAACTACCCCTTCAAGAAAAATAATGATTTTGTACACACCCCAAAAGTTGTGTAATCATTTTAGAATTGTGAAATCTATGATTCAAGTGAATTGGTAGCTTAAAATTCAACCCCTACAAGAATTGATAATTCCGAGTTGCAACTTTGTAAGCGTTTCCTCTAATAAATTCAAAATTTTCCTAATCCTCATGGACCACTTTATAAATTTAGAGAGCCTTTTGTTCTCACAAAAGCTTAATGAGACCTTAAGTGAGAAAACATATTCTCCACCTATTTACCCATATCCTATTTGGGTTTCTTTAGCACGTCTTCTTGTTCAATTCAAACTGACAAGAATTTTAGGTTCTTCTAATATTTTTTTGCAATCCTCATCCTCTAGATGTATATCTTGGTTGTTGAACACCAAGTCCTATGTTGAGGCTTCTTATTCTTCTTCTTCTACATAGTATGATTGAATGTAAGATTCATTTAGATCTTGTAGGTTGTTGTTGATTACTCTCCATTTGGTGTGTGTTTAATGACATTTGAGGTATTTTTATAAGTGCATCATTGTCCTTAAAGTGCATGCTAATTATTAGATCATATCTTCTAAACTCCACGGTACAATTCCTGCACATTTTTTCCCATTGTCATACTTGAAATACCAAAAGTTTAATTTTGTTATTATATCCATGTGCCTATTTTAATACAAATTCATATGTGGGTACGTGCAAGAAGTTGGGTACCAATTTGGAGGAAGTTCTTTTGACCTTGGAAATCCCACTAGAAAAGTGTACCCATTTTGAAAAAAATGGGCACGTGTTTTAGGCTTGTGCACTCAATTTAAAAATTCAAAAAATGCATACGCATTTTTTGGAAAATGCGTACATGTTATTTTTCAAAATGCATTACTTAAAAGTGTTAATATGATTTAAAACAACAAAGAGGGGGGGTGAATCAGTTGTTCTCAGGTCCATATGTATAAAACAAACTTTACAACTCTTCAACAAATCAGATCTAACAACCAACAACTACTCGGTCATTACTGATTCCATAATAGAAACATATAACATTGCAGTCCACTACCTAAATGTATCTAACTTGTAAAACACAGAAATGTTTAAACCAAAACATTTACACAAGTATGACATTAGGATTTATAGTGGAAACCCAATTTGGGAATTTAAACCACTTTGTAACATGCTACTATTATTTTCACTCTTCTAAAGTGAGCTCGGTTAAAAGCCAACCCTGTCAAAGGTTACAAACACACTGTCAGGCGTGACCCGATTATAGGATTTAAACCACTCTGTTAAAAGTGCACCTTGTTATAGGACTTACATACACTCCATTAGAATGCAACCTTGTTCAAAGGATTTAACATATGACTGTTAGGTCAACCTCTGTTAAAAGGATTTTGACTGTTACACTAGTTAGAAAGTAGCAGTAGTAATGATTTGAAAAACATACAACTCACTTTGCAAATATCAGATCCATTTCTATACACATATGCTGGCTTACTGATTGTGAATCTTTGCCATCACCATCACTGATCTGCTCGGTATTCTCCTCAAGCAATCATAACTCTTCTCCTTCAGTCTTCTCTGCTTGTACAGTCAATAACACCTCCAATATCCTCTCTCCTTGTTTAGTCTCATGCTTAGGTTCCCTAAATACAACTTCATTTAGGTCAATACATCTTTTACCGCTTGATCTCCTTCGTAGATCTTAGGGTTAGGTCAGATTCATTGAATTTACCTGCTTTATGTTCTTCGTCTTCTTTTCTAGAAACATCTCAAATCTCTTAAAGATTTACAATAAAATATTTTATAGTGCATTAAATGCTTCCATACAATCAATAAATAAAGTCAACACATTTTACATAATCCAAGAATTCAACAATGTCGACTGAAAATCTGAATTCCCTTCAAATATAAAAATACTAATGCTAGGTCAATACTGTGTTCAACTTCTCGGTCTATACTGGAAAGCTCAGTCAATACTAAAACTGTTTCCTTGGCAAAAACTATCTTCCTTGACAAATTAACTGATGTTTGGTCAACACTGGATTTGCTCGGCATACACTAACTCGGTCGACACTAACATCACTCGACTTAAACTAGATTTCTCCTCTTTTGCTTGGTTAAGCCTACCAGTTTAGTCTTCATTCTTACTAAGATAAACAATACATTATCTTATCATTGTGCAACATAATCAAGTACTCATTGTAGTATCAAGATAACTCAACCTTTCCTTAGGTGCTATTGTTACCAACCTTGCCTTTCCCCTTCTCATCAATCAAATAGATATAGTACTTTCCTAAGTAGCAACAGTCTTACCAGTTAAGGTTTGACATCAATGACATATAACAATTGCTTCAATTGCAATTTCCGACAAAAAGATGAACTCACAACCCACCCTTTGCATTGGGTTTTGGGTTAGGATAGGTTTTGCAGGACTAAGCCTATGCCTTGGATCTGCAAATTAATGAACTAATGCATTGAAACCCATAAATTATGCCTTGCCATAATTATTTTAAGGCCTTCTTGATCAAATTTTTGATGAAACGAAAACCCATTGGAGTTCTTATTGTTTAGAATGCAAAATATATATTTTTTGGGATTTGATTTTAATTTAACTAGTTTTATATTATTAATTGATCAAACACTGGTACATAAACTTCAAATAGTTATCTAAAATTTTAATAACTTTTTAATACTTGTTTCTAGACTCAATTGTGTGGAATTTTTTTAACATCAATGCTTCGGATCACACTTCGTGATCCTCATTAGGATGAAAGAGACTAGTGGGAAAAAAAAGATCATGGAGTGTGATATTTCTTTTCCTACTACTCTCTTGCATCTTGATGATGGATCGTGGAGTGCGATCTGAAATGTTGATGTAAAAATTCTCACACAATCAAATCTAGAAACATAAACATTATTCTTATGGATTGTGGAAATCTAATAGCTTTAAACTTTTTTATTTTTACATTTTTTACAAAATAAATATATGACATCAATCTACACACAATTCTCTTGAAGATTAATTTTTTTTTGAAAAAATGATAAATTTTGGTCAATTTATGGCGGCTATACACCATAGGTTTTCAAATAGACTTTAGGGTCAATATAAAATTAACTAAAAAAATTAATTAAAAAAATATTAATCAATCTTTAGTGTCTTAAGTCTATTTCCCTAAAAGGATTAGGTGAAAATATGGTGGTTTGTACACATGTACAATATGGTCTTGAAACAAACATTTTGGAAAAGTAGTTTTTACACATGCCTACAAAAAGCTAATTTCTACAATGTGGATATTGAAATAATTCACATATTTGAAAAGTAGACTCCAAGAGCTATGTTTTTCTATTACTGAGGCTTTTTAAGAGTTAATCTTTTAAGTTCTCAAATTTTTACATCATTTGAGACTTAATTTGAAAGTTAGGGAAAATACTTCCACTTTTGCCCAAAAGAGGGACTCAACTTCTTGTAGGCACCCATGTAGGTACTCCTTAAAGATTTTTCCTAGCTAGACAAGATCAATTCCTCTCAATTTTTAGAAGATGAAAAATATCTCTAATATAATTATAAACATGTCTTGAAATTTTGATACATTAACAAGACATCTTTTTTTTTTCTCACTAAATTTATGGACATTGAAATAAAATTTGATTGTTTGATCGTAATACCTAAAATTTTAGTATTCAATTGGCCTTTGGAATGATTTTATCTCTAATTTTATTTCCATAGGTAATGCTAATAATTTATGTTAGTTTAAGCTTGAAATTCGATGTCTCTAATGTCCATATAATTGTATACCTAGATAGTAGTTGATTGTAACTATATTATGATTTTGCCACAATTTTTATATTTATACATTTTTTATTTGAATAAAATAGGTTAGTATAAATTTTGGATATTATCACCTTTACATGCATGAGAGTAGACAACCTATAACTTGGCTAGAGTATTACTATTAGGATTTAGATAGTAAACTTACATATGTATCATAGATATTGGGGTCATCTCAAGGGAAAATGGTCATTAGAGATACCAAAGTTTACAATTGGATGGCCATGAGAGATATGCAATTTGATATGAATCTCAGATGTAAACTCCAAATGGTAAAATTACAAACCTTGGGTCAAACAAAAACATTATAAAATTAATAATAAATGCAAATGCAAGAAACCTAACTAGATTTTAGATAATAGATAAACATTATATAGTAATTTCTATGAAGTATGTTAATATAAAATACTAATTGAAAGAACTAAACCTATTTACAATTTTGTTCACAACCAATAAAAATAAAATTCTATGGTTTTCACACAAATAATTTAATGGAGGCTCTTGCTATTTTTGTTAGGAATGAATGCAAAGTATTTTGGCAGTCATTCTATAGCAGTTTGTTGTTGCATTCATGACTTGGATTGTCATTGATGTCAACACAGTGATATTCTGGATATCAGCAGGAAAGCAGGGTACAATTTTATTTTGCGCACATGTTGTATTGAAGATTGGCTTTTGCACAGTTGATGGTATGTTCTTTGGTGTGTTATTAACCTATGGTTAACAACACAAAAATAAATTCATTCATTCATGAGAGTTATGAGCATTTTGGTGAAAACGGTGTTTAGACAGTGTTTCTGTGAAGTGATTTTTGGAAATCGGAGGATATCTCTTAGCTGGGATGGAATCTGATTTTGCACAGTTAAAGGGATGTTGGAGACTCATTAATGATGATGTGGTTCACAATGCAAACTTTGAAGATATGTTTGGAGAAAGTTACAGTATCTAGAAGCCGACAGTTTTATGTGAAATTTTGTGTGTAGCGTGTAGAATTTATTATTTTGTAATTGAGGACCGACTCATTTGTAATTATTTGAGTTTGGTATATAAGAAGGAATTTTTTCCTTATTGCAATATGGACTGTGAAGGTTGAGATGCGAATATATGCATGAAGTGAAGAAAAGAGCTAATTCAGTGATGAAGGAAGACTTGTGAGTACAGAGATCTGGAATTGTGATCTTGTGTAGCAGAGAGTGCGGTTTTGGCATAGTGTGAAGGAGGTAATATATTTCATATTATTCTGTTGAATAATTCTAAGATCTTTTGACAGTGGGTTCAGAGATCTTGCCTTGAAGCTGTTTGGGCAGTGGGTCCTTTCTGTCTTCCATAAACTCTTAACCGGGTTAGAATCTTTTAACAGGGATTCAAAATCTCCTAACAGGGATTTATATGTACTGAATGTATTTCATAAGACTCCTAACAGGGTCCATCCTCTAACAAGGAACTTTCATATTAGTGCATCATTTTGTGGCTTCATTCCCACCGGGGTTTACTCTTTTCAAGAGGTTCCCTAGTCAACATATCTTGTGTTATTGTGCAATTGTGTATGGTTATCTTTCAATGGTTGATTAGTACATTAATTATATTATTTAAAGCAGTTGAATGGTTAAATTATCAGATAACTGATTCACCCCCCCCCCCTCTCAGTTATCTTGGGGATCTTTACTTTCTAACAATTTTGTATGTTGTTGAGTGGTGTTGTGCTCTTGGCTGACACAAGATTATTCATGAGCTTGATTCTCAAGTGGTGGTGGCCTTGTCAACTAGGAAAGTGTTTGGGTATGTTAGCTAGCCTTTGGTTGTACAATAATTTCTCCTGTTGTGCAACTCCTTAGAATCTATAACTTTTACACACATTCCTAAGGAATGGAATGAGGTTGTGGATTGTTTGACCAAATGGACCTTAAATCAAATGTATGATGGAATATAGCGGATAATGGGCGAATTGCCACTTGATATGCCTAATATTTTTGATCAGTGAGTGGAGAGTGACAGGTTTACTTAGTGCTCTTTATTAGACACTTTGCTTGTTTTATTTCTCTTTTGTGTTTGAATACATATTTATACATACACACACACACACACACATATATATATCTCTTATATACATATATTTATCCTATATATATATATATATATATATATATATATATATATATATATCCTGACATAGAATAAATAAATAAATATATATATATTTATCTTTCATATATATATATATATAGGATAAATATATATATATTCTGATATGTATATATATTTATCACATATATATATTTTGATATATATACATGATAAATATATATATATATATATATATATATCCTATATATATGTATATATATATTTATATATATACATAGGATATATATATATATATATATAGAATAACTATATATATACATAGGATATATATATATATATATGTATATATATATGTGTATATACATATATATACATATATATACATATATATACATATATATACATATATATATATATATACACACACATATATATATATATACAATATATATATATACACACATAATATATATATACATATATATACATATATACACATATATATATACATATATATATATACATATATATATATATACATATATATATATATGTATATATATGTATATATATGTATATATATGTATATATATGTATATATATGTATATATATATATATACACATGCTATATATACATATATAGATATATATATATATATATATACATATATATATTACATATATATATATACATATATAGTATATATACATATACATATATATTATATATAGATATATATATATATATATATATATATATATATATATCATATATACATATATATATATAGATAGTATACATATATAGATATATATACATATATAGATATAATATATACATATATATATATAGATTATATACATATATAGATATATATACATATATAGATATATATACATATATATATATATATATAGATATATATACATATATATATATATATACATATATATATATATAATACATATATATATATATATACATATATATATATATATAATCTATATATCTATATATAGATATATAGATATATAGATATACATATATATATATATATATATATATACATATACATATATATATATATATAGATATATTTATATATATATATACATATATATATATATATACTACATACATATATATATATATATATATATATATATATATATATATATATATATATATACATACATATATATATATATATATATATATATATATATATATATATATATATATATATATATAATATATATATAGGTGTGATATTCCAAATTAAATTTATGCCTCAAAACACCCTTTAACATTAGTTTGAAATAACAATTTGTTTTTTCATTCAAATGAACATTCTACCTACCATTATCTATTCACATATCTTCGAAGTGATTGACATTACATTACTATAATCAAATCCTATTGAATTTATTGTAGAAGTGGGAAAGGTCCTTATTGGGAATCATACAACAATTTAAGTTACATATGTACTCACTAGTGTAATACCCCCAAAATGGGCTATAGGTTCATTAACCTCCTACATCCTCAAATCAAATGAAATCGACATCGAAGTCCTAACCTAAGGCACATCTGCACATCGAAAACCTAATTGATTATCCTAATTCTGCATCAGAGAATATTCCTAGAAATATTCCTATTTATCCTAATTATCTTTAATATTAATGATTATTTGGCGATAAATCCTTTTTATCCTAAAGTTTGATTAATTGAATATGATGGATATTTAATTAATTAATTTAATACTGCCACTTAATTATTTAATTTAATTACATTTATTCCTAATGGTATTATTTAATTCTGACAACAAATCAAAAATCTTATGACTAATTGAATTAAATTTCCTACTAATTAATTAATGTTAATTGTCAAATTTAATGATATAGTTTTCAAATAAAAGTTTGATTTAATAATTGATTAACCCATAAATCAGTTATTCTTAAATTTAAAATCAATTAAGTTGAGAATAAATCACTTTATTTATTTAATTAATTCATAATTATCTATGCACATTCAAAGAGCAGTTGAACTTTGAATCAAAAAATCAATTCAAGTTGTTGTAAATTTAAACTCAACTCTATTTTGAGTTGAAAGCTGATCTCAACTTCTGATTCAAGTTAAAAAGCTGTTCTTGCATGATTTTGCATGATTATGTGAGTTGATCTAATTCTGATTTCTTGTTGACTCAAAAATCAACCCGAGTTCATCAAGAGTGATTTATGACTTTTCTCCATGCACCCTCAAGCCCTGGATTTCTATAAAATTAAGGCTTCAACTCTTCTAAAGGGATCTACGAAATTGCATCCTCACGCTGGCAAATTTGAGACTGAAGAATCCATCTTTTGCGAATCCAAGCTATTGTGAGATTTTCATTTGTTTTGAGAATTCATATCATTTAGCATATCATTCTTAGATCAATTGCATATCATATCAATTTCATCTAGATTAGTTTCATATCCAGTTTTTCATCTAATTGCATAGAAAATACAAAAATATAGATTAAATCTGCATTCATTTCATATCCATCTTCTGCATTCAAATCCTTCATTTAGGTGTTGCATTCTCATTGATCTCGGTCTCATCTAAGAACACATACTCGCATCTACTAGAAGGTAGTAAATCGCCTGGTTAGTTTAGTTTCAATTATTTGTCAGATTTTGATTTCTGCTAACCTCTAATGTTTTACTAAAGTGTTGTGTCCATAGCTAGGTACAAAATTCACACACACATTTCTGGAACCCACCGTGGGGCCCTAAAATAGGTTTCCATTACATTTCTATCAATTTCTATCAATTTCTTGTCATTTTTTGATTAAAACTATGATCTTTTATTTTCTGTTCATACATTTTTTGTATGACTTTTGTCAAAAAGTCATTCCAGGAAGACCCTATTGTCGTATGATAGTTGATGCTATTGAGGCTCATATAAGAAGCTATACATTATTGTTTGGGAGCTTGATTATCATATGAGAAGACACTCACTATTGTATGAGTTTCTCGATTATCGTGCAGGAGGTAACCCACTGTCATACGAGTTTTGACACTAGAATTCAATTGTCATTTCAAATTTCCAGGTAGTTTTCCAGATTTGGACTGACAGCTAACCCTGACAATTGAGATCTTTTATTTTTGATTGGTATCTTCTGATTCTGATTGGGAAAAGCACAAGAAAAGTTGCTAAAATAGGTAAAAATATGCTAAGCGCGTTGTGAGAAATTCAGGTATTCTTCTCAATCTGATAACACTTCGATTTGGGTTAAAACAAACTCTCACATGTCAAGCTTGTGTGACTTTCCCTGCATTCATATCACAAACTTCATTTTGGGCTATAAAATGAACATAGATTTGCTTTCTGCATATTTGTTACACATATTAAATAGGCCCTATGAACACTATTTGTGGATGATCTTGAGAGATTGGGCTTCTTTTTCTTGTTCACCGCGTGTGAAGATCTTCTTGATGAAGGATCCCCTTGTAGGTAGGGAGGATACTGAGATTGTTTCACATTTTACTGGGTTTGTAGTCCTTAGCTTTTGATCGATAAATTCTCTCTCTGGAGAGGTTGATAGACCATGAGTTGTTGACATCATAGATCTTGGTGAGATAGTTTTAGTCTTAGCGTGTTAGATTAATTTATCTGCTTTGTTTTGGTGAGGTGAAGAAGTTAGGGGATTATGCTCTACTTCCTTTTTGGATAGTACCAGAAATCCAAATCCTTGAATTTGATCTAGTTCCCCTATGGTATCTTTTGTGAGTCACCTTTAGAGAGGGTTAACCATAGTGGGCATTACCTTAATTGGATCAACCACGTGGATGGAACCTCAAGCGGTAATAGCCATTTTCATCGTGGTAGTAGTAGCCGCTATATAAATGTCCTTGTGGAGGAAATCTTTACAAGGGTGGTCTCTTGTTGGGTTGTCAGATCTCCCTAGCAGCTCCTAATTGATTAAATTCTCAGACTATGTCAAAACCCCAGTGTGCCTAGATTGGAGTTCACCCTCTTGAGATCACAAAATTTGTAGAGTCAAACCATTACTACAAACCCTAGCAAGGCCAAATTTTTCATTTTCTAGGAATATGTGTGTTATTAAAAAACTTTTTGGAACATACACAATTAGCACTCCTAAGGATTAGCACATTCAGTCACTTAATTGTTCATGCGCAGGGTTGCTTTGTCCCCTATTCATTGTTTTTAGACGTGATTGAAATCACTTGCTTATTGTTCTGCGTGCTTGTTTATCTATTTGGTTATTGAAAATGAACGATCCCAAAATAATCCTCAAACCTAGATAGACAATTTTGCAAACAATCTAAAACTAAAAATCTAAAAATTGCAAAATCTGAAGAAAAATTCCTTTCTAGAGTCAAAAGTCATCCCACAGGGTCAGAAAGTCGTACGAATTTTGACCATTGTCATTTTAGAACCCCTATATTATCATATGCAAGTTGGTATATTATCGTACGGGCTTTGTCAGAAATCACAAGCAAAAAGCCAAAATCTGCTATCAACTGTCATGTGAGTCTTGCAATTGTCTTGCAAGTTTTGTCAATTGTCATTTCAGAGCCTACCCACTATCATATGAGCTTGCAGAAGGTCATTTGAGAGTTTTTGAAAAAATTGCCAGAAAGTTGTCAAAATTGTCAGAGATCCAGCTTTTACAGCATATTTCTAGAATCTGTCAAACAAATCACTATGTCAGGAACATAGCAGAAACTAGAAAGAATCCAATCATTTTCCTAAAGTGGCCTCTTGAGTCTGATCTAGCCTTCTATTTAATCTATTTGAGTCTGTTTCATCTTGTGTCAAAACTTTGTCAGATCATCAATCTCTAATCAATCTTCAAAATGGCTAAGTGTTGCGAACTTGTGTCCACTATCTTTTGGGTGTCTACCCATACTAATAGGGCACATTATCCTTGATTTACATCCAATATAATATTCAATCAATCCAATCTTAACAAGGTTGCATCATTTGATCTTCTTGAGTCAATTCATTCTTCAGTTGTCTTAATCTTGCTCTCTTGGTTCACGTAAGGTTAATGGTGGAAACCAAAGCTTCATCATGAAAACATAGAGAATAACCCAAAATCTCTTTAGAGACATCTTCTATGATTTCTCAGACCTTTCATCAATCCTACGACACTAACAAATTTAGAGCAGATGCTCTTGGCAATCTATTCTTGAAAGGTGGTTACTTCACCCCTCCTGCATCAATCCACATAGTTAATCAACCAACACCTCCTATATAAATTCATAGAAGCTATCAGATAACCCCACATCAATCCATCTCGATTAACTCTCATAACAACAACATGTCTCAAGGAGGGACAAACCATGGGTCTCAAGGAGCTCACTCTCAACATGGTGTAGATCAAGAACCTACACCTTCTAAAATTGCCCAATATCAAAATGATGATAACTTCAAAAGAATGATGAAGCATTTCTTGAAAGAAGATAGAGAGACATATTTTCTAGAGTTAGCTCATCAAGGAGCTAAACTTCCTCCAAAATTTAATGTTGAAGATATCATTACGCATGAGGAAGAAACCCCTATCATGGTTATGATGAAATAGATTCATGCCATGCAAGTCAAACTTAACAAACTTGAGAAAGAAAAGGAACCTAAGGAGTTCTCCATGGAGGCCCTATGCCCTTTTCCATTCGATAAAAACTTGTACATGTTGTCATTCCCTAAGAGAGTGGAAATGCCTAAATATGATAAGTACGATGGAAACTCTGATCCTCAAGATCATGTCAGAGAATTTTGTACTCAATCTATGGAGTTCATGCATGAACCAACCTAATTAATGCATATCTTCCCTCGATCTCTGGGAGGAGCAACCAGTCATTGGTTCTCTAGGATGCCTCCTACAATCAAAACTTTTGAGGAGTTAATCAAATTATTCTATCAACAATACTCCTACAATATCCAGCATCCAGTTACCATGATCGACATCTGCAACCTGAAACAATATCCAGGAGAACCATTCCTGACATTTCTCAAGAGATGGAGGAAGAAATTTTATCTATATGCTAGACCTATTCCAAAAACTAAGAAACTATAAATCTTCATCAATAATATTATTCTAGAAATCAACTACTCTTTACAAATGCAAAATCATACATCTTTTGAAAAGGTGGTAGATAATGTGATCAAAATTGAGAAAGTACTTATGAAAAAAGGAGACATCACACTTCAAAAGGACAAGTATGAATCTGGATCTAGTTCTAAGGATAAGAACACAAACTGGAATAAGAATAAAGGCATTGTCACTAATGGCATTGTTGATACTCTTCGTGCCCCATCCAAGGCACCCGCTTTCAATCTCATTATTGGCACCCAAGCCATAAAAGCTTCTGAATAAAAAGTAACAAAGTCCAACAAAAAGTCATTTGAATATAAAATTTGGGCTTCAGATCCTAAACACAAGTTTACTCCTCTTGGAGAGTCCTTGGAATTTTCTATGAAAACTTTGTTGGCAAATAACATCATCTCTTTGCCTGAGATCTGACAATTTGATCCCAAACCTAAACTGAAGTGGTGGAAAGAGAATGACTTATGTGACTTCCATCGTAGTAAGGGTCATAAAACCAATAACTGCTTGTGCTTGATACATACCATACAAGACAAAATTGATAATGGAGAAATCACGATTGACAATTATAAAAGTAATAATGATCATACAACATTCATGAAACCATTTCCAAAACATGGTAAAGAAGATTCATCTTCTCAACCTAATATGGGTGCTAAAGTCAATTATGCCTACTTTGGAAACAATGCTATTATCAATATGGTTGAACCATGCCTATCTGAGCATTGCAATGTCATCACAATTGTAAGAAAAGATAGAGAAAATCAATCAGCTAATGCAGTTACTCGATCAAAAGCTCAGGCGCATCCTGCAAGGACAAATCCTAGATTCATCAAATGTCCCTAAGATGCCTTTCAATCTCTCTTCCGCTTCTAAATAGAAGGCTGCATCTAAATCTTCAAATCCTAAAGACACGAGGCCTACATCATACAATATTGTTCAACAACTCCAACATACCAATGCAAAAATCTCCATGTTTGAGTTGCTTCGGATATCTCCAGCTCATAGAGCCATTCTAGACAAAGCTTTGCTCGGATCCAATGTTCCTGACAACCTTGATTTAGATAGGTTCCAGACTATGTTTGGTCATCTTATGTCTCCACAATATATTTCCTTTTTAGAGGAAGATGATACCTCCTTCAGCCATCCACATAACCAGCCCTTGCATATTGAAGTCTTGATCCAAAACCATTGCGTCAAACATGTGTTGATAGATGGGGGTGCTGGTCTAAATATTTGTTCTTATAGCTTAATCACACAAATGGTATTTTTAGAAATGGCCATTGATCCTAGAAAGAAGATAACTATCAAATCATATGATGAGCAAGAAAGATCCTCCAAAGGCATAATTGTCTTGCCTATCAGAACAGGTCCAGTCATAAGAGATACTACATGTCAAGTTCTTGATCTACCTTTGGCTTACAACATCCTTCTAGGGAGACCTTGGATACATGAAATGAAAGCTATTCCTTCTACATACCATTAGTGTTTGAAATTTCCTTATGAAGGAGTAGAGGTAACCATTCCAGCTGACGTATCTACAACTTGCAATGCATTAAAAGAAAGTGCAGATAAACTTGTTCCTAATAATAGAGAATCTTTCACTAAGCAAATAGAAGTAGCATCCACATCCAAAATGGAAGACATTGCAAAAGAGGTCACTATCAAAGAAAATGGTATGGGAGAATATACTATAGAGCTAGTCTTATCTTTGACATCTCTCCCTATCTCACCTAAGTCTTATGGGAAAACTCTAAAATAGTCCAAACCAGAATCCAAAGAACCTCTTGAGGCATATAAAGGAAATTTTGTTGTAGAACAAGTATCCAAACAAGAGTTTGAAGAGGATGAAGATGTACTTGCATGGCTATACAAAGATGAACCTGAATCCCAAATTATTCAAACATGTGACTCTAGAACACCAAAGATCCCTTCTAAGTCATATGGTCTAGGGGAAAAATTGATCATGAAAATGGGATATACAGGAAAAGGACCTCTAGGACTATAGGGTAAAGGTCTTCTATCACCTCTTGACCATCGTGGCCAAAAAAACAAGAATACAATAGGTCTAGGATATAAGAAAAAGCCTTTATATCTTAACAAGAACTCCCCACATGTCTTAGAACAGATTGAACCAATGGAGGAAACAATACCATAGTTTGATAGTGATGATTCTGACACTACTGAGGAGCTCATTCCTTATGAGCATTTTCCTAAAGAAATCAAAGACCTTCTTGAAGCAGAGGATGACCCAATCAAAAGAATCAATGTAGTAGACACACAAGAACCTACTATGAAACAAGAGACAGTTGCACCACAAGAACCAACTGATCTCAAGGGTAATCAAGCAGATAAAGAGGAAGGTGGTAGTTATTTTTAAATAGATTCCCATGAGTATGAATTCAAATCAAAATCTAAGGGTAACCCTTCTAAAGTATTCATCCCGACTTTACACATGTTCTAAGATTTCCTAAAAGTCCTGAATCAGAAGATAAATCTAATGACTATGAATGGGGAGTCATTCCTTAGGAAGATGAGCTTATTATAGAGAAACATGTTGATGTTATTCACCAATATGTATCTCAACCCAACATAAGTCTAGAGAAAAATAATGAACTTAATGAGTCTTCTCCACCGATGCTTGCAGTGGACTCCCATAATGACATTGAGCCTATTCATGAATTGAACATCTTGAGTTGTAATATCACCTTCGAACTCAAGCATCAGGTTAGGAACAATGATGAAAGATCCATATCCATAAACACTATCTCCCAATCCTTTCCCACTTTGACTATCCAACATCCTGACCTTCTTGACCAAACTTCCACGAATTTGAGCCAAGGTATCTATACTTTCTCGAATGACTATGCCCTTGCTTGCTACCTAAATGTAGTTGAGCCTATTAGGACTTCCATCAGTGAATTGAGCATCAACATGAAGGAGTCAGACATCAACTATCTTAGTCAAAAGAATAAGATTAAAAATAAAATGAAAAAGAGTTCTGAGGGTGAAAACCACTTTGTGGAAGTCTCAAAACCTACAAAAGTAAAAATAAAAGACATATTTGAAGGTGAAAACCTCTTTGAGGCACCTAAGGATGAGATATTTGATGACCTTCCAAGTCATTTACATGACATATCTCTAGTTCTAATTGAGCCCACTCAATCTATCAACTTGGGAACAACAGAGGAACCACAATTGATCCATGTAGCACAATCCTTATCAGAAGAAGAAAAGCAAAAATTTACTACATTCTTAACAGAGAAAAAGATCAACTTTGCATGGAAATATTCAGATATGCTAGGGTTGGATCCTGATCTTATAATGCACCATTTATCTATAGCTCCAGGGGTCGAACTTGTTAAGCAAAAATTGTGAAAGATGCATCCACATGTTGCACTCTTGGTCAAAGTTGAATTAGAGAAACTACTAAAAAATGGATTCATCCATGTTATTGACTATGCTGAATGGATCTCAAATATTGTACCTATTTCTAAACTAGATAAATCATTCAGAGTGTGCACAAACTTTAGAGATGTGAGTAAAGCATGCCCAAAGGATGATTTTCTGCTACCTAACATTGATATGATAGTGGACATGACTACTAGTTTCAAGATATATTCTTTAATGGATGGTTTCTCCAGATATAATCAAATAAAAATTGCTCCAGAGGATCAAGAGAAAATTGCTTTCACATGTGCATGGGGTACCTTCTATTGGAATGTCATGCCATTTGGGCTTAAGAACGTTGGTGCTACATATCAGAGAGCTATGACATCTATTTTTCATGACATGTTGCATCGAACTATGGAGGATTATGTTGATGATACCTTAGCAAAATCTATGATAAGAGTTGAACATCTAAATGACTTGAGCAAGATACTAGACAGAATGGACAAATTTAATCTCATACTAAACCCTAAGAAGTGTGCTTTTGGTGTCACTTCTAGAAAGCTCTTAGGATACATAGTTTCAAAGAAAGGCACTGAAGTTGATCTAGATAAAGTCAAGGCTATAATGGAGATGCAACCCCTGAGGAATATCAGTCAAATGAGAACATTAAAAGGGAGAGTGCAATCTATCAGGCATTTTATATCCCAACTAGCTGACATATCACAACCTTCTACAAAAATATTACATAAAGGTGTGACTTTTGCATGGAATGAAGAATGTAAGAAGAACTTTAACCATATCAAGAAATATCTTTCAAATCCTCCTATTTTGATGCCTCCTATACAAGGGAAGCCATTAATCTTATATGTCTCCACAAAAAATACATCACTGGGGGCATTGCTAGCACAACATGATGAGAATAAGAAGGAAAGAGCTATATACTATATCAGTAGAACATTGGTTGCATATGAAAAGAACTACTCAATGATTGATAAAGCTTGTCTAGCTATGATCTTTCCATCATAGAAACTGAGACATTTTATGTTAGCTCAACCACTCATTTGGTAGCTAAGATAGATCCACTAAAGTACCTGCTAAGCAAAGCTGCCCTCACAGGTAGATTAGCTAAATGGGTCATGCTCTTAAGTGAATTTGACATTGAATATATTGAATGAAAAGCTATTAAAGGCCAAGTTATTGCTGATCAATTGGTGGATGCACCTATGTTTGATGATACTCCAATGCAAATGGAATTCCTAGATTCCTCTATCATGAATCTTTCTTATAGAGAATGGCAATTATTCTTTGTTGGCTCCTATACACATAATGGATCTGGAGTGGGCATATTGTTCATAACTCCTCAAGGATACTCGATACCTAAAGCATTCAGATTAAAGTTTCCTTGTACAAACAATATTGCTAAATATGAAGCCCTTCTTAATGGTATGAAAATAGCAATTGAGTGGAGAGTGATAGAGTTACACATTCATGGGGACTCACAACTTGTTATCCATCAAGTCAATGATGTGTACCAAACAAAAGATGAAAAGCTCATTCCATATAAGAGAATGGTAGATGATCTAAAGAAGTATTTCATATCTATCACATTTGAGCAAATTCCTAAAATAGAGAACAAGGCTGCCAATGCAATGGAAATGCTATCTACTTTATTACAATAGCCTGAATGATGTGTACCAAACAAAAGATGAAAAGCTCATTCCATACAAGAGAATGGTAGATGATCTAAAGAAGTATTTCATATCTATCACATTTGAGAAAATTCCTAGAACAGAGAACAAGGCTGCCAATGCAATGGAAACACTATCTACTTTATTACAACAACCTGAACACGAGCTATGCTATGAGTTCCTGGTGGAAACACTATCTTGTCCTGCATATGATTCCCTTGAAACCTGCTTGATCTACACTGTTGTTGGTCATGATTCATCTTGATACAAAAACCTTTTCTCCTATCTCCAAGACCAAATCATTCTTGATACCTTTAATCACCATGAGAAATGATACCTTATCCGCAATGTGCCCTGGTATGTCATCATTGGTAACAATCTGTACAAATGAGCTCTAGATGATACACTACTTAGATGTTTAGAACGGGAAGAGTCTCAATGTGCACTAGAGGAAGTCCATGAAGGTATATGTGGGTCACACTTGAATGGTTTAACACTAGCTCGAAAGCTTATTAGGGCTGGGTACTATTGGCCTAAAATGGAGAAAGATGCAATCAAGTTTGCTAAGAACTGTCAAAAGTGCCAAGTACATGGTAACTTAATTCATGCTCCAGGGAGAGATCTGATTCCCTTTACTACACAATGGCCTTTTCACCAATGGGCATTTGATCTTATAGGATCCATACATCCTCATTCTTCTAATGGACATATCCATATCATAATAGCTATAAACTATTTCACAAAATGGGTAGAAGCAGTCCCCTTGACTCAAGTAATCGGCAAGAAAATTTCTATGTTCATTTTGAACTACTTCATTTGTCGGTATGGTATCCCTCATTCTATAGTCACAGATAATGGTGGACAATTAAAAAATAGAGACTTAGATGATCTATGTACCAAATTCAAGATTACACAACATTGGTCATCTATCTACTATCCTCAAGGGAATGGATAAGCAGAGGCTTCAAATAAGAATCTATTGAAAATCTTGCATCAGACAGTTAATAAAATAGGAAGAGATTGGCACCTCATGATCAATCCAGCTCCCTAGGCCTACAGAACAAGTATCAGAATGCCCACTAGGGCTATACCATTCACTTTAGTTTATGGGTCTGAAGTGGTACTGCCTATTGAGGTTGAAATCCCATCACTAAGAATTAGAATGCATGGTCTAGTAACTGATGATGACTACATAGTGTCTAGGTTACAAGAACTTGAACTACTAGATGAGTGCAGACAAGTAGCGTATGATCATATCAGGGTGTATCAAAAAATAATGTCTAGAGGCTACAACAAGAAAGTCAAGCACAAAGAATTTCAGGTTGGCGATCTAGTTTTGAGAGAAAATCTTAAAAATCAATCACATAGAGAACGCAAGGGGAAGTTTGAACCCAACTGGCTGGGTCCCTTTGTAATCACTGCTACTTTTGGCTCTAGTGCCTATCAAATCTCAACAATTGAAGGAGAATAACTCCAAGAACCAATCAATGTTCTCTATTTGAAGAAATTCTACGCCTAAGGCATTCAGTCTATGGTAAAATGTCATGAAAAAAATTATAAAAATCTGAAAAAGTCCTGAAAAAATGAACATCTTGGTGAAAACCTAGCAATAGGCGCCTTGATGATTCAAAAAAAAATTAAAAAATATCAAAAGTACAAAATAAAAATAAAAATGGAAAAGTACAAAAAAAATAAAAATGGAAAAGTACAAAAAAATTGAAAAAATGAAAAATACAAAAAAATGAGAAAATAAGAAAAAGTTCCTTGGTGAAAACCTAGAAATAGGCACCTTGGTAGCAAAAATAGAATCTCTACCAAGATGGTGAAAACTTAGAAAATGGATGCCACTTGTTTCAAAATGCTCCATCTATAGTGCAATCTTGGTCTTTCCTAACCTTCAATCTTGCTTTAGTTTGTACATATCTCTTGGTTTGTTCCCGCATTCCTATTTTCAATAAGTTGGTCTGTACACCATTGGCAAAAGCATTTGTATCCTATCAATGTTTCAAACTTGGGGGCAATCAATGTCATATCCTATGGTCTCCAGTATACCTCAGACGTGTTTTAGCCAGTTAGAGTCCTTTGAAGCTTCATCTGAGTCGGTCAGTCAGTCTCCTCTCCAGAAAGGATTTTGCATCTACAACAACCAATCAAACATCAACACAAACTGAAAATAATCTATGCTTTACATGTTTTTATCTCCTTGTATGCTTATTGAGTCGCATTGAGATTTCTACATATTTTTTTCCCTTTGAGCTCTTTGATGATGTCCTTTATCAGATTTAGAAATTGATGACTAGGGGCAAAATATTTTCTTTGTTTTCTGCTTGTATGTGAAAATCTAACAACTTTGGAAATTTTGGATTGAAATGGTGTCCGTCTGTAAGAGTCTCCATCTCAAATTGGATGGCCATGAGTACCTCGACCATTGATACTTATAAAATTCAAGGAAGTTTGATCTAACTATTGTCTTTTTGAGTGAGTTCTTTCTCCTACTGTGAAACACGATCTTGCCTAAGGAGGTGAATGATAAAGGGTCACTACGGGTAATTCACATTGGATTTAGAATGATCTCTTGATTGTTTGATGTGTTTGTAGCGCAAGGCATATCAGGTCATCACGATGTGTATGTTTTGATGCTTATACAAATTGCTATATTAAAATGGACATGATATTCAGGTCATCCTGACGTTTGTGCCTTGGTGCTTATATCTAATCTGACATTCCGAAAACATAACCGATATTCATATGTCCATGGTTGTCTAGCCAATGGGCATTGTATTGATTCTTATGCACACAAATCAATATTCATATGTCTATGGTTTCATCACTAGTGGACATTGTATTGATTTATCCAGTTACCTAAAAATTCAATGATGAGAATGACTGACACATTATCAGTGACTAGGTCCTAGGTCTTAGGTTGCATTTCATTTTGCATGTCTCTTTGCATTTTTCATATTTGCATGATTTCACAATGGCTGAATAAAATTCAATGCTTAAATGATTCTTCAATCGCATCTTCAAATCTAACAAGTGCTGAAATCTCACACGAAGGTCTCTTCACAGAACCACAAGCAGTTACATCCTACGTTAAACATCTTTTTGAACATATGATTGAGTACTTGTCTTCATCAATACCTGCAAAACATATCATGTGTATCATTGCATTTACATTCCATATCATAATAATCATTTCATTACATTGCATCACATACCTGTGCATCTATCATTGCATAATCAAAAGCATACATTTACATACATCATTTACATTTTCATAGATCCATACATTTGAAAGAAATCATTGCATTGCATAAATACATACATATATTCTACACTACAAATCAGCATATAAACATCACATGATATCATCATAAATCAAATATGACAAGTACAAATGAAGTCATAACCAAAATCTCGATCTCATATCTATCTATCTATCTATCTATCTATCTATCTATCTATCTATATAACTTGAAACTAGTCAAGGGTGCACTACTGACACAATGTACAAAAGAATGAGCCAATATGAGCTGTCAAAAGATCAGAACAATATATCTATGGACAAACAGAGCAAAAATATCAAAATATCTAGACAGGTCAGCTGTCATCCTGCTCCTCTGCATCTGGTGGAGGTGGTGATGGTGCATCAGGTACTGCCTCGGCTCGAGGTGCTCTAGCTCCCTCTGATGCTATCATATACTCAGAGTAAGTAGGAACTCTCCAACCAACAAGAACAAGAACATAGTAGGTAGAAACATAATAGGCAACTTGAGAGGTCTGATGTGTCACCTCTGTCTGTAATCTCCTATTCTCCTCTCGAAGCTCAGAACGTTGTATGTCAGCCTCTAGAAATTTCTCCTCCCAGCGAGCACTTCATACCTTTAGGTCCTTGACATTTAATCTGAGTCATCTAATAATCTCATGTGGAGTCTGTGGTACACTATGATCTACATCTATTGCAGTCATATCAGTGTCCCCAACTGGCTGCTCAGTAGTCTCTGCTCTCTGCACCTTATGGTGTCTAACCTCAGCACCAAGATCAAAACTGGTATCACCCTATAAAGGATCCTGGCCAACACCTACATCCTACTCTGCACCTAGTACCTCATATGCGCTCCCAACATTTCCTAAAGTGCCACTCTCCCCTCTAGTCGATCTCCTCCGCCAAACTACAGGTCTGCCTGTTGTAGTACTAGTAGGGTGAGGTGGTCTCATCTGTCCAGATGGTCTTTGTGGAGCTGTCATGACCACTCTCGGCCTTAGAGGTGTAGGTTGGGGCATCAGAACCTGTGCACCTATACATCTCTACCCTCTACCCATTGGAGCACCTGTAACATCCATAGCCTCCTCCATAGAAGGTATCAACTCTGTCGGATCTAAAAATCTATGTATAGGATGCTTTGGAAGCCAAGCTATGAAACCATCTGTCACACCAGCATTTGGAACATCTACTTGGTAATCCCAGTCCTTGCCAACAATATTGCTATACTCTTGGGTACAAAGAGCATATGATAACTAAGGGCCCCATCCTAATCTGAGCTCTCTCAGAATCTGTGCATAAGCAACATGCTCCTATGGTGCATCCTGAATGATGCCATACTGCCTCCATACTCTAGTGATAAGGAAGTACTCCAGAACTACGGTAGACCACCCAATCAGTACATGACTCAGAAAGAAATAAGTAAACTGCTCCTTCGCAGTAGGCTAGGCCTCTATAAGCAAGTATGGTCTTGATTAAGGGTGCTCCCCTTAATACCACAAACACATAACAGAAACATAGAAACAAAAACAACAATATGCAAGAATAGAAAATTGGCTTCTTATTATCTCCACAAATGTGGAATTACAAACTTTCAGAATTACAATATGCAAAGCCACATGGGAATTCCCTTACAATATTCTGTAGGACAAGTCTCAAATCAATACCCAGATCTACTACCCAGAACTACCCTAGACAACACTACGGGCCTTCTTTATATAGGCAATTTCCACCGCCCGAGAAGGTTCCAAAAATTTAGCCCTTAGGGCCGACCAAACTTAGAATTATTTTATTTTACAATTTATTACATCAAAGTCGGCTCAAAATGACTTTTGAAACCCAAACATAAATTTTGAAGGAAAATTATTTTCCGCCATTTTAGATGACCCAACTTCCAAAGACCATAAGTTATCGCCAGTTGACCCGATTGACTATTATAACCCCATTCTAGAAATGCCACGAAGCACTCTATAGGCTTGACTTATGCAAGCGCCCATCACCCAAATTTTCAACCTCATCCGGGGCCTCTAAAGCCTTCAAAACTGAGTTCAAAGTTTCTGTACCCTGCTGCCAATACCGAAAATCTTCAATATCTTCAAAACTAGACCTGATCTAGCCATGAAACTTTACCGGCAGGCTGATACAACTGAGATGAACCTCCACATGTGAAATCAAAACATTACAAGATCGTATGACCAACTTACTAAAAATAGCAAGTTTCCATAAATAGCAGCCCTACACAAGATAGCCCTTATTGAATTCAAAAACAAAAATATTTTTGGGTGATGCAAGATTGCTCTTACACCCAGGATGCTCCTGCATCAGGTCTCCATACTACAAAAGTCATATCATCGAGGCATTGCCTCCAGTACTCTACATGGCCCATGTGAACCTGTGTAACATATCTAGAGTATACATAAATGACCAGCTCCTACGGCTGGCACTATGTCTGACACACTAGTCTACATACTGAGATGTGCTCCCAGGCCCATATCTGAAGTACTAATGCACCAGAAGAAAATGACTTGCTCTCGTAATACATGATCTCGTGCATCTCAGAGAACATATGTGCTAGCATGCACTGATCCCAAGCTAACTTAGAAGGAGTCACCATCAGTCGTGCCACCATCGGGGCCCAGCCCATCAATAGACCATTCTACTGACGGTTGGACATGATGATACCTCCTATCATGCCTACTATAATACACTCTAGTCTATGGATCTGCCCATAGTGCTGCACTAAAGTCTCCCAAGATATAGATCTAGTAAGTTGTGTGTCATCTCCAAACAATCTATGAAAAGCATGAAGACCAACATTCCCCGAAGTCACATAATCAGGATGAGGACCATGGAATCTTATACGCAATATCCTATATACATCCTTAGGTGTGACAATAATCTCTCAAGTGGGTAGGTGGAAAGTCTGGGTCTCTGAATGAAATCGCTCTATCAATGCAGTCAACAGTCCATGGCTAACCCTAATCTTGGGCAACTGAATTAGATACTCAAACCCACAGGAAGCAAGATGTACCCTCATAAGGTCAGGCAGCAAAACACAGAGTCTCTAAGTCACAGGATGTGAGATGCGAACATGAACATCAGGATAGATAACCTACACAACACATAAATAGGGAACCCTATCAGTAATTTGGATGAAAAATAGGCTACAAGTATAGAAATTGAAAAGTTCACTATCTCAGAAGGTACATTAAATGCTCAGCAATCTGTCTAAGAAATCAGAAAATCAAGAAATTTGACCTAAAAAGGTGTTTTTGGCTCGCTGTTTCCCATACGATAATTTAGACTGGCACCAAAAATCATACGAGTTTCAATAAGGTATCATATGATAAATCATGGTCATACGAGTTTCTAAGTCTTCCCATATAACAAAGGAGGGACCCGATGAAATGTCGTACGACTCTTGGGTCCCTCTCATACGAGTTTCAGGGGGTTCTCAAATGACAAAAGAAAGGAAATTGGAAAGTCGTACGAGTAATGAATGACAGTTGTACGAGTTTCCATGCATGCGATAATTGAAAATTAAAACGTACGAAAAACAACCTAAAAATGCTACAAACATGCAAAAATGGAATTTACAAAGAGGCACAGAGATCCACTTATCGAATGTCTGTACTGTGGAGATTGCTGATGCCTTTGGCTACGCTCAAATCAGTGGAAAGAGACATGTACCTTCATTTCAACGATTTTCTCGCTCTAAGGGCTCCGCAAGGTTTCAAAAGTCAAATGTGAAAAATGAATTGAAAATGACCTTTTTGGCCTTTATATAGCTTTTGAACTAATTTTCAAAAGTGCTTTGTTTTTCACAAAAATTGCACCCCTGGCTAATTTCGATGTTCTGAACTCATTTTTGGGATCAAAATCAAAATTTGAGATCATTTACTATGTCAAAATCATGATTTAAAATTTTCAGACCCATGGCGGTCAACTACTTGCATAATTGACCTTATAATCATCATAGAAATCCAGAATTTAACTTAACTGATTATCTTACATCAAACTATCAAAATTTCAACTTGGTCACTCATGGTCAACTCATGGTCAAACTTAGTCAAAATTGGTCTCCAAGACCTCCAAACGATGCAGAATGCATTCTCAGACGTGTATAACCACTTCTCAAATCAATTAACATGCTTCTAAACTATAATGCTGACTTTTCTTGTCAGATTTCAATTTTAATCCCGAAGGGGGCATGGTATTGTGCATCATTCAAGTCTGTAAATCAAATCTTCTCTCAGTGATCAAGACAACAACCACGTCTAGTTGCTGATTCATCTAAAGACCTCGTTGCTTGGGGCAAATCTATCATTGCTTGGGGCATATCAGATTCATCGAGATCCATATCAATCTAGCATCCTAATCTATCTTATAAACTGTAACAACTTTTCGTAACCATCGGTTCATTAGTGTTATTTCCTTGGTTCTTCATAGCTGAAGGGTTCAGATGTGATACCAATATGGTTCCTTTGACAATCAGGTCTAGAATCGGTCACTCGCCTCTTCGTAATCATAAGGTTCAGAATCAGGCATTTTGATACTTTTTCGTAATCATCGGTTCATTGTTGCTATAGTTGACATCACCATGATTCTTTGGTCAACCAAGACCTGAATCAGCTTTTCCAAATCTTTCAATCGGTTTCTATCTCAGAATCAGTTTATTTTTTAAATCAGTTTCAATATCAAACATAGATTAATCTTTGAACCACTACGCTTCGCACAATGATTCAAAGAGGGGCAAAATGTAATACCCCAAAAATGGGCTATAGGTTCATTAACCTCCTACATCCTCAAATCAAATGAAATCGACATCGAAGTCCTAACCTAAGGCACATCTGCACATCGAAAACTTAATTGATTATCCTAATTCTGTATCGGAGAATATTCCTAAAAATATTCCTATTTATCCTAATTATCTTTAATATTAATGATTATTTGGCGATAAATCTTTTTTATCCTAAAGTTTGATTAATTGAATATGATGAATATTTAATTAATTAATTTAATATTGCCACTTAATTATTTAATTTAATTACATTTATTCCTAAATGATATTATTTAATTCTGACAATAAATAAAAAATCTTATGACTAATTGATTAAATTCCTATTTAATTAATTAATGTTAATTGTCAAATTTAATGATATAGTTTTAAAATAAAAGTTTGATTTAATAATTGATTAACCCATAAATCAGTTATTCTTAAATTTAAAATCAGTTAAGTTGAGAATAAATCACTTTATTTATTTAATTAATTTATAATGATCTATGCACATTCAAAGAACAATTAAACTTTGAATTAGAAAATCAATTCAAGTTGTTGTAAATTTAAACTCAACTCTATTTTGAGTTGAAAGCTGATCTCAACTTCTGATTCGAGTTAAAAAGCTATTCTTGCATGATTTTGCATGATTATGTGAGTTGATGTAATTCTGATTTCTTGTTGACTCAAAAATCAATCTGAGTTCATCAAGAGTGATTTATGACTTTTCTCCATGCACCCTCAAGCCCTGGATTTCTATAAAATTAAGGCTTCAACTCTTCTAAAGGGATCTACGAAATTGCATCCTCACGCTGGCAAATTTGCGACTGAAGAATCCATCTTTTGTGAATCCAAGCTATTATGAGATTTTCATTTGTTTTGAAAATTCATATCATTTAGCATATCATTCTTAGATCAATTGCATATCATATCAATTTCATCTAGATTATTTTCATATCCAGTTTTTCATCTAATTGCATAGAAAATACAAAAATATAGATTAAATCTGCATTCATTTCATATCTATCTTCTGCATTCAAATCCTTCATTTAGGTGTTGCATTGTCATTGATCTCGGTCTAATATGAGAATACATACTCGCATATACTAGAAGGCAGTAAATCGCCTAGTTAGTTTAGTTTCAATTATTTGTCAGATTTTAATTTTTGCTAACTTCTAATGTTTTACTGAAGTGTTGTGTCCACAGCTAGGTACAAAATTCACACACACAACTAGCCTCCTAAGCATTAAGTGGACAAGCTAAGGTTTTGGCATTTAATGAACATTGTTATGATTATCAGCTATATTTAATATTCAATAATGTCATTCTGAATCAACTTTACCAGATGTTCATTGCATGAAAACCTTCATTTTTCTCTATTTACGATTAGATTGAGTAACCTATTCAATTTTGACATGTTCTCTATCTTTAAATGGAAATAAAAAAACTTTTAACATAGCCAGAAAGATCCTTAACATGAGTATAACTTCCTAGTATATGGTTTGAATAAAATGGAAGCCTATGCCCATAAGAATGATTCTTAAAAGTGAGAGGAACAATTATAGGAATAACAGAATGTGGATGTTAAGAATTGGATTCTAAATGACGTTCTTGCATATATCACTTACCACCAGGATCCTATTTCTTGAATTTAAGTGTTGAAAATTACAATTGATTGTAGCTTTTGTCTAGCTATTCTATAAATAGGAAGGAAATTCCTCAAGAAAATTGGTCTCATATATTTCAATGGGGGTAGGATAGTTATGAAATGAATTTGTTTAAAGCACATTAAAAACTTTGAAGCAAATGCAATTACAATATGTGTAAAGCTAAATTCCATAACTGTTATTGAAGTCCTCCGTGCATATGCTAAAATGAGAGATTTAGAACAAGGAATAGACCTTTGTTAAAGCACAAAGATGGAAAATTCGATAGATAACTAAGGATATGTGATAGTTCCTAATGCATTAATTTTAGAGACATCAGACAACAAGGGCAGATTTAGAGGTAGTAGATATGGGATATGGCTAAGTTCTATTTAAAATGTATCATTGACTAAATTTTGAAAAACGGAAAATAGAACAGATTTTCGTGAAATTTTTAGCATCTGTTCTTCATGATCTGCACATTTTGTAATCGAAAACCACAAAAAATTTGCAAAAAAAAATCACTGTATTTTGCAAATCTGAAAAAAAGACAAATTAACTTTCATTCTATTTTAGTACATTTTAGATGGAGCTAAGCCCCACCGTAGATATGTATTCTAATTGGAGCCGATTGAGTTGATTTCAATGCTTGCATTGAATATATTCTCGATAGAATTTCTTCAGCCGAGTACCCTTATTCACCCTTGTTTTCCAAGGATGGTAGATAATTCTAAATGAATCTAATAGAATTGGGTTTGTTTAAAAATAGTATTACTCTTCAGTTCCATGTGTATGTTCTCCGTTTCTTTATGACATTCTCATCAACAACCAAGGTACCTTATTTAAGCATATATATTATCATCATAAATGATCTTTGAGAAATTCACGTGAGCTGCAATATGTAGCTTTTTGAATCACTGATATAATTAAAGTGTATGATTAAAGTCATCTTATATATATATATAGATAGTTCATTTCGTGTTTATTTGAGATAGTAATAGGAATGTTACTATCATGTATCGAAACATATGGATTATCTTATGTAAAATTTATAACATGATAAAACATCTCAGTGTATAATTCGTAGTACAATCAACGTACTGAAATAAGAAGGCCATGTCTTAAGGGAAGTATGTTAACTTCTATATTTGAGAAATGGTATGGTCTTTTTGGCTAATAAAATTAATGGTAGTATGAAGCATATGAAGATCTAATATTTATGTTGTTCTTATACTTTGAACATGACTTAGGTGTTGGTTTGCATTGAATAAGTTAGTAATTATGTCTTTTATAGTTGGATGCAATAGTATAGTTTATATAGTGTAATTATATCAAAGTCAATAGTTTTAAGATTGTGATAATGGTATATGATATAAAGTTTTGTTTAATACATCTAAGTATAAGATTAGTGGATAAGTGTTAAACATGAGTTTTCCTATATTTTGTAATTATACAAAAAACACATTAGTGAGTAGATGTCAAACATAAGTTTTCTTATATTTTGCAATTATACTAAAGAACACATTATAACATGGTGAGTATTTATAATTATATGAATCATTTAGTCATAAGTGTCAAGTGCAAAAATTATGTAGTTTGAGATCCAAGCTACTACGGTAATAACAGGTTACATAATAAAGAAATAATATTAGAATATTGAGAATATTATTGCTACTAATAGCAGAGAGTGTCTATTACTCTAAATGAAGATATGATGAGTACACTGTTTCCAATTGTCTTGATTATAACTGAAACATTGACCATTCTTCATGCTAGTTGTAAGTGTTAACATATGCCTTTTAAGTTTCAAAAGAATTTTATTAGTTTTTTTAGGATATTGTTACGACTAGATCAATTGGGAAAGGGCTCGAACCCAATAAAAGTAACATCAAGTCATAAGACAATTCCAAAGGAAATCACAAGCAGTGAAATCAACTAGTAAAAGATGAACCAGCAACAAAAACTACCAGAGTCAACTTTAATATTTATTGTTGAATATTAATATTTGTTTAACTAATATATTTAAATTTATTATTGAGAAGAGGACACTATTGAGGACATTATCTCCATTATGTAATTTGTGAGACAAGTACATTGGGTGGAATGCATAAGGCATAGATGTAGACATCTGTTTTGATGCCTATGTAGCTAGCACCCAAAAATTGTGTAATCACCCTAGTGATTGTGAAATTAATATTTCAATTGAATTTGTACTTTCACTATTGACCCAAGCTACAAGAATTGGTAATATTATCCTCCTAATATAACTAAGGAGTTTCTTAGATTTGCAACTATTGTACAAGTGGTTCCTCCAAAAAAAATTGCATTTTCCCAATCCTCACATTCCACTTTTTTCAGAGAGGCATTTATTCTTAAAAAGCTTAATGAGACCTTAAGTGAGAAAATAGATTCTCCATCTATTTATTTATATACTATTTATCTTCTTTTAGCGCCTTTCCTTTTAATTCAAATTGACAAGACTTTGGGTTTTCTCTTATACTTTTTTGCAATCCTCGTCCTCTAGAAGTATATCTTGATCTTCAAGCACCATGTCCTTTGTCGAGGCTACTTCTTCTTCTTGTTCTACATTGTATAATTGAATGTAAGATTCATTCAAGTCTTATTGGTTAGTTGCGATTATTCTCCATTTGATGTGTGAGCTTAAAGACTTTCGAGGTATTTTTATTAGCGCACCATTTTCCTCAAAGTGCATGCTAGATATTACATCATGTCTTTTAAACTCCATGGTACATTCGTACACACTTTCTCCATTGTCCCACTTAATTTTCTTATCATATCCTTGTGTCCAATTTAATATAATTCCTTACATAGGTACTCCTTAGTTTCTCCCCAACTAGACTCAATCAATTTCTTTATCTTAAACGAGTGTTTGCAAACTAAACAAATGTATTTGTTAACACTACAATAACAATTACATATTTTTGAGATGAATGATGGATCATGTATTCTTAAACTTGTCTCGATGATCTTTACAAACTAGAGAAATTAAATGAAGGAATCATGAATTTTCTTAGTTTGCGATGACTTGTTATCAATTTGTGATTGTTATGTTTCTTGAGTAACTCGATGATGTCTAAAAATGACTAGAGAAACAAGGACTGGGGGCATAACATTTTCTTTGTCTTCTTCTTGTGGTAATAAATCTTATGATCTAAGGTGATTATATGAAATGAGTGTCTATGATAAGTCCCTCCATCATGATTGGAACGCCACATATACCTCATGTAGATCTCTAAAGTTTTGTTGATCATTAGTGTTTCACACTTAGTCATATATCTAGGCAATGATGGTTGGTCATCATTGTGACCGAGTCATCTTGTATAGGCCGAGTTATGTATTGTATACTTATCAAGCAGTAGTACTGCCGAGTAATGTCATGGTCACTATACGTTTGTATTATGCCTAGTATAGTTTTTGCTGAGTTACATATGCAATGATTATCGAGTGACAGGGATGATCAACTGATGCCAAGTACAGTGAATGTCGAGTACCCAGAATAACATTTGCCGAGTTAGCCAGAAATCACATAAGTTTGGAATGACACAATGATCGAGGTAAACCATTTTTTTTGATAATGGTGTTCTGTATTTTATTTGTTGAGGTAATTACAAAGGTAATTACGCATCCATCTTATAATCATTGATCCCTATGTAATACCTAGAGCCAATTAGAAAATTGTATAGCTTAAGCGGCAATAGAAATAAACCTGAACTATAGATCTTGAATCGTTAAGATGTTTTGGTTATTATATAAGGGAAAGATCTAAAACAAGAGAAGTGTGTGAATCAGAGAGAGAAAAGGAGATATTAAGATTGAATGAATACTATGAGTATGAGGAAATGATCAGAAAGATATATTCAGAATAGTCAAGTATTCAGACAGAGTTCAGTGACCAAGCAAAATAGTGAAAGGACAGAATCAAGAAAGATTAGATAGGAGAGATCACAAACATACAGTAAAGAGAAGATCTGTAATTAGCATATTAGTGCATACTGAAGGATCAGGTACTGAGACATTCTAACCAGTGTATCAGGGTAAATCTCTTAACCGAGTAGTCTTAACAAACTTTATGTAATCTCTTTACCGAGTGCTTACTTTGTTGTAAGTTTATAAATCCTTTAGCAAGGTAGACTGTATAAGTCTTTTAGATTTTAACAGAGCAAACCTTTCACAGGGTAGATCATGAATTGATCACATTTTGTAAGCCTTAATAGGTAAAACTTGTTACTGCAGTAGTGAAGATTTGTGGGTGTCATCCCCATGCCAATTTTACCTTTCAAGGGTTTTTGGGTTACCAAAATTTTGGTGTTATAAGTAATTTCATGTATGCTGCTTAACATGTTTAGTTGCTTAGAATGATCAAGTTTTGTTTATGTCATGCATAAAGTTTTATCAACATGAAAAGTTAAAGTAGGTAATATCTGATTCACCCCCCCCTCTCAGTATTACTTTCTCACTTATATTTCCAACAATTGGTATCATAGTTGCAAGGTTTCTCTTAAGAAAGTCTAACCACTTGAGGAAAAAGATCTTAAGATGGAAGCTTATAAACTGGGGAAGATCATAGAGAATCAAAAGATTGAAGTGCAACTAGCATTACAACAACTAGAAGCAGCCAGAGGGGAATTGAAGAAATCCTTGAGCAAGAGAAGAGAGGTTGCAATTCAACAAAATGAGCCACAGTACAAAGAAGAAGACATTGCTGGACTATTTGACAATAGTAACTCTGCAGAAAGTGATAAAGCTATAAAAGAACTACTGGAGAAAAATACCATACTAAATGATGACATTAGAACCCTAAAGAGAGAACAAGAAATACAATCTGTCAGACTTTGTGAAGTAGTGGAGCAGAAAAAGAAAGCTGAAGATGATAAGGCAATGGCTGAAGAAGACAAAAGACAAATTGCAATAAGGCTAGATGAAAGAACAAGTGACATGAAAAGATTGACTAATAATCAACTAGATATGGTAAATTAACTACTGATGGTTAATCAAGAATTGGGCAGGAAAGATATGGAAGTCAACCAGCTAAGGTTTGAAAATGATCAGAAAAAACATGAATTGAGAACTAAGAAAGAAATCAATGAAAGGATGAACAAACCTAATGAAGCTGCAAAGTATTTTGAAGAGTTGTTAAGATCACTTAGAAAATCTGGTGATAGATCTGGACTTGGACTGAATGAACAATCATCATCTACTGAAGAAGGTGAATCATCAAAGAATGGAGAGCAGAAGATTGCTAAACCAAAGAACAAAAAACCCACATGTCATCACTGTGGAAAGCTAGGACATACAACCAACATATGCAGAAGTAAACATGGTAATTCTGATCCTAAACCTAAGTTTAATGGACATTGTTTTAACTGCAAGAAGCATGGACATCAAGCACATGAATGTAGATCTAAGGCTACCAATTCATCCACTTCACCTAAGTTTCAAGGAAGTTGTTTCAATTGTCAAAAATTTGGGCACAAAGCATTTGAATGCAGATCTAGACCCAGGTGGTCATCAAATGAACAAACTAAGCCAGTCACAAAGCCTAACTCTTACAGTTGGGATTATAACACTTGGTATAATTGCCATTATTGAGGAAAATATGGACACATTAGAGAAAATTGCATGAAGACTCATTTTAGAGGTAAATCTAAGAGTTGGATGAATGGAAGCATGGTCTGTTACAAATGTAATAAGGTTGGTCACTTAAAGAAAGATTATAGATCACCCATGCTGAGCAATGATAAGAACCAGAATGAAGATATCCATGAGAAACTAAAGAATCAGATGGAAAAGACATGGAGGAAGAAAGAAGAAGAAAAATCAAGCGAAGCTAGCACATCTGCAGTCACCCAACCCAATGGATCAGGTGATCACACTTCTTCTAACTAAGCATGGAAGGTATGTTTGGAACTGAGTCTTGCAAAGTTTTATTTTTCATCAGTTCCTAGCATAGAATTGAGAAAAAGTCCATATCTGCATAGACAAAGATGCATTAGGACATATTTGAGAAAAATAGAAAATTTCATTTTTGATGCTGAGCATTAGTGTCTTGACTGAGCTATCAATGTTTGCCAAGCACCTGTTATGGCTGAAATGCTATATATGCCGAACTGTATCGCAATGGTTATATCGACCGAGTTTGTGTTTAAGCTGAGGCTAACATAAGTTTGCCAAGATAGTTGTATTCCACCAAAACTTGTACGGAGAATTTATGAGGTCCTAATCCTAATTTTTCAGATTCTATAAAGTGGAAAGTTGCTGTTAATTTTATTTCACCAAGCTTTTGAGATTTCAGAGAGCGATTTAGAATTTGTGCAACTAGTTGAAGAAAGGTGATTCCAAATTTTTCAGCATGTCGTTGGCAAAAATCATCTACAGGTTACTGATTAAAAAGGTACACTACCAAGTAAATATTCATTTTCAAAAATTACTATTTAAAATAGCATCATCTTCATCCGCACCAATCAAGAAACAAGGGATGGAAGTTTTTAATGTGCAATTAGTAAGAAATGAAGTATGCAAGCCGAAAGTTTTCAAGACAATGTCAGAGAGTGTGATTAAAGGAGATTTAAAAGAAGCCCTATCTTCCATTCCAGAGAATGTGTTATTAATGAATGACGTTAGCCTTGCTACATGTGTAAAATTAGAGAAATTGGTGATTACGAGATCAGGGAAGCTTATGACAGGTTATGTGTCAATGAAGTGCTGAAGCTGGAACATAAGGTTGTTGCCGATCAAGGGTTAGTGCATGCCCTAGATTTCCTACAAAATTTTAAAGTGGAATGGATAAAGATCATTTTGAGTCGAGTACACGACATGCATTTATGGTTGGATGACAGACCAGTTAAGATTACAAAGGAGATGATACATCAAGTCACTGGATACCCTACTATTGAAGGGAAAAGAATGATGAAATGTGCAAGTAAGGAAGATATTCAAGCTAACACTTAGGCAGTTTGGAACAAACGAGGAATTACAATTTCCACGATAACCGATCTGGAAATTGACTTTGCTATTAGAGTCATCTCGCACAAGTTCTATCAATCTAGTTGATTGGACAACATCCCATGTATGGCAATGGACCAGGCATGGAAGATAATCAAGAAAGGACACACGTATGACCTTGCCGAGCTCCAGCTAACTCAACTTGCCAAGAACTTGAACTCCATCGCTACGACAAATAATTCTATGTGTAAGTTTAGTTCCTTACTGATCTGCTTATTCTTCTATGTAAAGAAGTATTTTCCTACACATGGAGGTGTTATATGGGATAAGACGAGACCCATCATTGTTCAAATTAATGAATTTATGAATCAATTTGGAGATAATTTTAATGGAATAATGGACAACTACTTTGTTGAGTTTAAGAAGAAGATGAGAAAAAGGACTAGAGTCCCTGTGTCTTTAATTGAGAAATACAACAAGGATATATGTTTTCTAGTAGACACAGATTTTACCTATGCACAGGCAGTCCTACCTAGGGTTTCATGGTTAATGCCATTACCTTATGAACTGAACATAGATGAAGCTATTGCTACAATCATAGCCCTCTTAGCTAAAGAAATTGATAACAAAGCATCATACTTTGCAACATTTACTAAAGCCAAATCTAAGATCTCTTTGGGATTATTGGCTACCACCACTGAAAGGAAAAGAAAGAAGATAGTAAAGAATTTGGAAAATTATGTGAAAGAATCTGGAACAGATGCACCATTAGAGTTGACCCAAGGATTGGGAGAAGATGAACCGAGTGAAAATAGTGACAGTGAAGAAGAAGAAGAGGAAGAGAAGAAACCAGTGATTGTCGAGCCTCCTCCAAAGAAAAAAATATTAAAACCTAAAGTGTCATCAACACTTGCACTTAGGCCTAGAACAAGAAGGAATGCAGTCGAGACTCCTAAGATGCCACCTATCTCTGCTAAGTGAAAACCTGCACTACCCAAGGCAGTGCCGAACAAGGTTATGAAGAGGCCTAGAAGGAAACTTGTTTTAACACAAGATGATGATGAAGAAACTGAGAGTGATGAAGAAGTAAAAAGGAAGGTTACACAACAGGGCACACAACAACTCACTGTTGATGAATTATGTCAAAAGATTACTAGCTCTACAACAGTGGATGAGCTGAAAAGATTAAAATTTGGGAACATAAGCATAGGAGATAAAGAGAAAATAGAAGAAGCTATTCTTGAAATGTTGTGCACTTTCAAGATGCTACCTATTCAAATTGAAAATAGAATTCCCAAGGAGTTATGCAACAGAGTTGCATAGAAATGGGACTATGCCCTGCAAACTGAAAAGCAAATAAGGGAGAGTACGTTAGCACAAGTTGAGTCCACTCTCTCCCCTCTAACCATTAAAAAGGTCATTGAACAATACAGAGGTAAGTTTGATCCCAAACTTAGAGCCTATCTAATCCTTCAACACAAGGTTGAGGATGTTGTACAAGAAAGCATAAAAATTTGGAAGATAGTGTTTGGTCTGTTGATTGATAAGGATGAAGGAAAGGTTGCAAGTATTTCAAAAATTGTTGAGCCTGAAATCAAACAAAACAACATGGAGACTGGAACTCCTAAGGTAATGGAAGTACATGACAAATCTGAGGTTCACATTGTTGACATAACTGAGGAGAGCCCCACAAAGAATTCATTTTTGACCAAGGAAAATTTAAAGAATAAGGAAACAAATGATACACCCTTGCCAGGTAGCAACACAGTACTTCTATAGGTCATGGATTATTCAACAATTGATGGCACACAATCTGTTGATGTGAATCCTACTCTACCTGAAGTTACAACAATTGATAAGTTAGTCGGTACAAGCCTTACCGAGAAACCCATTAATTTGGTACCACTAACTCAATCTGCAGATGCTGAGGAAGACGACAAAGTAGAAAGAAAAATCCAAAGTCCTCCTATGGAAGATAATAGAAAAGCAGAACAAGTAGATAAAATAGATGGACATGCTGTTAGCTCTCATGCCGAGGAGAAGGGAAAAAGAGAAGAAAGTACCAAAGAAAAATCCATTAAGGAGCAAGAGCCAAAGGAGCAAGACGCAATACAAGCTCTTGTATAGATGCTGAGTGGACGCACCCCACCTAGAGCACAAAAGGAGATAACCAAGGTAACAATTGATGAGGACATTGTTATTCCTAAATGGGATACCGACAATCTATCTTATGAGCAATTGCAGATACTGAAGGACTTGCTGACAAGGAAAAGAAGACAAGCAAAACTCTGAAGGGAACATCAACAAAAATAGGTTCTTTATGAAATCAAAGATATATTTAATGAAGTTTATGACTTATTAGATGTAAATAGTTTCACCCCCATTTTGGAACAACTTGCACACATTGTTCAAAAAGTCAATAATGAAGTTAGTTGTGCAAGTGATAAGTTATTTGAGTGGTCAGAATGGAAGTTTGAGACCAAAATGTTAGAGAAAGTCTCTGCCAAGATAGTAGTGAAATAGGTTGAGCTGTCTACTTTGGTAATGGAGACCAAAGAGGTAGTTGTGAATGGAAAGTCTCTATTGGCCAAATTTTGTAATGTTGAATTGTTCACCGATGAGAACCAATGATTGGTTGATACACTGAAACAAGAACTTAAAGCTACCAGTCAGTCTCTGAGCTTGGATGTAGAAACCACTGCATCACATTATGCCAAAATCATGCAAACCCAAGGTAAATTAGCCGAGCTGATGGCTAATGATGGCAAGATTCATTCTCGCCTACTTTCTATACAAACTGTGTTAACACCTCATTTGGAGGGCTTACAGAAAAAGGTAGTAAAGGATAGGGAATTAAATCAAAGTAATCCACACCTATCCACAACCAAGAGCCTCATCAGTCTAGCTGCTGATCTAGAAGTGTAGACGTAAGTTTTAAACATCCCTTCAACAACTTGGGAGACTACACTACACATGGTCATGGTGCTGCATAAACCTTTTCTGGAGCAATTTTGGGAGTTACCTACTGATGAAGAGATTTTTCGTGTCAAAAACAAGGGGGAATCATCATGACATAAGTAAGGACAAGGACATGACAGGGACAGGTAACACAATTTTCAATGTATATATATCTTAGGGGGAGTATTAGGCTAATACAAACATACTTTTGTAAATTGTAAGTACAAATGTCATGACAAAGTGTTTTTGCCACTAATGTCAAAGGGGGAGATTGTAGATCTCTAAAGTTTTGTTGATCATTAGTGTTTCACACTTAGTCATATATCTAGGCAATGATGGTCGGTCATCACTGCGACTGAGTCATCTTGTATAGACTGAGTTATGTATTGTATACTTACCGAGCAGTAGTACTGCCGAGTAATGTCATGGTCACTATACGTTTGTATTATGCCGAGTATAGTTTTTGCCGAGTTACATATGTAATGATTACCGAGCGACAGGGAAGATCAACCGATGTCGAGTATAGTGAATGCCGAGTACCAGGAATAACATTTGCCGAGTTAGCCAGGAATCACATATAAGTTTGGAATGGCACAATGATCGAGGTAAACCATTTTTTGTGATAATGGTGCTTTGTATTTTGTTCATTGAGGTAATTACGAAGGTAATTACACATCCATCTTATAATCATTGATCCCTATGTAATACCTAGAGCCAATTAGAAAATTGTATAGCTTAAGCGACAATAGAAATAAATCTGAACTGTAGATCTTGAATCGTTAAGATGTTTTGGTTATTATATAAGGGCAAGATCTAAAATAAGAGAAGTGTGTGAATCAGAGAGAGAAAAGGAGATATTGAGATTGAATGAATACTATAAGTATGAGGGAATGATCAGAAAGATATATTCAGAATAGTCAAGTATTCAAACAGAGTTCAGTGACCGAGCAAAGTAGTGAAATGACAGAATCAAGAAAGATCAGATAGAAGAGATCACAAACATATAGTAAAGAGAAGATCTATAATTAGCATATTAGTGCATACCGAAGGATCAGGTACTGAGACATTCTAACCAGTGTATCAGGGTAAATCTCTTAACCGAGTAGTCTTAACAGACTTTATGTAATCTCTTTACCAAGTGCCTACTTTGTTGCAAGTTTATAAATCCTTTAGCAAGGTAGACTGTATAAGTCTTTTAGCTTTTAATAGAGTAGACCTTTCACAGGGTAGATCATGATTTGATCACATTTTGTAAGCCTTAACAGGCAAAACTTGTTACTGTAGTGGTGAAGATTTGTGGGTGTCATCTCCACCCCAGTTTTACCTTTCAAGGGTTTCTGGGTTACCAAAATTTTGGTGTTATAAGTAATTTCATGTATGCTGCTTAACATGTTTAGTTGCTTAGAATGATCAAGTTTTGTTTATGTCATGCATAAAGTTTTATCAGCATGAAAAGTTAAAGTAGGTAATATCTTATTCACCCCCCCATCTCAGTATTACTTTCCCACTTATATTTCCAACACCTCGACCTGTTTCCTATGAAAGCTTTAATGAGGTTGGATTTATTTCCTTGTCTATTTTAAAATGGAATGAAAACAACTTCCTAGTAAGGTGCATAATAAAAATGAGACTATACCCAAGGATATGAATATAAAACAAAAGGTCATTGCGGGTATATACATATATGTAAATGTTACACAAGAACATAAAAGGTTTATATTGAAAGGAAGTAACTGATGAAACATTCTAGCTTATATGCTTTAATGTTTAGGTTAACGTTCGACATAATGAATGAAAGGGAAGTATTCATATTTTCATGATTGCTAAATCTATCAGTGAAAAATGTACTAAACTATGGGGTCTGAATTACAAACACTCTATGATGATAATAGAATCACTCTGAAGAAACAATGACTGTCCTAGGTGTCTTAGTCGAGGTGCATTTCATTGTTAGTTGCATTAAGGTCATTCTTAGTTGCATTATCATATCAAGTTTCATTAGATTCATTTTAGATGCATTTCATGTATTAGTTGCACTGAAGTACATTTTAGATTGCATTATCTTAACTTAATTGCATTCATTTTAAGTTGCATCAATACGATAGTATGAATGTGACTAACTAGCATCAATATGAGTGAAAATTCTAAACATCAACATTTGCAAGTTTGACCAAGTACATCATGCAATCATCAAGGTCAAATCAACATGACTGAGTATCTATCACTGATATCCATGCACCAACATAATCATGTTAGTATCATAAATATGTCTACATTAATGCATCCATCATCATACATCAATACTTGGTGACCTAAGGCATTTTCATAATAGGATGTCACATGAAATTCATATTGAAATAGGTGATTTATATCACTTAAATGCAACAAAAAAGAATGAAGTTACAACGCAAAGTTGACTTTCAATTTAAAGAAAAAAGTCAACCATGGTCAAACTACAGTTGAATAGGGGAAAAATGAGTAGAAATGATAGCACAAACATAGAAAATACATTCAGTGATGATTATTATTCAGATACACAGTCAACAAAATTTAGATTTTAGTCAAACGTAAGTTACAAATGCTGCACAAAGTATACATAATGCATAAAAAAGCTTACCAGAAGCTATATGAAGTGAATTTATCACTCATGTATTGAGTTTGCACTCCAGGATATTGGTTAAACATTAGTCAAACTTGGTCAACTATCATCTTTGGATAGTCAAACTTTATCAAACAATGTTCTTTTAACACTAAAATTGATCCTAATTGAATTCTGACACATTCTAAATGATTTATACTTGATCCTGACTCATTTCTATCAATCAAATATCTTCTTAAATGCTTGAATACACTAATTTTATCAAATTTCTCTTTTGATTTCAGTCCCAAGAGCGCATAATCATACCTAAAATTGAACAATTCAATCAAATCTTCAATGCCAGGGGCATGAACATTATCTTCAATCAAGTTGAAGCTGTTAATCTTTCCGACATTGATCAATTTTGTTGCTTTAAATCAAGTTGGTTATTTGTCATCATCATGATCCTTCATATTCAGTTTCTGCAAATCAAATCAAATTGGATATTCCAATTAAATCTCTTCGATCTTCATTCGATCAAGCTCAGAGTCGGTATGGTTGATTCTTGTTCAATCAAGTTTAGAATCGATAACTTTCAAATCATATGGAGTTTCATTTGATCAAGCTTGGAATTCTCAAATTCTGAGTAGTTCTTTCTACTGCTCTTTAAATCTCTCAGAGTAGTTCTTTATGATGCTCTCTAAATCTCTTGGAATCTATCAGTTTTACTGAATTGTTCGCTAAATCAATTTTTTTTGAATCTCCGTGCTGTTCGCAAATCAATTTAAAGAGGGGCAAATGTAATCACCTAAAATTGGTCTAACAGAACCTAAGGCCCTATTTTCCCTAATTCAGAGTAATCTCTTGATTATGTTAATTTGATTCTTGATTATTAACATAATTCAATAAATTTGGTAAAATAAATAAAATTATAAAACCAAGCATTCCACCATGATTATTTTATTATGGTGGGGATTCCATGTCCTCCACCATGATTATTTTATTATGGTGGGGATTCCATGTCCTCCACTATGATTATTTTATTATGGTGGAGAATCCACTTCATAATGGTGGGGACTCCATGTCTTCCACCATAATTATTTTATTATGGTGGAGAATCCACTTATTTATAGTGGAATTTATAAAATCATTATTTATTCATAATGGATCATAGTGCTCATTTTAATATTCAAAGTGGGTTCTCCACTTTGAATTAAATAATCAAAATGGGTGAATCTCAACCCTTAATCTTCATGCAATCCTGACCGTCAAATTCATTGCATTTTCTATAAAAGGAAGTTTTCAAAGCTCATTCAAAAGGGGTAGAGATCATTGTTGCATAAGTAAATTCTACCATTTTGAATTCTAGATAGTTAATTGTATTTATATTCTTATTCTTTCTTAGATAATTCATGGTTTTAGCTTCCATAGATTAAAATCTCTAATTCTAGTAGTGTATTGTCACTATTTAGAGTCTAAATCTGAGAGCACCATAGACTTTAAATATCACTCTTTCTAGTTAGAGAGCAATAGGACAAATTAGTTAGTTTCCTTGTTTTCCTATTTGTTTAAGAAACTAACAATCTAATGTCTTATTGAAGTGTTGTGTTACAGGCTAATAGGTACCACAATTGACACACCAAATGTAATCACCCAAAATTGGGCTAATAGAACCTAAGGCCCTATTTGCCCCAATTCAGAGTAATCTCTTGATTATGTTAATTTGATTCTTGATTATTAACATAATTCAATAAATTTGGTAAAAATAATAAAATTATAAAATCAGGCATTCCACCATGATTATTTTATTATGGTGGGGATTCCATGTCCTCCACCATGATTATTTTATTATGGTGGAGAATCCACTTCATAATGGTGGGGACTGCATGTCCTCCACCATGAATATTTTATTATGGTAAAGAATCCACTTATTTATAGTGGAATTCATAAAATAATTATTTATTCATAATGGATCATAATGCTCATTTTAATATTCAAAGTGGATTCTCCACTTTGAATTAAATAATCAAAATGGGTGAATCTCAACCCTTGATCTTCATGCAATCCTGACAGTCGAATTCATCACTTTTTCTATAAAAGGAAGTTTTTAAAGCTCATTCAAAAGGGGGAGAGATCATTGTTGCATAAATAAATTCTACCATTTTGAATTCTAGGTAGTTAATTGTATTCATATTCTTATGCTTTCTTAGATAATTCATGGTTTTTAGCTTCCATAGATTAAAATCTCTCGTTCTAGTAGTGTATTGTCACTGTTTAGAGTCTAAATCTGAGAGCACCATAGCCTTTAAATATCAATCTTGCTAGTTAAAAAGAAATAGGACAAATTTGTTAGTTTCCTTGATTTCCTATTTGTTTAAGAAACTAACAATCTAATGTCTTATTGAAGTGTTGTGTTGCAAGCTAACAGGTACCACAATTAACACACCACATTTCTGGTGCCCACCATGGGGCCTAGCCCCCAGATTTATTCTTCTTCTTCTTCTTGCAGATTTTTAGGAATTTAAGTATAATTTGAAATCAATTTTCAATCTAATTAGAGGATTATACTTTTTTCCCTTTGGGAAAATAAAAAACTCAAAAGTTAGATTCATATTTGGAGTCAAATTGGAGTTAATTGAACTCAGAATTTACATTTGGGAAAGGGGATCACATTTGGTTAAAATAGGATCGCATATGGGGACTTTTATTGTGAATTTGGTTTTTCTAATGGCTAATGGGTGATTTTTGCAATTTCTATTCATTATGATAGCCTAATAGTGGTCTATAGGTCGAATTGCCTAGCACATCAGCAAAAGAGACTACTAATGGTTGTTTGCAGGTTGACTTGAAGAAAAATCAAAATCAAAACATTATGCTTGTTATTTATAGGAACTTAATTGCAATTTGAAGTCAATTTGCAACCTAATCAGAGGATTATGCTTTTTTCCCTTTGGGAAAATAAAAAAATCAAAAGTTAGATTGCAATTTGGGGTCAAATTGGAGTAAATTGATTTTTAAAGCTTGAAAGATGTGTTTGATGGGAGAAAACCACATGAGATAGGAGATTATGCTCTTCTCCTTAATGGATAGTTAGAAATTCAGATCTCTAAGATGTCAATCCTCTTTCTTTTATTGCATTCATAATTAGAGGGCTTTTCGGTTGAGGTAAAAAGCTCCTGAGAATGACCCAAGTGGGGACAAGTTTTAAGCCAACCCTTCCACCCCACTATAAAATTTGATGGTACCTTAAGATGAAAATCTTGGAAGACATAGTTGATCTTGTTCATGGAACCTTGAGTTGATCTTTTCCATGAACATGCTTGGATCTTGTGTAAAGCGGAGCTGCTTCAATCTCGCTTGTGAGACTACATAGATTTGAGTACTCATAGGGCTATAGGCCTTAATCTTGCTTTACGAGACTATGGGAGTCAATTGAGAATGAATGCCCTTATTAAAAACCCTAATTTAGATGCTACCTAGACTACCTCTGAAAGGTTGGTAATGCTTGTGCAAGGCAAATCATAATTTCCCCAAGAAGTTCTTCATATCGAGCCCTCATTGATGTTACTACTCGACTAATATGGCCTCTGACATCCATTGCATGTTGTTGGACTTTCATATTCTGATGGGTCATCGAGTGTGTTCCTAAGTCAATGAACAAGTATTCCCAATCTCTACCTAGTTTAGGGAAGGATAGGTGTGTTTTCTCTTAAAAATTGTTGCTTGACGTGTTTGAAGTACAGATCCAAGAAAAATACCCTAAATGAACAAGCTACAAGTATTTTCAGACACCTAAAACTCCCTGAAATCTAACAAAGAAGACAAATTCTTGCAAATTTGATAGAATTTTCCCTCAGATAGTCGCATCTAGCATCCTGTGTTGCACCCAAAATTTTGGATCGTATTTGGTAGATTTCGGATCGCACCATGTATACCCTAGGTCGCATTTGGATTAGGGATCACACCCTATATTTCCTTTGTTGCATATGGGACCATAAACTGTCAGTCACATCTAGGACCGGGAGCATTTTTGTACCTGTTACAAGCTAGATTTTTGTATTTCTAAGTACCCTTTTGAGACTTTTGTCTTATTTTGTTATCAGAATCCAATAATCCTACAAACTTGAAAGAGTTATTTCTTGAGTGTGTCTTGTCATTCTTATTTGTTCTATTTCCCACATTGGTCAAGTTGTGGAGTTCCCTATCATATCAGATTTAGTCAAGTTCCCAGCTCACTATCAGGGAACTCTAACCCTTTGACTCTGGGACTTTCAAATATTTTCAAACAAATCCACTTTCTAGTTCTCAACTCACTATCAGGACACTCTAACCCTTTGACATTGGATCCTAAAACATTTTCAAACCCACTATTGAAACCTTGGACTCACACTTGGACCCATTTTCAGAGCCACTTATACAAAAGGACACTCAGCAATTTCTCAATCAAGTTTTCATGGTTAATACAAGACATAAGTCTTACAAATTGGAAAAGAATCCATTCTCAAACAAAGTACCATTATTGACATTCGAACAAGGAGAAAGCTTAGGGATTAATCTCCTATTTAGAGCTGCTCCTAGCACTACCCACACATCGACTCCTAATAGTACAAATATGTCAAACCAAAATGAATTCCATTGGGAAGATAGACATAACGAACAAGATGAACACAACAACCAAGAGGAAGAACGAAATCGCAAAGCACATTATGACTCTGATGATGATGAAGACCCTACATAATAAGCATATCAAAGGGCTTTAAGATGTAAAAGATTTAAGAAGATTCTTGAAAGAAAATTGGATCAGATGAAAGAGAAAAACTTCTTAGAACTTGCATCAAAAGGAGTAAAATTACCTAAGGACTATGACATGAATCAACTCAAGAAAAATGAAGATCTTAGTCCTATATCTATTTTGACATGATAATCACTTTTCATGCAGACAAAAATCCAAGAATTGAAGAAAGAAAAGGATAAACCAACAAAATAATACTCATTGGAGCACATTTGTCCTTTCCCCTTTGATAAGGAATTGAAAATGATATCATTTCCTCAACATGCTACAATTCCAAAATATGAAAAGTATACTGGTACTTCCAACCCTCAAGACCATGTGGGGGAATTTCGCACATCAAGTATGGAGTTCATGCATGAACAAACTTACCTAATGGGGTTATTTCCATGAAGCTTATGTGGACATGCAATGGATTGATTCTCAAAACTACCCACGTGAATCAAAACATTCGAGGAACTAGTGGAGAAGTTTATCCAAAAATAATCATATAATATCCAACACATGGTGACTATGTTGGATTTATGCAACACAAAATAGAAAAGTGGAGAATCATTCTTGACCTTCTTACAATGATGGATGATGATATTCACATGATACACTTGACAAATACCTGAAAGCAAAAATATGGACATCTTTATCAATAACTTGGTACCTAAAATGAATTTTCCTATACAACTACAAGGTCCACCAAGCTTTGATAAAATAATAGATAGTGCCATCAAGATTGAAGAAGTCTTAATTAAAAAGGGAGAAATCACTATCAATAAAGAGAACAAAGACAAGTACTATCGCAATAAAGATAAGTACAAGTATGGGAACAAGAACAATAACGTGGTTAGTGATGGAGTTGTAGATACTCCTAATACGAAACCAAAATCAAAGGTCTTCAATCTTATGTCAAGTGTCCAAGAGAACAAGAACTTGAATTTGATAGTGACGCCAATGACTAATAAGAATTTTAATAAACCTAATACTCGAAATGAACCTTGGTTAGCAAGACCCAAGAGGACATTTACACCTTTGGGAGATACACTAGAAGTGGTCTTGAAGTCACTCTTGGATAACAAAATTATCACAATTCCTGATTCCAAACCTTGGGAACTAGAAGTAAAACCAAGGTGGTGGAATGACAATGACTAATAACTACATGAAATTGAGACATGTTATTCAAGACTTAATTGAAGAAGGAAAAGTTTAAGTGGATGTACATCATACCAATAATGATCATAAGACATTCGAGACTCCACTTCCTAACTATAAAAAAGGAGAATCCTATAAGTGTAACAAAATCAATTATGTTAGCTTGTGGTGACTAATCAGGAAAGTACTATCCAGAAAGTACTGTACACTTTTCCTCCCGACTACTTATAACTCATTCTAACCCTAAAGCGGGAAAATATTGTATAATATGGCTTAGGGTTAGGGATTTTTTGTTAGAGTAGTCTTATGTTAGCTAATAATTAAATCATTTAATTATTAGTTTATCATACTCTAGGCTTAAGTTTCACTTAGGCGCTTTATAATTCTTTAGGGTTTTAGCCTTTAGGGTTTCGTGTTTCCTTTTATAAGGATTCACTTCTTTCAATTCATAAGGAGATTGTATTATTTTCATCATTGTTAATAGAAGATTATTTTCTTGCAACATGGTTTTGCAGTCTCTGGCCTTTTGGCCGCCATAGCTTTCTGTCTTTTTGCTTCTTCTTTGTGACAGTCTTGCATGTAGGTGTTCTTGGGATGATTTGCGTTTGTCAAATCTAACATGGTATCAGAGCTCTCCTGTTGTTCGCTGTTCGAGTTTCGTTGAAGCGTGCCAGAAGCAGAAAGTTTTCAAGGGTTTCAGAAGTTTTTTTTGTGGATCTGGGGGGGGAGCTGAAATTTGGCTCACCTTGGGCAAAAACGGACACCACCATTGTGTCCGGAAGGCCCAAGAACCCCTAAATCCATATAAAACTTGTCCATTTTGGACACAGTGGCATCTGAGGCAAAAATTTTTTGCATACCAGGGCCGTACGGCCCTGGCACGCACTCCGAGGCGGGTACAAACGGCAATTTTTTTTTTAAAAAAAAAATATTTTGGGGGCGCCGCCCAGCGGCCACCCCTGCGCCGCCCAGCAGCAACCGCAGCCGTGGCCACCGCAGCCGCGGCCCCCGCCACTGCAGCAGCCACGGCCCCCGCCACCGCGCCACCCGCGGCCCGCCCAGCTGCCGCCCACCCCGGCTTCGCCACCGCTCCGCCGCCCTCCGCGGCTCTAGCCGCCTCCCGGCCCTGCTCCGCTCCAGCGGCGCACCGCTCCACCGGCCGCGCCGCCGCCTGGGCCCCCGGTGGGTTTTTAAGCCCGCGGGCCCTAAAGGCGGTCATATGGATGACCGGGAGCTCCGGTTCCAGCCCCCTGCGCGCGCCATGCGCCCAGGGGCCCTTTTTTTTAGCCCCAGGGGCTTAAAACCTGCCTTGGTGAGTTTTTTGGGGGTACTTGGGCCTTTTTCGCTCTACAGGGAGCATACGGGGGTCTTTTTCTGACTTCCATATATCGTCGGAAAGCTCTTTCCGAGCACTTTTCGATGGTGGAGGTTAGGGTTTTTGGTTCCACCATTTCAATAGTGTTTTTTTCTATTGAAGTCTGATATCTCTTTTTGCCTTCCGGGAGTCATATCTGGCTCATCCGGACTCCTTTTTCGGCAAACGAGATATCGTCGGAAAGCTGATTCTATGTACTATTCAGTGGCAGAGGTATTTCTTCTAGATTCTGCTCCAGGTTTTCACTCCTCTGAGTTATGCAATTTATGCCCTCTGGTGGTGTGCTTGGTTCTACAGGTCCGGGGATCTCTTCTTCTGGTTTCTTAGTGCACTCTTCTTTCTGACTTCTGAGCTTGCATGCTCTTTCTGATGTATCTTTTTTCTGTAAACGCACTGAGATAAAGTGCCCTCTTCTGCATTTCTGGGATCTTTTTCACCTGGTTCAGTTTTAGTATTCGCACTCAGTTATAAAGTGCCATGGGGGGATTCTGATGCATTTGCCACTATAGGCGCATCCACTCTTGTCAAGTGAGCGTACCTTCCATGACATTAGCCCATGTAGACTGTGTCTATGACACCGCCCTTTATCCTGTGTGTGTGCTTCTGTTGCACTGTTGGTGTTCCTGGTTCTTCTTCTGCAGTTGTTTCTGGCATCGCATTTCAGTGTTCCTGTCACCTCTCCCAGTTCAGCATTATGGGGGGGTTCACCTGTTGGCTCTATTGCTTCCTTGGTTCGGTTGAGTGATCTACGTATTCAGTTTTTGTTCCTATGTACTAGGCGGATGCAGTGGCTAGGCACCTATGCATTTCGGTGAGATGGATCATCTACTATATAGACACTCATTCATTCCTGCTTTTGGAGGCCACCTCTTCGATTGATCAGCTCTTCAAACACTTGTCTTCTCTACCTGGTCATGCACTTTAGTGGGGGTTCCAGCAGTATCTTCTGACAGAGTTTTCAGACATGCTTCAGAGGAGTTTCTTGCTCTCTTCTTGTTCCTTTCTCTGGGACATCTTTTGCTTTATGTTTGGGTACCTGATCAGGCCTAGTTGCCGGGACCCATCTTTCCTGCTTTCTGCAGTAGTTTATCTTTTTTTGCTTCTCCCTAAGTTACACTTAAGGGGGGGTGTTAGAGTAGTCTTATGTTAGCTAATAATTAAATCATTTAATTATTAGTTTATCATACTCTAGGCTTAAGTTTCACTTAGGCGCTTTATAATTCTTTAGGGTTTTAGCCTTTAGGGTTTCGTGTTTCCTTTTATAAGGATTCACTTCTTTCAATTCATAAGGAGATTGTATTATTTTCATCATTGTTAATAGAAGATTATTTTCTTGCAACATGGTTTTGCAGTCTCTGGCCTTTTGGCCGCCATAGCTTTCTGTCTTTTTGCTTCTTCTTTGTGACAGTCTTGCATGCAGGTGTTCTTGGGATGATTTGCGTTTGTCAAATCTAACATTTTTCATTATGTATGATTTTAGTACTTGCGGAAGAATTGGGCTGTAAGGGATTACAGATTGTAATCAGGTTGTAATCACTGGATAATAATAATATTGGACTTGCTGTTGGTGGACGTAGCCCAGGGATTAGGTGAACCACGTTAAATCTGTGTGTCTTGTGTTCTATTCTGTGTGGTTTACTATTTTCTGATATTAGTTATATTTGCACATAATTGTTATTTCTGCCTTGTTAATATCCTAACAAATTACACATATATTGACAATGATAACGTGATTCATATGGTGGAACCACGCAAACCATCCATCCATGTGATTCCTCTAAAAGGAGTGCAAAATAAAACTAAATCCTCTAATGTTGTGACTAGGAATCAAGCTAAGATTACTCTCAAAGGGGATTCAACATCAAACCCATCAATTACAACAACATGACCTAAACAACTGGCATTACCTTTGAAGTTCAATCTAGTAGACCAGTAGTTGCAGTGCACGCCAGCCCAAATCTCTATTTTAGAGCTGTTAAAAATTTCTATGAGTCATAGAGAGATCCTTGATCAAGACTTGCTCAATACCAATGTGCCTAAAGACTTAAATGTGGATAGATTCCAGACTGTGGTTGATCACCTAAATTCCCCACATTACCTATCTTTCTTTGAGGAAGATGATAAGTCATTAAAACAACCACATAATCAACCTTTTCATCTAGAAGTTCTCATTCATAAACACCACGTGTTAAGTGTGTCTTGATAGATGGAGGCATTGGTTTGAACATATGTACCTACAATTTGGTGAAACAATTAGGATTTTCCAAACACAAAATTGATCTGAGAAGGAAGATAGCAATCAAATCTTATGATGAAGAAGAGAGATCCTCCAAAGGATTGGTTGTATTGCCTATTAGAGTAGGACTAGTGGAAAGAGACATCATATGTCAAGTCCTTGACTTTCGAATTGCTTATAACATTCTTCTTGGAAGGCTGTGGATCCATTCCATGCAAGCCGTGCGTTCTACTTATCACCAATGTATAAAATTTCCTCACAATAGAGTGGAGGTAACTATTTCGGCTAACACAACATATCTTTGTAACAATCTACAACAAGCAGATAGCATGATCCTACACAATGAAGAAAGTCCCAACAAAGCAGAAACATCCAAAGAAATGGTCTTGAGAAACTTTTCCAAGAAAGTCAACATTCAAGAAACAGAAATGGGCGAGTACAAGATAGATTCTTCAATGTCCTTGACAGATCTCCTAATATCTCCTAGATCTCAAGGATGACCTTCATCTATATTTACATCTTCTAAAGATAATACCCTAACAATCCATGAAGGAACATAGATGGTGAAAGAAAAGGTCTCCCTTAAAGAAGAAAATGAAGAGAAAGTTGTCTTGCAATGGTTATATAGAGAAAATGAACAAGATAGAAATATCAAGAATGTAGAGATAGCCACTGACAAAAAAAAGCAGAAAGAGTTCCTTAAAAGAAGAAGAAGAAGAAGAAGAAAATATGCCTTGGTGAAAACCTAGCAATAGGCGCCTTGGTAACCCATTTTCTTCATGATATCATATCTTTTTCGATATTTATCAGTGACTATCTCTACAATCTTGATATTTCCATCTTGTTCATTTTCTCTATATAACCATTGTAAGATAGCTTTCTCTTCATTTTCATCTTCAAGGGAGACCTTATTATGGGTGTTTCTTTTTGTAATATGACTTTTTATTATTTAATTTAATTAAAAAATTAGTGGCTTTAGCCAATTCGATGAAAAAAAATTAGAGAAACCAAAACAACAACCAAATAGAAGATTGTAGATTTCTAAAAGTGATAAATATTTTACCAAATATAAACTTGAATAACATAATTATGTTCATAAACATAATATAAAATAAAATATTGAAACAACAATAAATATAAAAATAAACATAGACAAAGATGTGATATTCTAAATTTAAAAGCTGAAAACACCCTTTAACTTTATTTTCAAAATAATTCATTTTAATCGTTTCATATAAAGTCAAAAGAAAAAAATGCCTTAATTCAAATGGACATCCAACTATTGTTTATTCATATTATTCTTAAGTGATTGACATTGTCAACATATTAGAATATCTAGATCATTTAATCAAATCCTACTTAATATAGTGCAGAATTGGAAAGGTCTTATTGGGAATCATAAAACATTTTAAGTTACCTATCTTCCTAGGCATTAGGTGGATAAGCTAAAGATTTTGACATTTAATTAACATTGTTATGATTTTTTACTCAATCCAAAGAGAATCAAGTTCATAAGAAGGAAAAAAGTGGGCCTAGCTTTTAAGACAGAGAACTTAATTTCCTTTTTAGATTCTATGCCATACTTTGAAGTGCAACCAGCAACTATATTTAATATTTAATAATGTTATTATTCAAATCAACTTTATCATATGTTCATGCAAGCACGAGAAACTTCACTTTTCTCTATTTACGACTACATTGTTTAACCAATTTAATTTTGACATGTTCTCTATCTATAAATGGCAATAAAAAATCTTCAAACTCTAGCCAAAAAAATCCTTAAAAGTAGCACAACTTCCCATTATTAGTTTGAATAAAATGGAATTAGATGCCCATAAGAAAAGTGACAAGAACAACTAAAAAAGGAGTAACAGCACGTGGATGTTGAGAATTGGATTCTGAATGATGTTACAAAAGATGATGCATTATGTCTGCATTACATGCTTTCCATGGATTTCTCAAGACTTTCTTCTAGCTTCAAGGAGCAGCTCCAATCATTAGAATTTTAAGAATCAAAGGAAAATATAGATTGTGCTGCTTCTAATTAAAAAAAAAATGGTTCTTGGGAAGGAAAGAATATTGTAGAAGATATATCTTATAAATCTATTCAAACAATAAATTTTAAGTTTGGTAGTGAAAAATGCAATACTACTAAATTATGATCATTATAAGTTAGAATAAAATAATGATATTTATAAAATTATGAAATATAATAAAATAGTGATATCCATAAAATTATGAAATATAATCAATCTTTTTCTCATTTGATAAAAAATACACATTGTTAAGTCTATAATTTATGAATTATAATGAAATTCTATTTATCTTTGTCTCATAATGTGCAAATCCATTTCCCACAATAGAATTTATCTCCCTCTTGTTCTTATAAAGTCATGCATTAAAGGTTCCAAAAATATAATTAGACATTCAATAAGTGTTGAACTTTTCATTCTGAATTTTGTATTATGATATCGAGACAAAACCACCCCTTCAAGAAAAATAATAGTTTTGTACTCACTCCAAAAGTTGTGTAATCATCCTAGTAATTGTGAAATTGATGCTTCAAGTGAATTGGTAGTTTCAAAGTCAACCCCTACAAAAATTCGTAATTTCATTCTACTAACAAAATGAGAGTTTTTTTTAGAGTTGCAACTTTGTAAATGATTCCACCAATGAATTTGATTTTTTCCTAATCCTCATGGATCACTTTATTTGTAGAGAAGCTTTTGTTCTCACAAAAGCTTAATGAGAGCTCAAGCGAGAAAATAGATTCTTCCCCTATTTATTCATATACTATTTGGCTTTCTTTAATGTCTTCCCTTTCAATTCAAATTGAAAAGATTTTTGGATTCCTCTAATATTTTTTTGCAACCCTCTTCCTCTAGAAATATATCTTGATTTTTGAATACTGAGTTCTTTGTTGAGGTTAGTTATTCTTCTTCTTCTTCTTCTACATAGTATGATTGAACTTAAGCTTCATTCAAGTCTTGTGGGTTGATGGTGATTACTCTCCATTTGATGCGAGTTTAGAGACCTTTCAGATATTTTTATAAGTAGATCCTTATCCTTAAAGTGCTTGCTAATTATTGGATCATGTCTTCTAAACTCCATGGTACATTCCTACAAACTTTTTACATTGTCTTACTTGAAATACAACTTAATTTTCTTATTATATCCATGTGCCCAATTTAATAGAAATTCATACATAGGTACTCCTTAGATTCTTCCCAGTTAGACACAATCAATTTCTTTCTCTTTTTAGAAGATGAAAAATACCTCCCATGTCATTCATGAACATGTCTTTAAATTTTGATACATGTACAAGACGTCTTTTTTTTTCCCTCACTAAAAATATGGAAATTGAAATAAAATCTGACTGTTTGATCCAAGTACCTAAAATGTATCCAATTTCCTTTGGAATGATTTTATCTCTAATTTTATTTCCATAGGCAATGCTCTAGTTTGTGTCAGTTTACACCTCAAATTTGATGTCTTTCTTGTCCATATAATTGTATACTTGATTACTAGTTGATCGTAATTATATTATGATTTCTGCCTCAAGTTTTATAATAAATTTTTTATTTAAATAATTTATAGGTTATTATAAAGTTTTTGAACTCTTCCAGGCATTCAAGATGAGATAGATACAGTTTTTGTGTAGTATTTTGACTACTATGAGCTATATGATGTGAATGAACTTCAATATAATCTATAAAATGTAGCTAGTAACATGCATTTTCTAAAGATGGGGACTTTGATCACTCTTTGTGATCTCTGAGTGATTAGCTTTTATAGTGGTTCATAGTTTTTCTATCAATAGACTCTTAGGAGTAGTATAACTTTTCTTATTATGAACTTTTATGTTATATGCTCTGAATCTATTATTAATATAATTATGACATCAACCTTTTATTGATATAGAAAAACACAAGTAATTATAAAGTTAGGCTATTATCACCTTCACATGCATGAGAGCATGTGATTGTAACTTGGCTAGGGGTTTTAGTTAGTAAACTTATATACGTATGGTAGATATTGGGATCAACTCAAGGACAAATGGTCATCAGAGATATCAGTTCTAAAGTTTACAATTGTATGGTCATGAGATATAAGAATTTGATATGGATCTTAAATGTAAACTTCTTCAAATGGTAAAATTACAAACCTTGGATCAAATAAAAATAATATAAAATCAAGAATAAATGCAAATGTGAGAAACCTAATTAGATTTTGAATTATAGATAAATATTATTAAGCCTAAGATATTGAAGGTAATAATATGTTCCAAAAAACAAAAGATAGTAATTTTTTGGAAACATGTTACATAAATTACCAATTGAAAGAATTGAAAACCTATTTACAATTTTGTTCATGATAACCAATAAAAATTAATTTCCAAAAATATTTGAGTAAATTCTAGTTGGAGGAACTAAAAGTCTATTAATGCTATCAGATTTCCACAATTCATGGTGAGAATTTGTTTGATAATCTTCTAGATTAGACTGTGTAGGAATTTTTTACCTTCAACATTTTGAATCATTCATAAGTGTGATTTGAAATGTTGATGTTAAAAAATTCTTACACAATCTAATCAGAACATTATCACACAAACTAAAAGTCTAGTTATAAATTTCTTTACAAAAAATTAAACTTTTGATTACACATTTTCTTACTATAAATTATAGTTAAAAGAATTGTAAACTTATTTACAACTTTTTACATAATCAATAAAAAATTTGACTACCCATTTTCAAAAAATATATTAATATAAATTACCACTTGAAAGATTTAAAAATTTAATTATATAATATAATTTAAAAGATCACAATAATGATTGAATAGAAGATTGCAGCTTTCAAAAAAAGTAATAAACATTTTACAAAATATAAAAGAGAACCATGTAATTATGTTCCCAAAAAAAATTGAATCACCAATACTTGGAATTAAACATAGAAAAGGATGTGCTATTCCAAATTAACTTTATGCTTGAAAATGCCCTTAAACATTAGTTTTGAAATTACATTTTAAAAAAAATCTTTCCAATATAAAGTTAAAGAGACAAATGGTTTAAGCATTTAACTGGACATTCTACCAACCATTATTTATTCACATATCCTCGAAGTGATTGACATTACATCACTATAATAGAATCTAGACCAATTAATCAAATCCTATTGAATGTAGTGCAGAAGTGGAAAGGACTTTATTCACATATCCTAGAAGTGATTGACATTACATCACTATAATAGAATCTAGACCAGTTAATCAAATCCTACTGAATGTAGTGCAGAAGTGGAAAGGACTTTATTCACATATCCTAGAAGTGATTGACATTACATCACTATAATAAAATCTAGACCAATTAATCAAATCCTACTGAATGTAGTGCAAAAGTGGAAAAGACTTATTAGAAATCATAAAACAATTTAAGTTACCTATATTCACCAGCTTCCTAGGCATTAGGTGGATAAGCTAAGATTTTGATATTTATGAACATTATTATGATGTTTTACTCAAATCAAATCAAGTTCATAAGAGTAAAAAAAAAAAGGCCTAGCTATTAGAGCATAGACAACTTAATTTCCTTCTCATATCCCATTCCATTTAGAACAGGGAATAGACCTTTGTTAAATCACAAAGATGGAAATTTTGATAGATAACTAAAGATACGTGATAGTTTCTAGTGCATTAATTTTAGAGACAAGACAACAGGGGTGAATTTAGAGGTAGTTGATTTCAATGTTTGCATTGAATATTTTCTCAAGATAATTTCTAGAGAAGAGTACCCTTACTCATCCTTCCTTTCCAAGGATTTCTTGTTAGCTGCAATATGTAGCTTCTTCAATCACTTGTATTTAAGTGTGTGATTAAAGTCATATTATATATATATGGATAGTTCATTTCATCTTTATTTGAGACACTAATAACAAATGTTACTATCATGTATAGAAACATATGGACTTATAACATGCTAAGACATCTTAGTGTATAATTCGTAGTACAATCAACATACTGAAATAAGAAGGCCTTGTTTTAAGGGAAGTATGTTAACTTCTATTTTTGAAAAATGTATGGTCTTTGTAACTATTAAAATTAATCGTAATATCAAACATATGAAGATCTAACAGTTACATGTCTTGAACATGACTTAGGTGTTGGTTGAGATTAAGCAAGTTAATAATTATAGTTGTATGTCTTTTTCTAATTGGATATAGTGGTATGGTTTACATAGTGCATTTATATTGAAGACAATAGTTTTAAGACCGTGACAATAGGATATGATATGAAGTTTTGTTTAATACATCTAAATATAAGATTTTGTGGATGAGTATTAAATATGAGTTTTTCTATATTATGTAATTATACAAAGAACACATTAGTGAGTAGGTGTTAAACATGAGTTTTCTTATATTTTATAGTTATATCAAAGGACACATTATAACATGGTGGGTATCTATAATTATAAGAATCGTCTAGTTATAAGTGCCAAGTGCAAAAATTATGTAGTTTGAGAATTAAGCTACTATGGTAATAACGGATTATATAATAAGAAAAATGTTGAGAATATTATTGTTAGTAATAGCAAAGAGTGTATATTATTTTAAATGAAGATATTATGAGCACAATGTTTCCAATCATCTTGATTATAACCTAAGCATTGATCATTCTTCATGCTAGTTGTAAGTGTTGACATATGCTTTTTAAGGTTCAAAAGCATTTTATTGGGCTTTATTAGGATGATGTTATTATGACACTTGATGGTGTTAAATCATATTGAAGTAGGAGCCATTGTTAGACTTCTTGAAGATTTTGCATTATTGATGCGTCATTTCCATAGTATAACTACATCACGTTTATTGAGCTCTTAAGTACAATAATATTGATAAGAGAACTACCATGAGAACTATGGAAGGGTACTATGGTTATGTTGGATTTTGATATGTTTGTGTAGGAATCTTGGATAAGACAAGGGTAAATCTATCTTGTAAGACCTATGACATCTTATATACTTGTGATATCGGAAATGCTAGTTGTAGCGTTACATGGAGAAGATATCAAGATACTAGTAATTATGGACCATTTGGGAAATTTAATGGTAGTGGTAATAAATATAAGAAGTTACTTTGATGTTAATTTACCCTCCTATATTAATGTTATAAAAGGCATGCTATACGATTCTAGAATGGTATTTGAGTATTGGGGTAAGAGTTTTTATATGACTACAAGATATCTATCGACCCCTTGAGTAGAAAAACTTAATTTTATATTGATCCTATTTTTGAATTCCAAATAGAAATTCCTTCCTATGGGTGTGAAAAGTAGTTTAGTATTACCTAATAAATATAGCCTCTATCTTGATAAGAAAAACAATGAGATGTTCAAGAAGATTTATGAATACTATAGGGTGGATTATGATTCAAGACCTTTATATCCCCGATAGGTAATTATGAGGGTTATAGAATGCTCAAATTGATTTAGGAATTAACATGAAGGGGAGGTCAAAGTGAAGGGCTAGAGGTCCTTATTGGAAGTTCATTAGTATATCTTTACTATTTCATGAGTTAAGTTAAATGTTTCCTTAAGAAAAACATTACTAGGAAATTAACATCAAAGCTACATGAAATAATAAGCCTACCACAAAAAGCCATATTCATGTAAAATGTCAAAGTAGGAATTGGAAAACAAAGCTAGGAATGTAAGAGAAACAAAAAAATCAAATTCAAAGCCAAAAAATGTACTCAACCAATGAAGAAACAAATTCAAGATGAAATAAAATAAAATTCAAATCAAACGAAGATGACATCCCATCTATGTGATCTCCATTGTCATTATTCTTCTCCAAGAGTGCTCTTAGATTTGTAATGTGCACAAAGACAACTTGAAAGAATGACAATGATAAAAATGTGATAATGATGAGAAGATAATTGAAGATTTATGGTTTAAGAAATGAGGACAAATCGATAGAAATTTATAGATATAGATTGATTTGGAACTTGAGACAATTAATGAATGGGATTAAATGAGAGGGCTTGTTAAGTGAGGATGAATTGGAAAGTAATATTATTAAGTGGAGGAGGAGAAGAGTGGAAAATGAAAGATGATAAAGTTAACTAGAAAAGAAACTTAGTAAGCGGAAGTGTTAAGTGGAGAGAAAATGGAAATGAGAACTGTTAAATGGATGAAGGAAATGAAAAGAAATAGAGCTAAGTGGAGAGAATTAATTCCTTATTAGCAAGTGAAAGAGTTAAGTGCGGAGATAAATTAGAAAATGGAAGAGTTAAGTAGGGAAGAAGATTTGGTAAGTTGAGTGATAAGTGGAGAAAAAAATGGGAAGTTGGAAGAATTAAGTGAGGTTTGAAAATAAATAAATAAAGTTTTTATTTATTTCACCCACATTTAATAGAAAATAAAATAAATTTAGAATTTATTTAATTATGAGGATTTTGGATTAAGAGATTAAAAAATTATTTAATTGTGTGTAAGAATTTGCCAATAGAAACAACCCAATATCTAGAGCCCAATGAATAACACAAAAGGAATAGAGAAAAAATGGACAAGAATAAAATGTATTCTCATCAATGATGCAATAACTAAATTGACTACAATGTAGATGTACTTGCTTACATAGGCAAGGCAATAAGTGAATATGATAACCACTAGATAGCTTATCATCCATACAAGGTGGAATCACATGTCTACCAAAGGTGGATCATCATCCATTGTGCAATGAAGTATGTGCAAACACATACAACAATATGGGGAAAAACATTTGGTAAGTTGAGTGATTAGTGGGGAAAGAAATGTGAGGTGGAAGAATTAAGTGAGGTTGAAAATAAATAAATAAAATTTTGTTTATTTCTCCCACATTTAATATAAATTTAATAAATTTAAACATTATTTAATTATGAGGATTTTGGATTAAGAGATTAAAAATTAAAAAAATATTTAATTACATGTGTAAGAATTTGGGAATAACAACCCAAGACCCAAGATATAGAGGCCAATGAATACCAGAAAAGTAAGAGAGACAAAATGGACAATAACAAACTATATTCTCATCAATGATGCAATAATTGAGTTAAGTACAATGCAGATGTGCTTGCTTATATAGGTAAGGCAATAAGTGAACATAATGACCAGGAGATAACTTACCACCTACACAAGGTGGAATCACATGTTCACCAAAGGTGGATCATCCTCCATTGTGCATTGAAGTATGTATAAACATGTGCAACAATGTGGATGATAATAAAGTGGTAAGTACACTAAAGGCGGAGACAACACATAAAGTGGAATGTGATTATGTACCATCCTAAATTGTAAGCAACTATAATTAGATGATCAATTAGGCCCCATTTTAGCATGTACGAGCTTCCACATTAATTTTTGGTACTCCAACCCCAATTCTGCTTTTATTCTGGCATTCAATTTGCATTCCAAACTCCCAAAATAAATTTCATAACTTTTTGGAGGGAATAGGTCAACCTGGTTAGCCTATTCCTTATGTTTTCCCCTTGTTTTTTCATTTTTCTAAGAGCCTAATTTGTGTAACTTGAGGATTATTTTGTGCCCACCTAGTGTATTGTCTATGGTACAACCTCATATGACACTTAATGAATACCTAAATTTAAATATGGGTCATCTATTCCTTTCAATATTGCTTAAAATTGAGGTTGGCCCTTATTTCTATATGTGTTCCTCTCTTTTTCCTCCAATCAGATAATTTATTTCCTCACCTAGGTCCTATATACTTATTTGTGGCCTTCATGACTTGTATTAACCTCATAATGAGTTGTACTCATAAATCCCACATATACCCTCTATTCATGGCACCCACATCAAATCTGGGCTCATTCTCCTAGCTACATGTCACTATTGGAAACATGTCCTAAGGGAATGACACCCAAATTTTTCCTAGGTCTCCCTGCCAAGGTTCTGAGGAGAATCCACTCACATGATCAACCTACTTAATTCTTAACCCTTGAAATTATGTAAGATGCATATAAACCCCCTATTTCTCCTCATTTTGGGATCTAGAGTCAATGATCTATTTTCAAGTGCATTGATTATTATCAAACTATTCTAGCAATTAAGCATTCAAGATATCAAGTGCAAGGAATAAAATAAAGTATTCAAGGAGCCACCAAGTTCAAGCATTCAAGAATTCATTCTTCTCAAGAAATTCAAGGTGTTTTCTTCCATAGATCTAGCTTCTTTCTCCCATTAGAGGCCAAGCAAAGGGGTTTTCTATCAAGGAAGAAGATCCATATCCATCTATGTTGATTTAATTCTTTTCTCTCTTCTCCTCAATCCAACATTGTGGTAAATTAAAACATATATTCCATAAGGTTTTATCTTTTCATGATTTCTGTTTGGATTTTTGTGTTTAGTCAAAGCTATTGCATCAATATATTTGATTACATTTAAAGAAGTATTTGCATCTAAAAAATATGATATGCTTCATTTTATAGATCTAGCCTCTACTACATGACAAAAAACTTTCCTTTATTGAATTTAATTTCAAGGTTGATTCCAAAACAAGGGTTTGATTGAGGCAAACCCATTTTTCAACCTTCTTCCCCATTTTTCTGCATGTAGAAATAGGTTACAAAGCCATTGAATAAGATCTGGGAAGATTAGAAGTAGTTAAATGATCTATAAAAAAATTAGTTGAAAACACTAGGGACAAGTCGTCATTCATGTCATGTCCTAGGTGTTGGAAACTGCAACTGAAGCAATTGTTGTATTGTCATTGATGTCAAACCTTAACTGGTAAGACTGTTGCTATCTAAGAAAGTACTATATCTATTTGATTGTTGTGAAGGGGATAGGCAAGGTTGGTAAGCATAGAACCTAAGGAAAGGTTGAGTTATCTTGATACTTCAATGAGTACTTTATTATGTGGCACAATGATAAGATAATGTATTGTTTATCTAAGTAAGAATGAAGACTAAACTAGTAGGCTTAACCAAGCAAAAGTGAAGAAATCCAGTTTAAGTCAAGTGATGTTAGTGTCGACCAAGCTAGTATATGCCGAGTGAATTCAGTGTTGACCGAACATTAGTATTGGCCGAGGAAATAGTTTTTGAGGTGACCGAGCTTTCTTAGGAAGACCGAGGAGTTGAACACTATATTGACCGAGCGTCAGTAATTTATATTTGAGGAAGAATTCAGATTTCCAACCGATATAGTTGAATTCTTGGATTATGTAAAACGTGTTGACTTTATTTATTGATTGTATGAAAGCATTTAATGCACTGTAAAACATTTTATTGTAAATATATTAAGAGATTTGAGATATTTCTAGAAGGATAGATGAAGAACATAAAGTTAGAAGGATTCGATGAATTTGACCTAACCCTAAGATCTACGAAGGAGATTAAACGGCAAAAGATGTATTGACCTAATTGAGGAAGTATTAAGGAAACCTAAGCATGAGGTTGTAAAGAGAAGGGGATGCTGGAAGTATTGTTGATGTTATTTACTGTCTAAGCAGAAAAGGCTGAAGGAGAAGTGTTGTAATTGCTTGAAGAGATTTCCAACTAGATCAGTGATGGAGATGGTAAAGGTTCACAGTCAGTAAGCCAGCATATATGTATGAAATTGGATTTGATATTTGCAAAGTGAGTTGTATATTTTTTAGATCAATACTACTGTTACTTTCTAACCATTGTATCAGTCAAAATGCTTTTAATAGAAGTTGACCTTACAGTCATTTGTATAAATCCTTTGAACAAGGTTGCATTCTAATGGGATGTATGTAAGTCCTATAACAAGACACACTTTTAACAAAGTGGTTTAAATCCTTTAACTGGGTCACACCTGACAGTGTGTTTGTAACCTTTGACAGGGTTGGCTTTTCACAGAGCTCACTTCAAAAGAGTGAAAATAATAGTAACATGTTACAAAGTGTTTTTTTCCCAAATTGGGTTTCCACTATAAATCCCGTTGTTAATACTTGTGTGAATGTTTTGGTTTGAACATTTCTATGTTTTAATAGTTAGATACTATTGGATAGTGGACTGCATGGTTATATGTTTCTGTTATGCAATTAGTAATGATTGGGTAGCTGTTGGTTGCTGGATCTGATTTGCTGAAGAGTTTTAAAGTTTGTTTTTATACATCTGGACTTGAGAACAACTGATTCACCCCCCTCTTTGTTGTTCTAAATCATATTAACAATTGGTATCAAAGCTTTTGGTACTTACATAGAACAAGTTTAAAGGTACTTGAAGCAAATGATCAGGATGTATAAGAAGGAAGTACTGAAGCTAAATAAGGAGAACTTCCCTGCATGGCAAAGTTTGATGAAGCTACATCTGGCCAGTATTGGTGATTCTGCAAAGTATTATATTGAGCATGATTATGTCACACATGTTGCACCTTTGACTGCTGAGGAGATGAGAGATAAACAAGAGCACAACCAAGCAATGTTGGAGATTGCATCTGCCCTAAGTTATCCAGAATTTGAATACATCAAAGACTGCACTAATGCAAAGAAAATGTGGGACACTCTTGCAAACATCTATGGCGGTGACATAAATGTACTGAGAGCAAAAGCTGAGAGTCTAAGAGGTAAATTTGATGAAATGAGAATGCAACAAGGTGAGAATATTGCACAATATCATGGTAGAATAAAAGAAGTTGTAAATGCTATTAGAGGAGAAAATGGAACTATGGATGACGAAATTGTAATTGGAAAAGTATTAAGAACTCTGCATCCTATTTATGCCAACAAAATTTTAGCAATTCAAGAATCTAGATGTAACCCTAACAATGCTCTTACTTTGGAAAGTTTGGTTGGTAAGCTTACTACTTTTGAACTTTCTAACTATGATAAATTCATTGTTGCTAATGTTGAATATGCTTTTAAGTCACAAATGGTTTTGAGTAAGTCAAAGAAGGAAAAAGAAAGATGCATCAGTGAGAGTGAAAGTGAAAGTGACACATCTGATGAAGAACTTGAGGATCTAGAAGCTCTTATGGCTAGAAGACTAAAAAGGGGAAAAGGAAAGTATAAATGTAAACTCCCTATTATATGTTTTTCATGTAATAAAGTTGGTCATATAGCTGCTAGATGTCTTGACAGGGATGATAAAAATGAAGAAAGAGACAACAAGCATAAAGACAAAAGAGAAGATAGAGGTTACTGAAGGTACAAGGATTACAAAGGAAAATGTAAGAAATCCTGCTATATTGCCGAAGAAGAGACTAACACTGATAGTGATGATTTTGAAATTGAAGTTTTCTATGTTGCAATGAAAGATGAGTCTGATGAGGATGAGAAAACTGCATTGATATCTTGTATAAAAAAAAATGATAAATGGATTATTGATAGTGGTTGTTCACATCACATGACTGGTGACAAGAGTAAGTTTGATACCTTAGATCATTATAAAGGTAGAAGTGTGAAATTTGGTAATGATGCACCATGTCCTATTAGAGGTAAATGATTGATTAAGATGACTAATAAGATCACTTGTGAGAATGCTTATTGGGTTGAGGGTCTTAACTATAATCTGCTGAGTGTTGCACAGCTTAATAGTACTAGCTACCGAGTGAAATTTCATCACAGGAAGGCCAAAATATTTGATGCCATTGGTGAACTGATTGGAAGTGGAGAACATACAAAAGGTAATTTGTTCTATCTAGACCTATCTGAAGAAACATGTATGATTGCACAACTTGATGATATTTGGTTATGGCATAAGTAGCTATGTTATGTTAACTTTGATAATCTGGTAGAAATTAGTAAGAAGAAGAAAGTGAGAGGTTTTCCTAGATTGAAGAAACCTGAGAATGTAATGTGCAAAGAATGTCAGTTGGGTAAGATGACAGAGTCTAGTTTTAAGAGCAAGACTTTTACTTATGAGAATGCTTTAGATTTGGTTCATACTGACCTTTGTGGACCTATGGGTGTACAAAGCTATTGTGGTGCTAGATATTTTATCTTGTTTGTTGATGATTATACCAGAATGATGACTGTAATGTTCTTAAAAGAAAATATGATGCTTTTCAAGTTTTTAAGTGGTATTTGGCTAAGGTTGAAAAGGAGATAGGTAGGAACCTAAAGTGTCTAAGATCTAACCGAGGTGGAGAATTTATATCCAATGAATTCAATCTATTTTGCAATGATAGAGGGATCAAAAGATAGATGTTTGCACCAAGAACTCCTCCATAGAACGGTATAGCAGAGAGAAGGAATAGATTTATCATGGATTGTGCAAGGAAATTAATGATTGAAAAAAATGTTGCACAAAAATATTGGAGAGAAGCTGTAAGTACAACTATTTATACTCTTAACTGAGTACAGCTCAAAAAATGTACAAATCTGACACCTTATGAGCTATGGCATGGGTATGCACCTAATCTAAAGTACTTTAGAATTTTTGGAAGAAAATACTACATAATAAAGGACAATAGGAATGGAAAATTCGATGCTAAAAGTGATGAGGGCATATTCCTAGGCTATTCCATAGAAAGTAAAGATTATAAGTGTTTGAACTCTAACACTAACAAAATTGTAGAAAGTGTGAATGTAAAAGTTGATGAGTATGCAAAGAAAAATGAAGCTGACAACAAAAGAGAACCAAAAGATTATAGATATTTTGTATATATAGAGGAGGGAGAAGAAAGTGACAAACTTGCACTTGATGCAAAGTCTTGGGTAAGCAATGTCGAGCATTAGGAAAATAATGCCGAGAGAGAAGAAGAATGTGTCGAGTGACAGGAGGAAGCTACCTAGTATCAGGAAGAAGTTGTCAAGCATTCAGAAGTTGAATCTGACAATCTTGTTGGTGACCCTGAAGAGAAAGATGAAAGGAGAGCAAAACCTGTTTTGGCACAATATGTAAGGAGACATCACAAGCCTAAAAAGATAATTGGAGACAAAGATACTGGAGTTCTGACCAGAAGCAAGACAAGGGATCCAACATGTTTACTATGTGAATTTGAGCCTAAGACAAGGGAGGCATTAGAAAATGAAGACTGGATACAAGCAATGAATGAGGAGATAGACCAGATAGAGAAGAATGATACCAGGACTCTGGTGCCAAGACCAAAAAATAAAAATGTCATTGGAAAAAAGTGGGTGTTCCGAAACAAGGTGAATGAGCATGGTCAAATCACAAGAAACAAAGCTAGGCTGGTATGCAAAGGCTACACACAAGAAGAATGAATAGATTATGGGGAGACATTTGCCCCTATAGCTAGATTGGTAGGAGTAAGAACCTTACTTGCATATGTTGCCTACAAAGATTTCAAGGTATACCAAATGGATGTAAAGTCTGCATTTTTAAATGGTATATTAGAAGAAGTGTACATTGAAAAACTGGAAGGATTTGTTGATCCAAACAAAAGACACATGGTTTGCAAACTGAAAAAAACACTGTATGGACTAAAGCAAGCTCCTAGAGCATGGTATGAGAGATTACACAACTACCTAATATAGATTGGATTCTCAAGGACAAATGACACAAGTAATATGTACATGAAAGATGAAGAAGGTAAAGGAATCTTGTTGGCTGAGATTTTTGTAGATGATATTATATTTGGTGGACAAGATGCCTTGTGTAAGAAATTTTCAAATGAAATGCAAACTGAATTTGAAATGAGTATGTTTGGGGAGATCAAATTTTTTGTTGGTTTACAAGTATATCAGATGGAAAAAGGAATTTTCATCACCCAGTCTAAATATGTTCATGAGATACTGAAAACCTTTGGTATGGAAGGTTCAAGGCCAGTAAGTACTCCCATGGCTACTGGAAAAAAGTTGTCTAAAAATGATGATGCTGCAAAAATAAACTAGACTTTGTATAGATCCATGATTGGAAAGCTGCAATATGTTATACACAGCAGACCAAATATTGCTTTAGCTGTTGGGATTGTGACAAGATTCTCTGCCAATCCTAAGGAAACTCACATGATGGCTGTCAAAAGGATGACTAATTAATTTAGTGGATGGAGAGATTCAGAGGATGGTCATAAAAGCATGACTAATTGATTATGTATCAGAATGAAGCTAAGGATATTATAAATATTTCTTATGGACAGATAAGTTTTGGATTTGTTGGTGATTCATGTGTTATTCATATGGTATTGCCATCAATGCCAAAGAGGGAGATTGTTGGAAACTGCAATTGAAGCAATTGTTGTATTGTCATTGATGTCAAACCTTAACTGGTAAGACTGTTGCTATCTAAGAAAGTACTATATCTATTTAATTATTGTGAAGGGGATAGGCAAGGTTGGTAACAATAGCACCTAAGGAAATGTTGAGTTATCTTGATACTTCAATGAGTACTTTATTAGGTGGCACAATGATAAGATAATGTATTGTTTATCTAAGTAAGAATGAAGACTAAACTGGTAGGCTTAACTGAGCAAAAGTGAAGAAATCTAGTTTAAGCCAAGTGATGTTAGTGTCGACCGAGCAAGTATATGCCAAGTGAATTCAGTGTTGACCGAACATCAGTATTAGCTAAGGAAACAGTTTTTGAGGTGACCGAGCGTTAGTAATTTACATTTTAGGAAGAATACAGATTTCCAGCCGACATAGTTGAATTCTTGGATTATGTAAAACATGTTGACTTTATTTATTGATTGTATGAAAGCATTTAATGCACTGAAAAACATTTTATTGTAAATCTATTAAGAGATTTGAGATATTTCTAGAAGGATAGACGAAGAACATAAAGTTGGAAGGATTCAATGAATCTGACCTAACCCTAAGATCTATGAAGGAGATTAAGCGAAAAAAGATGTATTGAGCTAATTGAGGAAGTATTAAGGAAACCTAAGCATGAGGTTGTAAAGAGAAGGAGATGCTGGAAGTATTGTTGATGTTATTGACTGTCTAAGTAGAAAAGGCTGAAGGAGAAGTGTTGTGATTGCTTGAAGAGATTTTCGACTAGATTAGTGATGGAGATGGTAAAGGTTCACAGTTAGTAAGCCAACATATGTGTATGAAATTGGATCTGATATTTGCAAAGTGAGTTGTATTTTTTTCAGATCAATACTACTGTTACTTTCTAACCATTGTATCAGTCAAAATCCTTTTAACAAAGGTTGACCTAACAGTCATTTGTATAAATCCTTTGAACAAGGTTGCATTCTAATGAGATGTATGTAAGTCCTATACCAAGGTGCACTTTTAACATAGTGGTTTAAATCCGTTAATCGAGTCACACTTGACAGTGTGTTTGTAACCTTTGACAGGGTTGTCTTTTCACAGAGCTCACTTCAGAAGAGTGAAAATAATAGTAACATGTTACAAAGTGGTTTTTCCCAAATTGGGTTTCCACAATAAATCCTAGTGTCAATACTTGTGTGAATGTTTTGGTTTGAACATTTCTATGTTTTACAAGTTAGATACTATTGGATAGTGGATTGCACTGTTATATGTTTCTGTTATGCAATCAGTAATGACCAGGTAGTTGTTGGTTGCTAGATCTGATTTGTTGAAGAGTTTTAAAGTTTGTTTTTATACATCTGGACCTGAGAACAACTGATTCATCCCCCCTCTCTATTGATCTAAATCATATTAAAAATAGGTACATGTCTCTATTTCCATCATGTACCCTACATTTTGAGCCTATATTTCAGCCACATGTTAGATCTTCTTTCTGATTTCCATTTCTATGAATTTTCACTTACTATTTGTTCATAAAAGTCTTCTTTTACCATTTTTTTAGTAACTTTCTTATTTCATCATTTAAATTACATCATCTTTCCATTTTCACTTTCCCACCTTTATCAATCACAATTGTAGTGAAGGATGATTGTCCCTATTTAGTGATTGAGTGTACTCTTGAGCCTATTGGGGGCATCCTCCTTCTTAATGTAATGTTGAAAATAGAAGGTAATCTATTCATTTTTCATTGCTTCCCTTTTCCTCCTTCACATTTTGGTGAACTTGAATCCCCTTACACACTTCTGATTTTATTTTTAGATTTCATTGTGTGTTTCTTAAATGTTATTAATATGGAGTTTACTAAGTTAGATTTGTGTGTGATAATATATGTTGTTACATTCCTCCTTGCTTCTATTTATCAATCAATGGAGTGGACCACAATTTTTTGAATTTCATGATGTTTGTATTCCTACATGGTATTCTTGCATATGACATCATGAGGTTAGAAAATATATGTCCTCCTTATAAGGAATATTTGAAAACCTTTATCAATATTACATGTGTCTTTATCATTCAATTTTTAATGAAATGTATCATGCCATATATTGATTATATAAGGGTCTTTGTAAATGAACCTAAAGATAACACCAATGTAAATATTCTTAATCCTAATCCTATAGTGCTTAATGATCATGATGATAAAGATTTGGCTACTAATGATCCCTTTTCAGTGAGACCTAGATCTATTCTTCCTCAACCCACTTTAATGAATAGTCTAAGGGAAACTAGTTTATCCAATTCCTTGGATGATCTTAAAAAATCTTCTTTTTATCAAAGCATTATCTATAATTTTGGTGTTAAAATTTTTCTTGATGATTTCATTTGAAGAATATTAAGTAGACAATAAAATATTGACAATCCTTCTTCTTCCTCATCACCTAAAGATAATAATACTGATAGGAATCACCCTAAAGATAATATTCCTCCCTACTATGTTGATCGCATAGAGTCATAGAGTCATAGTATCATGAGAATATTCCTTCCTACTATACTCATAGAGTCATGATGCATGATAAAATCTACCAACTTCAAGGGTCTCTCTACTATTCTAATATTCAATGAATCAAATACCATGTTGAAGTTATGGAGCTCTAATAACATGTAGCGTTTTATAACAATTTCAAACCACAAGCCAAGAATCATCTACAAGTAAACAATATATCATAAAGAGAAGATCAAAGCAAGCTAATTTGCACAACCTAATAATATTGAATGGATTACACAATGAAATTGGTATACAAAAATGGGATGAATTACAATGCATAGTTTAGTTTCTTTTATAGAAAGAAATAGCCCTAAAATTAAGGGAAAGGCTAACTAAAACTAAAAAACTAGAGATAATTATGAAAATACTATTGGAAACTATAATTGAAACAATTTTTGTATTGTCATTGATGTCAAACCTTAACTGGTAAGACAATTTCTATCTAAGAAGGAACTATTGTTGGCAAGTTGACCATACCGATGTATATGACTAAGATTTAGTGTTGTCATTATGACAACAAAGTCATATGGAGTTTTGGAGTTAGCGCACTTACTCATAAGATCATAATTTGGCTAAGTATGGAAGATTGGACATTTTGTGAAGCACTAGATGAAAAGAGCATCAACGCATGTGTGTATGACTGAGTTATGGCATGCACCTTGAAGATAAGCTTCCGAGTATGTAATCATGCTAAGTCTAAGAGCACATGATCAAATGAGTTAGTTTGATGAAGATACAACGAGTTGAAGTGACACAGACAGTGAGCAACATAATAGAAGAGTATGGAGCCGACTGTTAGTATTTTGGTTAGCAGTTATAATATTTTTTTGTAAAGGCTATGTGCCTATTGTATTTAGGTTATAGACATGTTAATATCATTGTATGTAATTAGTTATAGGCCGACTTAAGTGAATAGTTTTGTTTGCACATATAAATAATACATGCGCCTTTGTATTTGAGTTGTTGTTGAAATAGAAGATGATATAGAAGAGAAGAAGGATGTGAAGAGCAATCAGTATGATATAGAGCTTTACAAGAGGTTAAAGCAACAATGCACAAAAGGAACTGATCAGACAAGTAGTGTCATAGCAGTAGTTCACCATTTGCATATATAGTGTGTATCTGATACCCAGAAGGTTGTAGCCTTCACCATTTGAGTAGTGAGCTCTAGGATAGTGTGTCCTCACTCCTAATAGGGTTAATTGTAAAATACTCCTAATAGGGTCCAAACCTTGACAAGGTCATTGTACTTAAGCTTTGTAATGACAGCTCCTAACAGGGCTAAGGAATATTAATAGGTTCATAATACACAAGTACAATTATTAGTGGGTATTAATTCCCACAGGGGTTTTTCCTTTGGCCAAGGTTTCCCCGTAATCATATTTGGTGTTATGTGTTATGTGTTGACTACTTTATATGCTTTAATATTTAGTTCAACAATTAAGTTACTGAGTTAAGTTTCAAGTATCATAAAGTAAATATATAGAACACTAATTAACCCCCCCTCTCAGTGTTCCCATTCCTAACAATTGGTATCAGAGCTTTGGTCCTTTGAAGATAAGTTTAACCACTTGAGCAGATCATGGATACAGGAGAAGTGAAACATCTAAAGAAGAATCTTGAAGTAGATCTTGAAGACCTTGACAGATCTGAAAAGGAAATTGAAGAACTGGAATTGAAGGTTAGTGGTTCTCAAGTATTCATCAAGAAATTGAGAAAAGACTTGAAGGATTGTTCTACAAGTGATTTAGGAAAAATGGTCAAAAAGATGAATGAAGAAAACACATCTCTAAAGGATTAGATTGAAGATTTGGATGAAAAGCTATTTAACAATCAAGAAGCCTATGAAGAACAGGTCAAAGAAAACATTTAGTTGGATGAAGAACTGAGGCAAGCAAACATGAAAATCTTGGAGTTAGAGAACATTAAGAAGCAGATAGAATCTAAATTAAAAGAAGAAAAGAATCATATTGACAAATTTCACATAAGCAAGGATCTAGTCATAGTTGTATGCACATAAGATTAAAGGAGATACCTCTGGTATTGGATTCAATGAAGCACATAATGAAATCAATGACATGAAAGAAAGAAAGAAAGCATCACATGAATCTATAGAAGCCAAGAAGACTAGAAATCATACTGAAACTGAAGCTGAACCATCTAAGGATGAGTGCAAGACAGTAAACAAAACTTGTTATGCCTGTAACAAGCATGGTCACATAGAAAAAGATTGTAAAGAGGTAAGACCTTTCAATGGTTACTATTATTCATGCAATAAGTTTGATCATAGAGCTATGAATTGTAGATCAAATCAAATAAATCAAACTCAAAAAAATCAAAGAAGTCATCCACAGTAGAATGTAACAAGTCCTTAGAAAATTACATGTTAGATATGTAATTATAATGGTCATATAGCTAGACAACACAAATTGGTAACTCACGTCAATGCACCGAGGAATAGAAGGCCTCCAGTTATTTTTCACTCTTACAACAAGGCTAGACACATCTCAAAGTTTTGCATATCACAAGCACAAAGACAAGAAAGCCCTAAAAAGCCTCAAGGATCACACTAGTATATTTGACCCACTTTTTAGACCAACATTTCTGACCAAGTTATAAAATGATTTTCCATGGTCAGTTTATAGAAGAAAAATTTGATTTTTTTTACTTCTATTCTTGTGTTGGTTAGAATTATGAACGTAAATTTTGATCGTAATTCCGACCAACATGGGAATAGAAGTAAAAAAAAAAAGTCAAATTTTATATATATATCCCACCTACCGACACATTTCATTTTGGCATAGTCCACGAGAAAAAAGAGTGCTGAAGGAGGCAGTATAAGGAGGGAAGTTGTATGTCGACACCCCCTATATGAATCTAGCTTGTAAGTTCTGGCATCTCCTTCTCTTCCACATTACTATTCTCAAACATGAGCAAGCATCAAGAGGAATTGACATTTGATTTCAACCATTTCATTGCAGACTTGATAAGAGATTTGTTTTTTTTGGCATTACCTTGATGAAGGGTACATTTTTTTAAAAAAAAAAAAAAAAAATTCATTTTTCATGGGTTTGAAACCCTAATCTGTGCTCTTCTAATGGTGTTCACACCACCATTAGAAGTCAAAATTTATACATATATCCCACCTACCGACACATTTCATTTTATTTCATTTTGGCATAGTCCGCGAGTAAAGGAGTGCCGAAGGAGGTGGTATAAGGTGGGAAGTTACACGAGGTCCACACCCATCCACTCATGTCAAGATCTTGTCCAAAATCATGTTGAAATATCCATTGACCTAAATCAAGATCCTTCCCTCTCACTTCCTTCATTACATAATCACTTTTGGAGTATATTCTAAAGTCCTTGAATCCAGGCAAATGATATTTGCTTGTAAAGACACAGTCTGGTGTTTATATTATTAAACTCTCTACTCAATGCAACATTGATAGGAAAAGCATTCATTGATTGGTATTATAAGTTTTGATCATTCCATGTACTGATTATATTATTTTGAAGTCTTAAAATCAAAGAAATTTAGTCCTTTTATTGACTATTCCTGTACAATTCTTGGCGTGCAAACAATCTTTGTCTTGAAGAAACAATGATTTCCTAGGCTCTGTCAAATAGTTGGAAAGCAATGATGTATTCAATATTTCTAAAGTGATTTAAAAGGCTTAAACTCACCAAGACTCTTCACCAATACACCCCCCATCCCCCTACCCACACCCATCCACTCATGTCAAGATTGGTATTATAAGTTTTGATCATTCCATGTACTGATTATATTGTTTTGAAGTCTTAAAATAAAAGAATTTTAGTCCTTTTATTGATTGTTCTTGTACAGTGCTTGGCGTGCGAACAATCTTTGTCTTGAAGAACCAATGATTTCCTAGGCTCTGTCAAATAGTTGGCAAGCAATGATGTATTCAATATTTCTAAAGTGCTTCAAAAGGATTAAACTCACCAAGACTCTTCACCAATACACCCCCCATCCCACCATCCACACCCATCCACTCATGTCAAGATCTTGTCCAAAATCATGTTGAAATATCCATTAACCTAAATCAAGATCCTTCCCTCTCACTTCCTTCGTTACATAATCACTTTTGGAGTATATTCTAAAGTCCTTGAATCCAAGAAAATGTAATTCAATAACACCAAATATATCACTTAGAAGTCTTGTGAAGAGTCTTGGTGAGTTTAATATTCTTGGTGAGTTTAAGTGATATATTTGGTGTTATTGACTTACATTTGCTTTGATTCACAAGATCTTTACATGAGTGGATGGGTGTGGATGGTGGGATGGGAGGTGTATTGGTCAATGTGATCTGCTTGTGAAGACATAGTCTAATGTTTATATTATTAAAGTCTCTTTTCAATGCAACATTGATAGGAAAAGCATTCATTGATTGGTATTATAAGTTTTGATCATTCTATGTATTGGTTATATTATTTTTAAGTCTTATAATCAAATAATTTCAATCCTTTTATTGACTGTTCTTATCCAGTGCTTGGCGTGCAAACAATCTTTGTCTTGAAGAACCAATGATTTCCTAGGCTCTGTCAAATAGTTGGCAAGAAATGATGTATTCAATATTTCTAAAGTTCTTCAAAAGGCTTAAACTCACCAACAATATTAGTATTAGTACCTATGAACCAATTCTAGAGTCTTATTTATCCCAAAATGACCACTAAGACTCCCATTTTGTTACTCTTGGATTAGGTTCTCTCTCATTGAACCTCTAGGCACACGAAGTAGTCCTCCCATAAATAATGGACCTTCTTGAAGAGTATAATCAGAGTAATCATTGTGAATATAATTTTGAAACTCTTTACATACCTTTTATGGAGCTGAGAAGTCTTCATCATCCAAGTAAAATTCTTTGAAATTGTCTATACCAATGCTCCTTAATTGTACCTCTTGGACAGTCAAAAGCCTTCTACTCAAAGCGTCTGCAAATTTGTTTTTTTGTCCTTTTTTATGCTTTATTATGAAAGTATAATCTTTCATGTACTCTACCCACTTCATATGTTTATGGCTTAGCTTGTCTTGAGAGTTTAGGAAGCTCAAAGCCTGATTGTCTATATATACCACAAATTCTTTAGGGAGGAGGTAGTGTCTCCATTTTATCAGTTCTTGGAATAATGCATACAACTCCAAGTCATATGAGGAGTATTTATTTTTGGCATCACTTATCTTTTCACTGTGGAAAGCCATTTGTTTGTCTTCCTGATTTAGGACTTCTCTTATAGAAATATTGTTGGCATCACATTCAATAGTGAATAGTTTTTCAAAACTAGGTAGTTCCAAGATAGGTTGTGTGGCTATCTTCTCCTTCAAGGTTTCAAAACCCCTGATTGCCTACACATTTTACTAAAACTTATCTTTCATTCCACCTTTTATGGTGTCTAGGGCTGGTGCACATATTTCACTAAACTTCCTATAAAATTATGCCAAACCATGGAAGCTTCTTATCTCTATAGAAGACTTAGGTGTAGGCCAATTTACTATTGCATCCACCTTGCTAGTATCCATTTTCAAGTTGTCTTATGATATAAAAAATCCAAGGTGCACCAAATATTATTTCATGAACTCACACTTATCCAAATTTATGTTTAGTGTTTCCTCATGCAATCTCTGTAACACAATTTTCAAATGCATCAAATGGTCTACCTTACTCTTGCTGAAAATTGAGATGCCATCAAGATATGCCACAACACATTACCTATGAAGTCCTTTAATTTATTCATTATGTTGTGGGTTCATCTTATAGGAAGCTTTGTTTGTGAGTGAGGCTCCTGGAATGAAGTCTATTTGATGGCTAATGGCTCTCTTAGGAGGTAAGGTAGAAGGTTGTCCATCACTAACTATCTCCTTGTATTGATCTTGTAGCTCTTGCACCTGTATGTGTAGTTCTACCTTCTTGTCCACCTTCTCATCTTTAGGTTTCAACACTAAATAAAATCCCACTCTTTCACCTTCCTCTAGTGTATTCAAGAACTCTTTTTCTCCTACCAAGAGCACATTAGGTCCTACTAATCTCACTTCCCCTTCTTCTATGATTGATTGAATTTTTATGTGACTCCATCATTCTTGAAAGATTAATATTTTTTGTCTCTATCATGAATGGCCTACCAGTAAAACTACCAAGGTCTTCCCAATAAAATATGGCAATCATCCATGGGCAATACATCACACAATACCTATCATTATATCTCCCTATGGTGAATTCTACACAAGCTTGCTGATTAACTAACACTTGTTGGCCCTTATTCAACCAAGTGACCTTATAGGGGTCAGTATGTGGGATTGTTTGCAAATTAAGTTTTCTAACTACCTCATTAGAAACTATATTATCAGTGGAGCATGAATCAATAATAATCTTGCAAACCTTACCTAAGATTTTTCACTTGATTCTAAATAGAGACCTTCTTTGGCTTGGTTCATCTTTGATTGGTTATTTGATGAGAGTCCTTCTAATCATAATAATATCTCCTACCTCTTAATCCTATTCCACTTTAGAAATCTTGTTACTTGAGGTCTCTTATTGAACATAACTTACTCTTTTTTCTTTACCTTGAGTTGAAGAACTCTTCTCAAAAAATCTATATGCAAGATGCCCAAACTGATGAAAATTGTAACACTTCATTGAAGAGAAATAAGATCTTCTTCCTTGGCCACTAGATCTCCCTCTAAATTTTTTTCTTGAGCCTCTACCCCTATTATAACCACCTCTACTATTGTTGCATCCCCTTGTTGTTTTGTGAGCTTAGTCTCACCTTGGGTTCTTTGTTCTGAATTTCTTCCTCCAAATCATCCTCTATGACCTCTGTCATCTCTTCCTCTACCCCTACCTATGTTTCTTGTTTCATGGTTCTTCTTAATCTTCTCCTCCACTTTAAGAGAAAGTTGATAACATTGATGAATCAATCTTGGGCTAAAGAGGCTTATTTCCTCTTGTATATTCCACTTTAACCCATTTAGGTATCTATCCACTTTTAGGCTTTCTTCTTCCATAACATGATACCTAATACATAGCTTGTGAAACTCCTCTATACAATCACTCACGTCTAGGTATTTTTGCCTTAGGTTTTGTCTTTTCTTGTGTAATTGTACCTCATAGTCATCTGATAGGTAGGTCTCTCTAATTTTTATCACCATCCCCTTCCAGGAGGAAATAGGAGTCTTCCCCTCTTTTTCTCTTTCATTTTGTACAAACTTCCACCAAGTTAGAGAAGCTCCCCTCATCCTTGACTTGGCTACTTTAACTTTTTGGACTATATTCTAAAGTCCTTGAATCCAAGAAAATGATATCTTCTCGTGAAGAAACAGTGTGGTGTTTATATTATTAAACTCTCTATTCAATGAAATATTGATAGGAAAATAATTCATTGATTGGTATTATAAGTTTTGATCATTCCATGTACTGATTATATTGTTTTGAAGTCTTAAAATCAAAGAATTTCAGTCCTTTTATTGACTGTTCCTATATAGTGCTTGTGTTGGAATTAGGAGAGATAGGTACTGAGAGGGGAGGGGTGAATTAGTGCCTTCAAAACTTTAATTGCAAAACCTTTCTGATCTATGACTGAATACTGTGATAACTGATCAAAATAACTTGAATCTAATTGCATAAGTCAATCATCTAGTTAACTTAAGAAAGTAAACAATATGAAATCAATATGACAATCACATAGCACAAGTATTTTGGTAACACAAAAACCCTTGTTAGAAGGTAAAAACTGTGGTGGGGATGACACCCACAAATTCTTCACTACTGCAAATAGAAAAGGTTTGCCTGTTAAGGCGATGAGTTTTGATCACTTCTGGTGATCTTACCCTGTTAGGAGTAACATATTAGATCAACTAGATCTACCTAGTTATAGGATTTAACAACACTATATGAAGTGTGTACTCGGTTAAGAGATTTATACAAAGACTGTTAAGTCTACTTTGTTAAGAGATTTCACAAAAACTCTATCACAATTTTCAAAAAGTAATAGGTAACTATCTGCTAGTTGACAACTTAATTGTCTGAAAATAGATCTATAAGTTCTTATCAAAATGTCACCTTATTTGTGATGATTCTCTGCTCTGTTCTGCTCGGTAGCCTTGTCTGATTCTGTTCAATCTGAAAACCTATGTACTTTGTTTTGCTTAGTAAACTAATTGTCTTGAAGATATGCAATTTCTTCAAGTGCTCCGTGATTCATATATATCAGTTCAACAACCCCATAAAATGGTGCGAACATATACAATATATAGTGTTCTATTTTTGCTACTTAAACAAAAATTAGGTTACAAAATAAAATCATAACCCTAAGATCTACGGTGCAAAATAACCTAGATCAACTAATACAAATAAGATAATCATTGCATTTAATGAATATCTTTTACAATAAATGATCCTTGATCTTGGTAAACCATTTTACGATCTGTTATAACTATTTGCATAGAATAATGTGCCATTTTAGATTACTATGCCATTTACTGTGATCATTGGTAAACACAGTATAATTTTCTCGATGTTTATTGACCTTTAGTGTCGGTGTTGTTGGTGCTTAGTTAACTATGTGATGCTCGGTATAAGGCTTTACCGACTGCTCTGTCTTACTTCTAGTTACCGACTATCTCAATGTAAATAACTGACTGACCTATTTACTATCCTTTGATACTAATGACAACCTAAAATGCTCAATAAAGATTAATAGCTTTGCATGCAAACAATCTTTTTCTTGAAGAAGCAATGATTTCCTAGGCTCTGTCAAATAGTTGGCAAGCAATGATGTATTCAATATTTCTAAAGTGCTTCAAAAGGCTTAAACTCACCAAGGATCTTCACAAGACTTCTAAGTGATATATTTGGTGTTATTAACTTACACTTGCTTGGATTCACAAGATCTTGACATGAGTGGATGGGTGTGGATGGTGGTATGGGGGTTGTATTGGTCAATGTGATCTGCTCGTGAAGACACAGTCTGGTGTTTATACTATTAAACTCTCTATTCAATGCAACATTGATAGGAAAAGCATTCATTGATTGGTATTATAAGTTTTGATCATTCCATGTACTGATTATATTATTTTGAAGTCTTAAAATCAAATAATTTCAATCCTTTTATTGACTGTTCCTGTATAGTTCTTGGCATGCAAACAATCTTTTTCTTGAAGAACCAATGATTTCCTAGGCTCTGTCAAATAGTTGGGAAGCAATGATGTATTCAATATTTTTAAAGTGCTTCAAAAGGCTTAAACTCACCAAGACTCTTCACAAGACTTCTAAGTGATATATTTGGTGTTATTGACTTACATTTTCTTGGAGTCACAAGATCTTGACATGAGTGGATGGGTGTGGATGGTGGGATGGGGGGTGTATTGGTCAATGTGATCTGCTCATGAAGACACAATTTGGTGTTTATATTATAAACTCTCTATTCAATGCAACATTGATAGGAAAATCATTCATTGATTGGTATTATAAGTTTTGATCATTCCATGTACTGATTATATTATTTTGAAGTCTTAAAATAAAAGAATTTTAGTCCTTTTATTGATTGTTCCTGTACAGTTCTTGGCATGCAAAAAATCTTTGTCTTGAAGAACCAATGATTTCCTAGGCTCTGTCAAATAGTTGGAAAGCAATGATGTATTCAATATTTCTAAAGTGATTTAAAAGGCTTAAACTCACCAAGACTCTTCACCAATACACCCCCCATCCCCCTATCCACACCCATCCACTCATGTCAAGATTGGTATTATAAGTTTTGATCATTCCATGTACTGATTATATTGTTTTGAAGTCTTAAAATAAAAGAATTTTAGTCCTTTTATTGATTGTTCCTGTACAATGCTTGGCATGCAAACAATCTTTGTCTTGAAGAACCAATGATTTCCTAGGATCTGTCAAATAGTTGGCAAGAAATGATGTATTCAATATTTCTAAAGTGCTTCAAAAGGATTAAACTCACCAAGACTCTTCACCAATACACCCCCCATCCCACCATCCACACCCATCCACTCATGTCAAGATCTTGTCCAAAATCATGTTGAAATATCCATTGACCCAAATCAAGATCCTTCCCTCTCACTTCCTTCATTACATAATCACTTTTGGAGTATATTCTAAAGTCCTTGAATCCAAGAAAATGTAAGTCAATAACACCAAATATATCAGTTAGAAGTTTTGTAAAGAGTCTTGGTGAGTTTAAGAGTCTTGGTGAGTTTAAGTTATATATTTGGTGTTATTGACTTACATTTGCTTGGATTCACAAGATCTTGACATGAGTGGATGGGTGTGGATGGTGGGATGGGGGGTGTATTGGTCAATGTGATCTGCTCGTGAAGACACAGTCTGGTGCTTATATTATTAAACTCTCTATTCAATGCAACATTGATAGGAAAAGCATTCATTGATTGGTATTATAAGTTTTGATCATTCCATGTACTGAATATATTGTTTTGAAATCTTTAAAATCAAAGAATTTTAGTCCTTTTATGGGGGGTGTATTGGTGCAAGGCACCTAGGCCATTCAGTTTTGCTTTGGGACTTGAGTTCTATATTTTGTTTTGCTTTGTAATAAATGATGTCTTCTAAATTCCTAGACCATCCTATGGTTTGCTTTAGTCCTTCTTGTGTGAAGGTGTGTATGGTCGAAGAAGACAATGTAATGATCTACCAAGAAATAAACTTTTAATTCTTTACAAACAGTCACTTTTCTACTTGTGAAGACATAGTCTGGTGTTACAACCGAATAGACTGCTAGCACGAAGGAAGATTTGATTTAGCCAAATAAAGGTCTAATTTTTTAGACTATTGGTCAGACAAATCTTCATTATCTTCTGATTGTCTTCTTTATATACTAGCATTTAAATGGAACATTAAGAATAGTAATAATATTCTTAATCTATTAGTAATAATATTCTTAATCTATTAGTAATAATATGCTTAATAATAGTCTGTGCCATGTGTGATGGTTAAATAATGGGAAAGTTATGATGATTTAATTATAGAACTACTAGTCCCTTGAAACGTTAAAATTTTTTTTCTCAAAAGATGCACTCTCATGGAATACGATGACTTCAGGTTATGCACAAAATGGATCTATCTTCTATCACTATGGGAGAGGAGTCTTAGAAGTTGTGGGGAGGTGTGTATGGTTGAAGAAGATAATGTAATGAACTACCAAGCAATAAACTTTTAATTCTTTACAAACAATCACTGCTCTGCTCATGAAGACACAGTCTAGTGTTTATATTATTAAAGTCTCTATTTAATGCAAAATTGATAGGAAAAGCATTCATTGATTGGTATTATAATTTTTGATCTTTCTATCCTGGGCTTGGATCATTCGACAATTAGCTTCATAATAAATGAAGTAGATGAGAGGTGAGCAATTAGCTTCGTAAGAAAAATCTCATAAATGAACTATGTGTACCCCAATTCATGTGCCCTCTGTGCGTACCTAAATGATATATTTGAAGCAACAAGGGTAAGGCTTAAAGAAGTTAATTTTGCATCACAGTTTGTAGTTGTTGCAGTAGCACTAGAGCATCAGGCGCCACCTTCAGCACAATATGATCACTAGACATGTCTGTATGTTTTATGAAGTTTGGCCATTGTAGTTGTCGTTCTTGTTTTGTTAGTACCTTTAGTGGTAAGTCATCTACTTCAAATTCATACAATGACCATACTTCATAAAACATACAGACCTATCTAGTGATGATCATATTGTGCTGAAGGTGGCACTTGATGTTTTGTTGTTGCAACAACTACAAACTGTGATGCAAAATTAACTTCTTTTATCTTTACCCTTGTTTCAAATATATCATTTAGGTACACACAAAGGGCACAGGAAGATTTTATGAGATTTATGAGATTTTTCTTGGGAAGCTAATTACTCAGCTCTCATCTACTTTATTTATTATGAAGCTAATTGTTGAAAGACCCAGGCCCAAGATGGAAAGATGTCTTCCCATTTGAGATTTTGTCTACATTAGTATGCTACTTTTTTATTGAAATTATAATTAGTTCCTTGGTTCCTTAGTAATTTCTTTTTATTGCATGGTTGTCTTTGGCTTGTCATTTTGTTTTTAGTGTCCAGTGATTTAAACCAAAGACTTCGACTTAGCCAAAAAATGTGTAAGTCTACATTAGTATGTTTCTTTTTATTGTAATTATAATTAGTATGAATGAACAAAATAATGACAATGCAATATTTGTGATAATGCAATATTTGTCGAAATAGTGTCGATGACTTCGATCAATGTGCCTATGTGTCAATGTGGTGTTGGCCCATACATGTTGAGGACGTCAGGCACAACAAGTAATCCTAGGCGTCAATTTTGGGTTTTCCCAAATAGGAAAAAGGTCTGGATACGTAATTATATTTTATGTTTAAAAATAATGTGACAACTAATCATTTTATGAAGAACTGATGTACATTTGGTATTGTAGGGAAATAGTGGATGTCAATACTTTCAGTGGGTCGATGAAACCACATTTACATCCACCCCATCTACATCTATACCTAATGTAGGAAATGAGTGCAACTTGTGTAAGGCTTAAGAGGCATCTAGTTCCGCCAAGATTGCTTCAATGGTGAAAGTAGAAATCATATTTTTGCGATGCCTTCTTTGTGTAGTTTGTGCACTACTTTGTTGGGACCATATGTGTAAATGTGGTTAATAGAGGGATATTGTAGATATTAATTTTTTTAAAAGAATTTCAAGTAGATACGTTGGATATATTTTGATAAACTCATAAAAAAAAAAATTATGACTTCGTTATGATTTTCAATATAAAATTAAACAAAATTAAAAATTAACCTTATTATCGAGCTAATTGTCGAAGGATCCAGGCCCAGGCTAGAAATATGTCTTCCCATTCTATTGTGGATAGGTGTTTCATAAAACATACATACCTATTGCACGTGCATTCTCGATTCAGAGTGTGAAAATCTTATTTTGGATGCGGGGGAGAGAAGCCAAACACATAAAGAACATGCACATAAACACGACAGCTGAGAAACATAAATGTAGATATCACAACAGCTTAGAAACATAAATGTAGGCATCATAGTCACAATTTTTTGGAGACACAACATAATTGAATGGTATACCCAGACAATGAAACACAACCACTACTCCTCCAGTTCTAAGTGGACACTACGAGATCCAAAAAATATAGGTAAGGAATAAATTTAGAGAGCGGAGGAGGACTGTGACGACCAAAATAATATAGGGTCCCTATATTATTTCAATCATTATGGCCCTCCTCCTTCACTCTCTAAATTTTTTCCTTATCTCTGGTTTTTGGATCCCGCAGTGTCCACTTAGAACTAGAGTAGTAGTGGTTGTGTTGCATCGTCTGGGTATACCACTCAATTATGTTGTGTTTCCAAAAAATTGTGACCATGATGCCTACATTTATGTTTCTTAGTTGTTGTGTCCCAGGACCCCTTATGACCCTTTACAACCCTTTACAATCCCTAAGAATACATCTTAGAAGTCTTCAAATGTCATAAAGGGTCATAAAAGGCTCCTAGGAGGGGCCAGATGAGCTTCCACCTTCACGTGGTTGGCCCTGTTAAGTAGAGAATGTTAAAATATTCTCAAAACAAAGAGAAGCTCAATAATTTAAGGAGAAGCTTTATAAAACCTTCACAAATATCCCTTCTTTGGCCTCCACTCATACCTCTTCTCAAAATTTAGAAACTTTGGATATTGTTTCTCATCCATGCACGAAATGTGCTAGTGATTGTTTGGTTAGTGCTTGATAACACATTTGACATCATACCTTTTTCTCCTTGTAGGTTTGGGATCATACAAGAGCATACTAGATCACACAAGAGCATACTGGATTTATCATGGAGAGTTATCATGATGGAAATGGTTGGAGTACCTTGTATTCAATAGATGTTGGCAAGCGATCCTTCTTAGCTGCTGCTATTTTAGATTAAAATACATACCAACAACAACAGCTAAGAAGGATCACTTTCCAACATCTATGTATGCAAAATTTTGGGAGTTGCATATGAAACTTATGCTAAATAATGTAAGTTGTAATTTTCAATTTTCATTATGATGTCTCTTTTTATTGTGTCAATTTTCAAATATATGTATTTTTTTAAATCGTTAAATTAGACTTACTATCCAAATTGGACAAATTATTTTTGTTGTGCATGGCACTTGGAGTCAAGTGTGTCTCTAAACACTGTGAGCTTTCCATATTCTTTAAGTGTTATGTCACAATTATATTCGTCAAAGATTGAATTAGGGATTAAGAATTTTCTATCACAATTTTATTCGTACATTGATGAGAATCAATGATGGCGAGTTTTTAGATTATGAGAAGATGTATATGCAGTGGAGGCCAAAATGAATGAATGTTTTTTATTATGGTAAAAATAGGTTTTACATGGACCCGAAACTAGAGTTTAAAACAACATAAGATAGAGCAATAATTCTAAACAAAAAGGAACCCCTGCTAGAAAACCACAGCAGCAAACAAAAGATGAATAGTTCAAAATATAAAACAAGAGACGAAACCTACAGAAAAATATCTACTAGCCAGAACAAGCTAATAATCTTTAATCATTTCCTCCTCCTTCTTCTAGAGATCTTCCATCTTCTAGATGGTTTCTTGCAGTTCCTTCAGCTCTGTAGGTTTTTTAGGAACCTTTCTCTGAGTCTGACCTCTAGTTCTCATCCCCGGCCCTGTATTTCCAGTTTCCTCTTCAATAGTTATTGTAGTTCTTTCCAGCATGTTTCTTTCCAGATGATTATGAAACATTTTCAAGTTCATTACTGTCATCTTCAGACCTTCATTGCTATGGTTCAGGACACCTCTTATCATGTTGTCATTGTGATTAATTTTTTAGTCTCTAAATTTTTTATCTTTTCTTTTACTTTCTTTTTTAACTCAGCTGTGCCATCCTCTATAAAATTTTTATTTTTAACCTTATCCAAAAGCTCATTTTCCATTTTTCCCATCTTGATCTTCATGTGATTCATAGTTTCTTCCATACCCTGAATATGGGTCTCCATTTCCTGCATTTCCTTCTTCCAGTCCCTGTTCTCCTCTTGATTCTCCTCTTGATTCTCCTCTATGTTCTTCTCCTCCTCGAGCATACAGTTATCCTTCTGAAGGGTACTAGAAACCTCTTTAGTATTGGCTTTCTCCAGCATAGCCATCTCTTCCTTTTCGTACTCCCCTCTAGTAGAGTTCTCCTCTCCGATGTCACTAGTAGAAGGATAGAAACTAGTCTCCTTTCCTTTAATTTCATGGCCACCAGTAAAACCCTTTGAAGAAACACTGTCCTCTTTATTAACCTCCTCTCTGGATTTACCTTCCCCCATCTCAGGCCTGGCTTCATTTGTTTTATTCTCCAGAGGGTTGTTCTGATAAGAAATTACCTCCTCCACAATATGAGTTCCCACCTCCTCTTTCTCAGCACCTTCCAGAATAATAGGAGTATCTTTTGATTTTTCTTCAGAGGAGTCACCATGGGTTCCTTCTTCTTCCTCTTCCACTTCCTCCTTGTCTTCTCCTCCATCATTACTAGTCTCCTCCTTGTCTTCATTCCCCTCCTCCAGCCACTCATTCATTTCCTCTTCTTGATAGCTTCCAAAATCTTCCACTTTCTCATTGCTTTTCTCTTCCTCTTCAGTCTCCTTCTCACTTTCTTCTACCAGAACACCCTTCCCATGCAAATTAGGATTGAGCGTGGACTCCTTCATAGTTGTGTCCTTATCTTCAGAAGCAGCAGAAAACTTTCCTTTTTTTATCTTTCTTTTCTTGCTAGTCTTAGGGTCCTTCTCCTCCTCAATCTTCACCTTCCTTTTCTCCTTGATTTTTTTAGGGATAGGGTCTGGAATGTTATCCCTAATGTGCTCAGAGATGAGGAGAATCAAGCCTTCATGCAACACTGAATTAGAAGCCTTCTTTCTGTGCCCTATAATGTTGCTATTTAGATAGCTTAACAAGTAAAAAGGAAAATAGATCCTCCTTTTGTGCCTGAAGTGGTTAGCAAACACGAAATGAAAATTATAAATTTTTGAATACCTCCCATCCAGAGTAAAGTATTCAATCATGGCCTTCAGAATTTTAGCCCAGAATTCATCAATGTTAGAAATGTCCACATAGTCCCCCTTCCCCTTAGTCATTAGGGCTTTCTCATCAACAATTTTGGGAAAAATAGCAAAGGCTTCAGTTCCTAGCTTATTATTAACTCTATGAAAATGGGTTCCATCAGCAGGTAAACTAGTAATTTTCGCTATGCTAGAAATAGAAAGCTTGAATGACTTGCCCCAAAGAAACACCTTACCATTGTTCTAGCCCTCTGCAAACAATGTCGTGATTCTTTTGTCATGACCATGAAGCTTCTTCATATACTGGGTCACCCCCCCTTTTTTCAGCTTCTTCCACACATCTCTGTCCTGTCTCCATTTATCATAGTCAGAGGGCTCTTCCCTCTTCAGAACCACCTCCCATAATTTTCCTATTTTTCATGAACTGGTTCAACTTCTTTCCAGACTCCTCCTCCTTGCTTCTTAGGTTCACAATGCTTTTTTTGTTTTTGAGATTAACTCTTTGTTCGTGCCTTATTGTCTGTGGAGTAATACTCCCACACTTCAGCTTACATGCAAGCCACCTCAGTAAATGATTCATCCTATTCATCATTAACTTAAGTGATGTATCCTTCATTGTGATTAATTTTGTCATACTTGATTAGACTGGATATCTCACTCTTGAGATTCTCTTCCCCTCTCCACTTTTGGATGACATCAGACGAAGTACCTTCATTAGCCAACCTGTCCATCGGTTTATTTCCTTCACAATAAACATGAGTGACATGACATTCCTCAAAGGAGCTCATTAAATGTTTAATTTTGTTGATAGTGTGTTCTATCATCCATGAATTGACAGAGTTCCCTTTTATGGAATTAATTATATTTAGAGAGTCCCCTTCCAGCCATAATTTCATGCAACCTAAATCTTTCGCCATTATAACCAAATATAGAGCTGCCTCTGCCTCTGCCACGTGGCTAGATTGAATTCCAAGAGGGAGAACAATCACTCCTAAGCAGTTTCCATCATTATCTCTTATAATCCCTCCACCTCCAGCCCTTCTAGGATTACCTTTCACCGAGCCATCAAAGTTTCCTTTAGCCCAACCTTCAGGAGGAGCAGTCCATATGACATTATCCCTAGGATTCTGAGGCTGACTCTTCTTTAGACTTTCCCACAAGATCTTATTGTTCTTCTCAGGATGAGGGTCCCAAAGACAATTGTCTTTCCTTCCCAAACTTTTGAAGTTTTCCATAATACTTCTGGCAACAAAATTCACTACCACTAAGGGAGGAGTCTTTTTCTCTCTAAATATTCTATTGTTCCTCTCCTTGCAGATAAGCCATGTGAAGTGAGGGAGGACAAATTTCTAGATAATCCTTGCATTGTGGTCTTTAAAAGGACTCTGCCACTGCTAAAAGAACTCCTGAATAGAGTTAGGTTTCACCCAACTGAAATCAAGGGAAGACATAGTGAAGTCTCACACCTCTCTAGTGAAAGCATAATGGATCATAAGGTGGTTACAATCCTCAGCATCTTGACAACACAGGGCACATCTATTAGGCATTTGGAATCCTCTTCTCAAGAGGTTTTCCTATGTGAGGATTTTATTCTGAACAAGCAGCCAGAAAAATATGTTAATTTTAGGAGTAAGGTCCTTAACCCATACCTGTGCCCACAAAGGCTGAGCCTCATTAGCGAGGAGAAGCTTTGAAGTGGAAGCAACAGAGAACTTTCTAGATGTCGCTGGGCCCCAGATAATTTTGTCTTCTTCATTTTCTCTTATAAACCAGTTGTTTAGTTGTTTTTTTAGTTCTTTAAATCTGATATCCTTCTATCCTAGGTCTATCCACTCTTCATTTTTCCAATAATCATAAACCAGTTCACCTATTATGTTTTTATAGTCTTGAATAGCATTCCCCCAATCTTTATTCTCTATTAGAGGCTTCTCTAACATCCATTTATCATTCCAAAAATGAATTTTCCTCCCATTTCCCAGCATCCAAGTAGCACCTTTGCAAATGAGATTCTTACCTTTACTAATACTATTCCAAACAAAAGAACCCTGGATGTCAATTTGAGATTGGAGAATGCCTTCAAGATTATTTAGATGGTATTTCCTTTTCATTATCAAGTTCCATTCTTTCTCCTCTTCAAATATTCTCCAGCATTGCTTTCCTAAGAGAGCTTTCTTAGTGTAATTGATACTCCTTATTCCCAGACTCCCCATCTTTTTGGGCCTACAAATCTTCTCCCAGGCCACAAGACTAAGTCTCTTTTTCTCTTGCACTCCTAACCAAAGGAACCTTTTTTGGATCTTCTCAATTAATTCAGCATATTTTTGAGGTATCTTGAATAGGCTTAGAGCATAGACCAGTAGATTTTGTAAAGTAGATTTTAGCAATTGAACTTTCCCAGCTTGACTGAGAATCGCCCCTTTTCAACCTACCAATTTCATCTAAAATCTGTCAAGAATTTCATTCCAAAAATTAGCCTCCAATTTCAAGCACAGAGGCAATCCAAGATAAGTAGCCGGGAGGCTTCCTATCTTGCATCCAATGATAGAAGAAATTTTATTCATTCTAGCAATAGGGGTATTGAAGAAAAATAGAGCACTCTTCTTCCAGTTTATGATTTGACCTGTAGCATTAGCATACACATTAAGAGCTTTTTTCATGTTTCTTGCTTCCTTCACAGAAGATTCTCCCATTAGGATCATGTCATCAAAAAATTATTCAGATGAGTAGAAAATCCCTCCAGAAGTCGGGTGTAGACCAATGATCAAACCTTGAGAAACCTGACTAGAGAGAGATCTCCCTAAACATTCCGCCATTATAGAAAATAGAATTGGAGATATAGGATCGCCTTGACGTAGCCCTCTAGATGGTCTGAAGAAATGAGAGGATCCCCCATTCACAATCACTGAGGAAGAGACAATCGTGACAAGTTGCATATTGATTTTTATCACTCCCTCATCAAAACCAAAAGCCTGAAGAATTTTCATAAGAAGCTCCCAATCGACCCTATCATAAGCTTTTGATAGGTCGAGTTTTATCAGAAACCCCTGCTTTTTCAATTTCTCCAGTGAATGGATATTCTCATGAACAACCATAATTGAGTCCAAAATTTGTCTTCCCGACACAAAACCATTTTGTTGAGGAGAAATGAGGCAGGGGAGAATCATAAGGATTCTCAAAGTCAAAATTTTAGATATGATCTTGTACAGAAAATTACAAAGACTAATAGGCCTAAAGCTATCAGTTGTGTTAGCTCCCAGTTTCTTTGGTATCAGGGCTATAAAGGTAGAGTTGAGATCTTTAAGCAAAGATTTAGAGCCATAGAATTCTTTCATCGCACCACAAATATCTTCCCCTATAATATCCTAGAAGTGTTGAAAGAAAAACATTTGAAACCCATCCGGCCCAAGGGACTTTTCACCTTCAAAAGACTACATAGCTTTAGTTATTTCCTCCTTTGAAGGAATATATTTAAGAAATAGATTATCCTCATCCACTAGCAGCAAAGGAATGGAATTCAACAAGTTGTTCTGATCATCTAGGTTAAGGTCTGGTTCTTTGGTTAGGATCGAGGCAAAGTGGCCCATCATGTCTTTCCTTATCTCTTCCTCTTTATTAAGAGTGCCCCTTTGGGTGATCAGAGAATTGATTCTATTCATAGCTTTGTGTTTCATAGCTGTAAGATGGAAAAATCTTGTATTTCTATCACCAACTTTCAGCCAGAGAGACCTAGATCTCTGTCTCTAGAAAGTTTCTTCTTTAGTAATAATATTGTGGTACTCCGCTAGGATAATATTCTCTTCTTTTCTAGTTTCTTTTGTCAATCCTATGCTCTATATTTTATCTTGGATCTCTTTCAAATCAATTTGGATTTTGCTTTTGGTTTGGAATATATCACCAAAGACTTCCCTATTCCAATGTCTAACTTTAGACTTGATGTTTGCCATTTTTTTTGCCACCTGGAACATAGCCTTTCCTTCCACTTTAATACTCCACCACTCAATTTTTTTTTTGAAATTAGGGTGATTTAGCCACATTTTCTCCAGTCTAAAAGGAGAATTTCCTTTTCCTTTGAAGGTATTAGCTATAAAGGAAATAGGAAAATGATCCGATCCTATTCGATTAAGAGCAGAAAGAGAGCAAGAGAACTTAGCAAGCCACCCAGGGGAAAGAAGAGCTTTGTCAAGCTTGACCTGAATGAGGTCCACACAAACTCTCCTATTGGTCCAAGTGAAATCAATTCCTTCCAGGTCTATATCCAATAAACCTTCATTAGATATAAATTCCATAAACTCAACTCTACTATCCACTTGGGTATTGTTCCCTCCTTTCTTATCAGTATCTCTTAGGCGAGTGTTAAAGTCTCCCATCATCAACTAGTTATCATCTGGGAAATCCTTTCTAAAATCTTGAATCCTTTTCCAGAGGTGAAAGTGACCAGATTTAGTATTAGGGGCATACACATTAATCAGAGTCCAGTCAAAGTTATCCTTGATACTACTAATTTTAATAGCAAGGAAATTCTTATCTTCTTTCAATAGGACGCAAGAGAAGCTTATAGAGTTCCAGAAAATGGCCAAACCACCAGAAGCCCCAATAGCATCACTACTCAACTTGTCTCCATTCTTCAGTAGATTTAATTTAACTATCTTATCTTTCACCATTTTAGTTTCTTGTAAAAGAAGAATATCAGGCTTAGAATCTCTAACTAGATTCCTAATCACATCATGTTTATGAGGACTATTAAGACCTCTTATGTTCCAAGATAAAATTTTCATTAAAAATTTGGAGGATAGACCTAGTCAATGGTACGCTGCCTACCATCCACAATATTCTGTTTAGCTTCTTGCTCTCTTTGATCCTTCTTGGACGCTCTACCCCTTTCTCTTTTAGGTGTGCATGTGTCTTCCTTTTGTTGTTGACCTCTCATCATAACTCCTCCTGATTTGAGTAGGCCCCCTTTTTTATTTGATTTATAAGCTGAACCTCCATGTGTTGCTTTAGCTTTAGATGCTCCTGACACAAGGGTCAGATCCTTCAAATTTTTAGGTTGAGATCCAGAGCCCTCTCCAATAGGAGACCTATTGTTCTTCTTTCTAACACTTATCCAAGGGATTTTGTTCTTTGTTTCCACTGTTTCAGAGTCCCCCTTCTGATCTTTGGCTCTTTCAACATTAGCATCATGCTCTATCAAGTTCCCATTTGATGTTTCACTACTGATTTGTTCTAAAACAAACTGAGTTTCAAAGACCATTTGCGGACTTTGATAACACATCCTCTCTTCTGATTTAAATAGGCTATCCTCAACCCTTGAACCCATTTGATGTTCAGTCTGGGATGTATTTTCATGATTTTTCATTGAAGAGGCTACCAAAGATTCCCCTTCCAGAAATCTATTTTCCTCAGCTAAGCCATCTCCCACCTTAGGTCCTTTTGCCTCATTTGATTCATTTGGTTTGACCGTCTGCTTCTCGTCCAAGCTTTGGTTTGCTTCTTTATTCTCTAGGAGAATATGTGGTTCTCTTGTTTTCTTCCTTCATTCCCACTTCTTAGTAGTTCTAGTCTCTTGGCCTTTCTTCTCTAATTCTTTCTTGAAGGGACAAAGTTTTGCCCAGTGACCTACTTTTCTACAAGTAAGACACACAAAAGGGGAAGATTCATATTCTATTTCTTGGGTCCATTTTCCAACTTTTGATCTGAGACAAATGACTTGGGGTAGTTCAGTATCATGCTGACTATTAACACAAATTCTTGCATACACTTGTCTAGATCATGCTACAGTCATCAGATCTATTGTCAAAAGTTCTCCAAAAGATTTAGCCATCACCACCAGTATATCCTCATGCCAATATTCCAGGGGGAGACCTAGAAGTCTAACCCAAATAAGAGCGGAGACAAAAGTTTTCATCATAATCTAGATTAGTTGTCCACTTCTGCAAGGATAAGGAAGATTTTCCCCACATCCAAGGACCTTCCGTTAAAACTTTTGAAAGATCCTCCCCATTAGAGAATAAAAAGGAGAAGAAACCTTTCGGCATTGCTGCTACCTCTACCTATCCTTTGAGATTCCATTTTTGGAGCATGAAAGACCTCACCAAATCTTTATTCGGTCTAGGCCCCAAAAACTTTCCTATCAGAGTTGAAGCCATTCTTGAAATTGTATGATCAATTATTTGATCAGGAATATTCAAGCCTATCACACCTTTCTCAAGATCTGAAGCTAGGGAGGGAGGGGCCAAATGAGCTTCCACCTTCACATGGTTGGCCTTGTTAAGTAGAGAATATTAAACTATTCTCGAGCCAAGTGAAGCTCAAACTAAACCAATGACATAGATTCAATGGTCAAAAACACCTACTTATATATGTTGTTGATCTCTATTTTTTTCACCGTGACTACTCTCCTCTTAAACATATGTTTAGATCTATTTTTTGATAGCAATGAAAAGATCTCATATCTTTGAAATAGTGAGATTATCCCAAGGACAGTGATGTCCAGTGTTAGAATAATGAACACCATGAATTGGTGAAAAACCCATTAAATGAATCTACCGTATCAAGAAAATTAATCATGAAACTTATCATGAAACTTGATGTTTCTCATTTAAATCTTGATGTTTAGAACCATAATACCCACTTTAAACTAATAACAAGATATCCAACCAATATATTTAGTACATGGAATGATCAAAACTTGTAGACAAAGATTGTTTGCACGCCAAGCACTGTACAAGAATAGTCAATAAAAGGACTGGAATTCTTTGATTTTAAGACTTCAAAATAATATAATCAGTACATGGAATGATCAAAACTTATAATACCAATCAATGAATGCTTTTCCTATCAATATTACATTGAATAGAGAGTTTAATAATATAAACACTAGAGTGTGTCTTCATGAGCAGAGAAGTGACTATTTGTAAAGAATTAAAAGTTTATTGCTATGCCTAATTTGATAATATATATATTTTTAAAAAAGATTAAATTTTTTGTCACTTTTTTGATGACCCCTCATCACCATTTCGACCACCATTAATCTATCATTTTGATGAGAATGCTATACACTCAACGACTATTCTAACCATACGTCCTCATAATTTTGACCAACATTGGTCGCGTAGATGAAAGGAATGTTTGATAATTCTTTCAGGTTGAAGTGATTATTTTGATGGTGGGTCCATCAATAATTCAACCTCTATAGACGTTGCAATTTTGACGCTGACATAATATGTCAAATAACTGATGAAAAAACTTTGACAACAATTATGGTCATTTGGTCGACCAATTGTCATCTAAAAATTGACTAATCCTTGTTGAAAAATAAGCTAAAATTTACTAGTGTCAATATTAGATGAAGCATGAGAAGTTAAGTTTGTGCAAGCTACAGAAGATGCGAGCAAGACTTGGATGGAAGAAAAGAAGGATAATATTGATGAATATGTATTGGATGCATCCATAATGGACACACCCTCTACTTTTGGATAAATGGCCCTCATGGTCATAGAGGGAGCTAAATTAGCACTAGACCCCTGCATGGCTGGTATACTCACCCTCAGAGTATGCGCCTTTGGTTATAACTATTTGGAGACTAGTTGATGCAGTATGCAAGAGCGCACTGCCTGATTGCTAGCAGAAATGGAGATTGAAATTCACTGTTACATTATGTGTTTACACGAAAAGCATTAATGGCAGAAAGTAGATTTAAAGTCACCGAAGATCCATTATTCACACATTTGCATTCGAGTTCAAGACTTTGGAGAGCACAGGAGATCAAAGCAATTTTTTAAAAATATTTGTAGTTGATTTCATCGGTGAAAGGAAGTTAACTTTGTTGCGAAGCCCTAGTTTGGACGTGACAGTTCAGAAACCCTTGGAAACATATTTGAGCAATTTACCAAGTAAGTAATGGCCACTCTAGTTGTTTTTAATGTTGCTAAAAGGAAAAGATATATCTTTAAGAAGTATCCTTTCAAGTCAGTCCTAGATGACCTAGAAGGAGCATTCTCTAGGACTCTGATGGGAGTAATGCACATAGAGGACATACACACATATATTTATTACAAGAAGGAACCCATTGGACTGGACAGGATTAGGTTGCACTTAGAGACAATGATGAATCCTGACAAGACACTCCTTGATGAGTTCGCACACTTGGAAAAAAACCCTATTATTGAGTATGCAACAACATATGAATTCTATGAATCTGAATGGATTGAGATCCTATTAAGCAGAATTCATGATGACCTATTCTAGATAGGAGAAGTCCCTATTAGAATAACTACTGATCTCATTTATGAGATGATCAAACTTCCTAAGATTGGCACCATTCTTCTTGTGGGTAAGGATGTCAGAGAACTGGTTGAGAAAGCCTACAAATCCCAGAGTGATAAGCATAGGATGATAATTGAGCCAATAGAGGAGAAGGACATAAAGCTTATGTCTATGATTCTTGTGTCTATGATTCTTGGTTATAAGTTCCAACATGCAAACAAGGTTAATAGTGTGTCCACAACCACTATTCTAGTAGCTATCAGAATTGTTAAGGAAAATGGAGACTTCAACTTGTGTGAGATCTTGTGTGCACAATTGATGGATAATATCGGGACTATCAAACATGATAAGAGTAAGATATTCAAGTTTGGGTCATGTTGTCACTAAGGATTGAACCCATGATGGCTAAGTGTAAAACCTAGTAATCTCGTGAAACATGAGAATACTCTTAGGATGTGGGATTGCTTCACTGAGAATAAACCTATGGATTAAGGGCTAGCTTCCCCATTTGTATCACATGAACTGAACTGAACTTGAAGGGAAAGGGAGAGAGATTGCATAAAAATGAAATAACTAAAAATTTAAACTTAGGTGATTCACCAAACTGAATAGATCCACAAACTGAAAAAAAAACTCACAATGTAATCCAGCATCTAACATAAACACCACAACTCTTCCAAATCTAATTTTTCCCCTTAGAAAATAATCAGGTGCGGATTGTAATGAGAAGGAAAGACAGATTCCACAACTCAAACACATATAGATGCACACAGATTTGAAACCTTAAGGAAGAATAGTGCTTGCAAACATCAAAGTGAACATGATATCAATTGAAGGATCAAATTTTAATCACAACACATGACATTAAGCCCATCAAATCAACTCACAAAGTTGTAGAAAAGAAGGACAATTTGCTATTAATTGGAATAAAAGGAGTCAAAACGGGGTGTAACTCTGGAAAAATAGGCATTGTGGGTATTGGAGCTATCTTCCCAACTTGGATTAGACTGTTTTCAGCCCTTATGGCAAGATCATATCCTACTAGAAGGTTATTCCCACCCAATGACTGGATCATAATAGCAATATCACTATTGAGGGCTCTCAAATAATATAGGAAAGCATGTTGGCTGGATGGCCTAATGGTAGCTAGTATTCTTTGCCATGTTCTTTGAAATCTGAAGTTAAAATCCATCATATAGTCCTGAGGTGCTCTTTTGATAGTAGTTAGGTGCTCAATTAGTGAAAGATGGTATGATTTATCTTCAAACTGATTGGTCAAGGTTGCTCCCAATGCATCCCAATCAGCAATAGAACCAACTGGTAAACTTATGAACCATTGCAAAGCCTTGCCCTTAAATGAGGTTGCCAGCAATCTCATAGCAACATTATCTTGAGTGATATTATGCAGACCACAAATAGATGCCACATCTCTTATATGTTCAATGGCTAATGTTTGATCTTGTCTCGTAAAGATAGGCAAACTTTTAAGGGCTGAGATGGGTATGTCATTATGCTGCTGCAAATTTAGAGGGCTGCCTTGATTAAAAGCTACAAAAGGATGTGGTCTAGGCTGAGCCATTGGAGGGTTTAAGGGAGCTTGAAATACTAGAGCTTGAGTTACTGGTACTTGAATTACTGAACATGGGCATATTTCTCATGATATGGGGGGTGATAGGGAGAATATGAATTAGGAATTGACATGCTTGCTCATCAAATGAGCTGGTAAAAAGGTATTTTCTATAACTTTCAGCACTTGAACTACTTAAACTAGTAGATTTCACTTAGGGTCACCATGGTGCTAGAAATAAACCACCTCTTGAAGGCTGATTACACTGAGATCACACCAAAATCTTAGTGAATGATGGGAAACAAAGTCCCACCAGGCGTGCCAAAAACTGTTGTCACTAAGGATTGCACTCGTGATGGCTAAGTGTAAAACCTAGCAATCCTGTGAAACATGGGAATACTCTCAGGATGTGGGACTACTTCACTGAGAATAAACCTCTAGATTAAGGGTCAGCTTCCCTATTTGTATCACCTGAATTGAACTAAACTTGAAGGGAAAGGGAGAGAGATTGCATAAAAATGAAATAACTAAAAATTTAAACTTAGGTGATTCATCAAACTAGATAGATCCACAAATTGAAAAACAAACTCACAATGTAATCCAGCATCTAACATAAACACCACAACTCTTCCAAATCTGATTTTTCCCCTTAGAAAATAATCAGGTGCGGATTGTAAATGAGAAGGAAAGATAAATTCCACAACTCAAACACATATAGATGCACATAGATTTGAAACCTTAAGGAAGAATAGTGCTTGCAAACATCAAAGTGAACATGATATCAAGTGAAGGATCAGATTTTAATCACAACACATGACATTAAGCCCATCAAATCAACTCACAAAGCTGTAGAAAAGAAGGAAAATTTTCTATTAACTAGAATAGAAGGAGTCAAAACATCAGATTGCTTCTCAAAGAGCTACAACATTCACCTCATGAGAATGAGGGAAAGAAGAACTAGCCTTCAATCACCAAAGTGAGAGGCATATAAAGGAAATCTATAGAATCTGCATTGAAGTCCACTACCTCACCAAGAATAGAAAAAACTAGCCATAGGACCATGATCCCATCACTCTGAAATTTGGATGCCCAATTCCTGAGAATATAAGGGAATGGAGAAAGTGGAGTCCCTAAAATAGACTAGTCAAAGAAAGACCCAAGACCCACTAAGTCATGCAGAATAAATGATATTCTGATAAGGCTTATAAAACACCATGTCAGAATTTACAATAAGGCCCTTACATTGACTCACATTTAAAAATATTCCCCCCCTATCAAACTAATGAAGTGGATTCAAATATATTTTGAGATAGTCTCAACTCAAAAATGAGGAGAAAATCTAAAATATTTACATCTTATACATATCCACATTACAAGAATATACTCAGACATAGGACCCACCTAACATATGAATATTCTAAAAATAATAGCCCCCCCCCACATGCTAAATACATGATTGATATATCATTTATAACCTAAGTAAAAAATGACACTATGGGAGCCTAGGGCATTAAAATAATATAATTACCTTCAAAAGGAAAGATAATTATATTAATACCTTTACATAATATAACCTATGCCCGAGAAAACATTAGCAAAGGGAGCTAAATGATCCTCAACCCTAAAAAGGGGAGACAAAGAGAAAGATATGTCATTATCAAAAACCTACATCGAAATGGGAACATCCCTGCAAAAGGCAACTGGAACGGCACCTTGCATCTTCCTAACTTCACTGCAACTCTAAAATAGAAACTTCCATTCTGGAATTCAAACTTTGTTGGAAATAGCAACCCCCTCACGGCATAATGATTGAGGTAGGTGCTTCATTGAATTCACATTACATTGCATATCTTGAAAGTTTTGAAAAATGGTCATGGCATTGATTTGCTATTTGGATCTATCTTTTCCCCTCTGGATTTTCGAGGGCACAACTTTCTATTGAATTTTTTGCATTTTTGATATTCAAATTGCTAGGGCATCAACATATTGAAATTGCTATTCATTATTAGCTTATTGTATTGCTACTGTTTCGAGGGCATAGACCCTTTTGTATTCTTTGTTATTTCATTATCATGAACATGAAAGTTGTATTCATTGTTATTACAATATGGTATCTCTACTTGAAGATGGCACTTTTACTTGTTCTGTTACTCACTAAGAGATCACATTTGTTCACATTTCTGTTTGAGCTAGGGCATGGGCCTATCACTGTTATTCAATGTATTGTTGTACTGTGGTCTGCAATTGTATTGCTGCAATCCAGGGTATTGTTATATTGTCTCTCATTTGATTCCTGTTATCCTTACTCTATGTTATCGAGGGCATGGCTTAGATATGCTTCTCCTCATTGCAATCAGGTGCGGCCTCTTATGGCACTGTTGCATGTTACCATTTGAGAGCTAGGGCATGGGCCTATCACTATTGCATGTACTTGCCACCCATGCTTGATCTTTATGCTGTAGCTATGGCCCACCAACAGTGGTATTGGGTTTGTCAAATTTGGTAAAGCCACTATCACTATTGCATGTACAGTCCCATGGTTAAAAACTTGGTATTTTCTCTCCATTTGATTTTTAGGATGCCCAAGATTGGGGCTTGTATTGCACTTGTAGGGCATTGTGGATCGGCATAGACCTTCGTATTTGCCTTTTGCATTGCTAATATTTTATGCTCATAGATGGCTATTGTATTGCCATGGCCTTGATACCTACTGTTGATTATATGTTAAGCCCGCAAGCTCAATGAGCTAGGGCATGAATATGAATTTTGAGCAAGGGCACACCATGCTCGTATTACTGCTCTTGTGTTCTATTTTATCTTGCTTAATGCCGATTAGGGGATCATGTATATTTTACTGGTGCATTTTATTAATGATGCTTATGTCTCAGACCATATTGCTGTAGTATTGCTAAAGCATTGATGACATTATGGGGTGTGTTTGATGGCATGACATGGGTTGGAGACCTATCCTCGAGGGCATCATTTTACTTTGAATTTTCTGTTGAATTTTGAGGGCTTGAGAACCTGGTTATTGTTGATATATAGCTCCTTGTAGCATACCACCATTGCATATTGTTTGATCACTTGTCACTCTTAAAGTTAAGCTCTATCATGTTGACTGAGGCACCCTATGTGTACTAAATATACTGTCGCACCTATTCTGAACATGTGGATTGTGTGCCCTCAACATGTTGATGGTGTATGCCATGTGAACACCTATGCAACAGAGTGCCCCTATCTCTTTCATAGATCTATGTACTCTATCATTAGCTCTCTTCAAAACCAGATGCCATGTTGTCTTCTATGATGCTAGTGCTCTGTTCTATTCTTTAACCATGCCATCTTAAAATGTTTTGATGAATGCCTCCTAGATCTAGTTCATGCCCTATTATAATGACCATGCTCATTTGATTTGGCTCTATGGTTCATGAGTGTTCCATTGACACTTCTCACTTATTGAGTGCCCTTTACATGGTTCAGTGCCTCTCCTTGAGATGGTTAGGGTTTCCAGAAACTCTATGGGAATGGAGCTTTTGAAAACCCTCACTGGTTCAGTGTAGGGTACTAGGAGACCTAATACTGATCATGGGTGTTGTAACCTGTATCTGCACATGGAACAAACACATTAGTAGAAAATAATGGCATTTCTTTTATTTCTAGAGCAGCCTCATCCACCTGCCCTGAGCACAACCCATGCTAGAGGTGTATGACTGAGTACATGCATGCATGTTTATAGATGTTGTGGCACCACTCATTGCTTAGATCCATTGGATCTAACTCCTCTATTTCTCTCTCTATAGGTTCAGGATCATTAGAGCACACTGGAACACAAAAGATCAACTCTCATTACCAGGCAATGTCTGGTACCCCTACATCTAGCCCCATTAATTCATGTATATTTGTACTTATTTATGCAACTCCTACATTTATTATGCTCATGGTATGTGTGAGCTCATATGAATGTTTTCTTTTTAGTTCTTTCTCCTTTCTGTACATCATACTCAAGATATGAGATGTAATCTTAGCTACAGTTATTTATCTTTCCTTTTCATGTATTTGCAATGAATGAACACAAATCATAATCAAGACCACATAATAATTCAAACTAGGGTACAGAACACATCTGGTAACTAGGTTTCCAAAATGTGCAAAAATATGACAACAGGTCACTAATCATCTATATGTACTTTCATATAGTTGGTAAAGTATCATATCTTTACCTTGACAAGAGTCTACCCACAATGCCTCAAATCTCATTCAAGGAATCATCAGAAAGTACCTTGAAGGACTACATGGACTTAGAGATAAAGACTTTCAGAATCAAAATGCAAAGAAGGTATAGGATACCTGAAAGTATTATCGAAAAGTATAAGGATACCATTTGTTTTATGGTTGAGACAGATATCACTTGCATGGAAGTAGTGGAGACAAGGACTAAGTGGATTCATCCACTTGGTTATGAAGTGGAAGAACACATTTTGGAAGCTTATGCACAAGTCCTATTGTCATCGCCTAAAGATCCTAATGAGCCAAGATGGGGTACCTATGAGGAGAAGAGAAGACAAGTTGACTCAATCTCTTATAGTACATCAACTAAAAGGAAAGCATCAATGATAACATCAGACATACTAAAAATCCATGGTGTAACACAAGCAGACCTAGATAAAGCAAGGGAAGCCAAGATTGCATTGCAACTTGAGAGTGCACCCTCTACTGAAGTAAAAATAGAGAAAATAGATGATCCCAAGGAGAAGAAGATTAAGACAGATGATATCACTCTTGTGCCCACAAATACAATTGACTTGGAGTCCACACCACCTCCTGAGTATAGCAGGATGCCTAAGAGGAAGAAGCAGACCGACGCAAGCCATCCATCCTCTAGGACAACCAGGAGTCAAAGGAAGAACACTCAAGCACCTCCTGAGGTAGGATTCAGGTCAAATATTGAAGTGCTGAGAACAAGGATAGTAGATGAAGGAAGAATTGATCAAATAGGAAAGTTTTATGATAAGTATAGTGAGATTGACAAATTAGAGATCTACTCAATGATCATAAAACATATGATTAAGTTCAAGAAAATAGTCTTGGAACTTAAGAAAGTCATTCTAGATAATGTATGGAACATCTTAGAATTTTTGAAGAGATAGTCTATAGAAGAAGACTTTAGAATAAGGGAGAAGATACTGGCTGAAAGCCTCCCTGTATGTTCAATTAAAGAGAAAAAACTATTGTTGGATTTGGTGAAGCCACACCTAAGAACAAAGCTGAGAACTCTGCAGATCATGAACAAGGATTATGATTTAGTTGCAAAGGAGACTGAAAAATAATTTGAGAAGGTATTCTTAGATAGACACATGTATCCTCCTACTACACCTACAACTCAAGTTCCATCTATACAAGCCAAGGATTCAAAGATCCTTGATGCACCGATGATAGGTCCACAGGATTTTGCACCCATAGTACCATCATCTACAAAAGAAATGGAAGAAAAAGAAGACACTATAGTGATTGATAATGTAGAAATTTCTATGGTGACATCAGATAAAGATTTAGATAAGTTTGAGGAAGAATTTGTGAACATTGAGGAAGTAGAAATTCTATGTGGTGATGATTCACATATGCAACAAGAAGATGTTTAGGTTGAAGACTTGACTGGACATGAAAGTGAGAAAGAAGATGAACCTAAATGTGAGAAGGAAGAAGACAAGCAAGATGAACCTGCAGATGAACCATCTATTGAAATTCCAGTGAATGTAAAGACTGAGGTAATGGATGTTAGTCAAAGTTCACTCCTTACCCCTAAGCCCTTAATATCATTGTTGTCAAGTTTGACCCCTGACACAACAAGTCTAGATTCATGGGGAGAAGAAGACTTGATTAAGATCAGTGTGCTAGAAATGGAGAAGGAAAAGGAGAAACAAGTAATGAAGAATCCATTTTTTGTTGAATTAGTTAACATTTTTAATAGCTTACTACCTAAAGACAAGAAAGCGTCCAGTATAAATTTAGTGGATGATGTCAGCCCCATCATAATAAATTTCAAAGCAAACTTCTCAAGCCTAGAAGAATCAACATCCAAGGTTGCAAAAGAAAAATATCTTAAGAAAAGATTGAATGAGCTGATAGAAAACTTCACACTTGACCTTAGTTCACTAAAGGTTGGTCAAGCTATATTGAAGGAGATTGCAGCTAAAGGAAGAAAGATAATAGCTGATTGTATGGATAAGGACAAACTAACTGCAGACCTCTCAAAGAAGATTCAGGAAGTTGAATCAATGATGGAAGTAGTAAGGAAATTAGTTAAATATCTGTCCATAGATATAAATATGTGTAATGTCTACCAAGGACAAGTGGATAAGATTGAGAAGGTAGAAAAAGAAATGGCTTAGATAAGGGCTAGGCAAGCTTAGTTGAGACATGGACTTGTGCCCTCTTTAGATGTGTTGAGTCAGAATATCAAGGAGATTGATGCCACGATGGTGACATATGATCTAGGTTTGAGTTCAGATTTGGAGAAGATGGATAAGTTGACTTATGCACTATGCGCCCATCTCCAAATAGTAGATGCAATGAAGGCATTTTGGTGGCAAGAAATTACAAACCTTCAGATTGCATACCCAGATGTACTCACTGTGTAAGTACTTGTAGATTAGTTTTTGCACACCTTTGTCATTAATGTCAAATGGGAAGTAGAGTATATAGTAGAAGGGAGAATATGGAGCAATGTATATGATGAAAAAGGAAGTAGAGTATATATAGTAAAAGGGAGATATAAGATAGAGTATATGTTAGAAAGTTTTTTTGTAAGATACAGTTTAGTAACTTCACCATATTCCTTTGTTTCCATTAATGAAAAATGGGGAGATTGTTGGAAAGTTGACTATACTAATGTATATGACTAAGATTTAGTGTTTTCATTATGGCAACAAAGTCATATGGAGTTTTGGAGTCAGAGCACTTACTCATAAGATCAGAATTTGGCTAAGTATGGAAGACTGGATAGTCTATGAAGCACCAGATGAATAGAGCATCAGTGCACGTGCGTATGACTGAGTTATGGCATGCACCCTTGAAGATAAGCTTCTTAGTATGTATTCATGCTAAGTCTAAGAGCACATGATCAGATGAGTTAGTATGATGAAGATACATCGAGTTGAAGTGACACGGATAGTGAGAGGTAGAACAGAATAGAGTATGGAGCCGACTGTTAGTATTTTGGTTAGTGGTTATAATATTTTTTTGTAAAGGCTATGCACCTATTGTATTTAGGTTATAGACATGTTAATATCATTGTATGTAACATGCTTGAACCAATTCATTTGGAAGCATTGTATGTAATTAGTTATAGGCCAACTTAAGTGAATAGTTTTGTTTGCGCATATAAATAAGACATGCGCCTTTGTATTTGAGTTGTTGTTGAAATAGAAGATGATATAGAAGTGAAGAAGGATGCAAAGAGTAGCTAGTATGATATAGATCTTTACAAGAGGTTAAAGCATCAACGTAAACAAGGAATTGATCAGACAAGTAGTGTCATAGAAATAGTTCACCATTTGCAAATATAGTGTGTATCTGATATCCAGAAGGTTGTAGCCTTCACCATTTGAGCAGTGAGCTCTAGGAAAATGTGTCCTCACCCCTAACAGGGTTAATTGTAAAAGACTCCTAATAGGGTCCGACCCTTGACAAGGTCATTGTACTTAATCTTTGTAATGACAACTCCTAACAGGGCTAAGGAACATTAACAGGTTCATAATACACAAGTACAATTATTAGTGGGTATTAATTCCCACTGAGGTTTGTCCAAGGTTTCCCCGTAATCATATCTAGTGTTATTTTTTATGTGTTAATTACTTTACATGCTTTAATATTCAGTTCAACAATTAAGTTATTGAGTTAAGTTTCAAGTATCAAAAAGTAAATATATAGAACACTAATTCACCCCCCCTCTCAGTGTTCCCATTCCTAACAACTATATCTATTGATTGATGAAAAGGATTAGGGCAAGGGAGATAACAATAGCACCTAGGGAAAGGTTGAGTTATTTGATACTTCAATGAGTACTTGATTATTTGGCACTATGATAAGATAATGTATTATTTATCTAAGTAAGAAGAAAGATTGAAGAATTAGGCTTAACCGAGAAAAAGTGAAGAAATCTAGTTTAAGCCGAGTGATGTTAGTGTTGACAGAGTCCTAGTATATGCCGAGTGACTTTAGTGTTGACCAAAAATTGGTTTATGCCAAGTGACAGGAAATTACCGAGCAAGACAATGTTAGCTGAGGAAGATAGTTTATAGAGATGACCAAGTTACGTAGTGATGACCGAGCATCAGTAATTTACATTTGGAGGAAGAATTTAGATTTCTAGCCGACACAGTTGAATTCTTGGGTTATGTAAATCATGTTGACTTTATTAATTGATTGTATAGATAATTTAATGCATGGTAAATCATTTTATTATGGATTCAATGAATAGATTGAAGATGTTTCTAGAAGGAAGGATGAAAAACTTAAATGTTGGAAGGATTTGACAAATCTGACCTAACTTAAGATCTATGGAGGAGATTAAGCAGAAAAAGTTGGATCTACCTACTAGAGAGGTATAAAGGAAAACCTAATTGTGAGGTTACAGAGTATGTTGGAGTTGTTGATGCTACTATATTTCCCAATCTACAACAGAAGTTGAGTATGTAGTAGCTGCAATGAATTGTTCAAATTTGGTATGGATCAAGCAATTGTTGAAAGATATGAAAGAGGAGATCACTGAACCGGTTGTTCTATTCTATGATAACACAAGTGATATCAACATATCAAAGAACCCAGTGATGCACATAAAGACCAAACATATTGCTATCAAGTATCATTACATGAGGGAATTGGTAGAAGAAAAAGAAGTGAGAATGGAATATGTGGTTAGAGACCGAGTTGTGTTGCTGATTAGATCTGAGATTGTTGAAGTGTTTAAGAGTTCAATTGGTACATCTAGACCTAAGAACAACTTATTCACCCCCCCTCTTTGTTGTTCTAAATAATATTAACAAATACAAGTGCACAATATGTACAATGTACAAACTAGAGCCCAACTAGACTAAATTAGGCTAAATTAAGCTCAAATAAAGATGAACTAAGTGAGCTTAATCTAGGCATGCATGTGGAAACATGTGCTTAGTTATGAATGATAATATTCTTGAGCATGTACAAAATTATGAAATACAATATAAGAAAATGTGCCTAATGCAACCAATATGCACGCTCTAATAGATCCTAGGCCCATGAGACTCTCTATTTAGGCTCCTAAATGACTCAACTGAGTTATACTCTTCTTGATCCATTTGACCAGTACTCTGAATCTTGTTGTATTTTTGACAATTGTGGAGTGATAGGTAGTCATTTTACCATGCCAATAATCTATATCTAGGATATTGTAAGGCATTAGTTGACATTCACTTGGTTCATAGAGGTGAAGGTTGCTAGAGACTACCCTAATTTCCATATGACAAAATTTAGTAGGCTATAATTAGACCATGCCAAACTCAAATTCATAGAGATACTATTATATCTTTTAGATTAGCCAAAGTTCACCAAGGTCATGAAGGTGGAGGATTTCAAGGGTCTATCTTATAATTGATACAAGAACCATTGCATAGGTAGTTTGTAACTTTAAGCAAAACCAACCATTATATTGTAAGTGTTTACTGGTAAATACCTATAGCTCGAGGGTAACTAATGCTACATGATATTTTTGATTGTGAATATGGTAGCTATAATGAATTTTTTTTAAAGGTTACCAAGGATGCAATATGATTCATAAGTTTATGCATGCAAACAAGGAATCTATCTAATGCTTATTCACCTAGCCTATTAAACTGAAAGAAAGATGATCCACTAGGACTCAAGAAGAAGAATCTTTAGGTGGAGACAATGATCCTTTATAAATAGAGACTATGTCTATGCAAATGGAATTTTTGAAATGCAAGATCTAGGGCTAAATAGAGACAAAATGTGATTTTATGCATGTACAGGAAGACTAAATTGACATACCAATTCCAAGATCATATTTGAGAATAAAATATTGTAATTGACCTACAAATCAAATTTCATGCTGAAGTATGAGGATAGGGGTGACTCACCTATTGGAAACTACAATTGATACAATTTTTATATTGTCATTGATGTCAAACCTTAACTGGTGAGATAGTTTCTATCTATTAAAGTCTCATATCATTTGATTGATGAAGAGGATTTGAAAAGAGGAAATAACAAGAGGACCTAGTGAAAAGGTTGAGTTATGAGAAACTACAAAGTACAATGGGTACTTGATTAGTTGGCACATTGGCAAGGTAATGTATTGTTTATCTATGACACTAAGTAAAGAAGATAGTTAACTTGAAGCATGGAAGAGATGAGCAAAGAAATCTTGCAAGCATAGGCTTGACCAAGAAAAAGAGAAGATTAAGGAACTTAAGTATAAGCTGAGTGATGCTAGTGTTGACCAAGTGCTAGTGTAAGTTGAGAAAATATAGCATCAACCGAGCATCAGTAATTACCAAGTATCAGGAATTGGATCGAGTGAAAATACTGAGTGACGAGAACAACAATTTTAGCGATGATCGAGCTATCCAATGATGACTGAGTAGAAGAACACAGTGATGACTGAGTGTCATTATTTTATAATTTATTAAGGGATTGAGATTCCCAGCCAACATAGTTGAATTCTTGGAATATGTAAAATATGTTGAAGATAAGGATGAATGACCTAGAGTATTTAATGCATGGTATACCATTTTTATGCATGGATTCAAGGAGAATTTTTGAGAAGTATCTAGAAGGATAAGAAGGAGAATGAAATGTTGGAAGGATTCAATGAATCTTACCTAAACCTAAGATCTATAGAGATGATTAAGCGGAAAAAGATCAAGAAACCTAATTAAGGAGGTATAAGGATGACCTAATTGTTGGTTATGAAAGAAGTTGATTCAGTTGATTGGAAAACCTAAGCATAAGGATGAGAAGAGCTATGAAGAGCTAAGAAGAATTGTGATTTCTTGAAGGGTTTCCAAGAAGATTTGAGATGGAGATGATAGTGAAGGCCAGTCAGTGGATCATCATATGAGCTATATTGGATCTGTATTTGCAAAGTGAGTTGTATATTTTAGATCAAACCTAATGTTACTCTCTAACCATTGTATTAGTTGAAATCCTTTAATCAAGGTTGACCTAACATGCATTAATTTGTAAATCTTTTAATCAAGGTGACATTCTAATGGAATGTTCTTAAGTCCTCTAACAAGGCTACTCCTGATAGGCTGATTAAATCTTATAACACGGTCACACCTAACAGTGTGTATTGTAACCTTTAACAGGGTTGGCTCCTCACAAAGCTCACTTCAGAAGAGTGAAAAATTGGTAGCATATTACTGGTATTTTTTCCCAAATTGGGTTTCCACATTAAATCCTGGTGTCATACTTGTGTGAATGTTATTTGATGTGTTTTACTATTAAAATTTGTATATTCTACAAGTTGATTACTTTTGGACAATGGACTGCACGTTTATGTTAGTAGTTATAAGCTATAGAGACTGAGTGGATTATTGAGTAGATATAAGTTGGTTGAAGTGTTTAAAAGTTGAATTGGCACATTTGGACCTGAGGATAAATGATTCACCCCCCCTTTTAGTTATTCTAAAATCATTCTAAAATCAACCACCTTTGTGCTAACACATTTTGACAAAATCAATTACAAATCGTATCCCTTCTCTTAATCTGTCAATAGCTCTTCTAGCATGTTTTCCACATCTTATAGTACACATAAAAATAGAGAAATATTTATATAAAAAAGGGGTTTTCCTAAGTCAAACCCTAGTTTAGGAATCAAGCTTGAAATAAAAATTAAATATTCTTGAAAGGAAAGAGTGTTGATGTATATAATTTTTTGATCTAAAAAAAGAATGTGTATACCTTCATAAACCTTATTGATGTCAAAATTCTCATGAAGATGCTTAATGTTGTCTTTAATGTTGAAATTTATGATATTAAGATCATTAATTCCTTAACAAATACTTAGATCTACAAATTAATCCTTGTCTTCGATTCCTTGAATGTTTGATCTCTTGTAATTGAGAGCTCTTGAATTGAAGTTCCTTGCTTGATTGTTTGTTGAATGATTAATTTTCCTTGAATGGAATTGGATGCTTATTTTTCTTATAAATACTTACCAAAATGAGGGAGATAGCCTTTTTATATACCTCTTATAGCCATTTCAAGGTGCAAAACTAAAAGGATACCGTCATGGGCCTAGAATCCCCACTAAAACCAAGTAAATATTATCAGATTCAATTTTGGGGCCAAAGATCAGGGATAGGGATGACTTTAGGGATATGGGTGACTGGATTCTCCCTTGTCCTCTCCAATTATCCTTGTCTTCCTAAAGGGGACTCAAGTTTTTTTTTAAAAAGGTCTTGGCATGATCAAGCATTATGTGTACATAATCATTGGAACACCTAACTGATAAAGAAATTATATAGGGATGCAATTTATGATTCAACATTATATTTAGCCCCACTTTAGAATAAATATGAACCTACTTCATGTTCTTGGTAAAGTAGATCAAAGCATAGGAAATTAAAAAAAAAATCTAGGAAAAGGAGACATGAAAGCACCAAGGGTTGAGTGACCTAGGTCCTTATCAATCTAAGACCAAGAAAAAATAAACAACTGAGAGAGAGAGAGAGAGAGAGAGAGAGAGAGAGAGAGAGAGAGAGTTGTGCTTGGCCTAGTAAGGTTAACTTACTATGAGTCATATAAAATAGATATAGATATATAGATATATATATATATATATATATATATATATATATATATATATATATATATATATATATATATATATATATATATATATATGCAAAAGGATAGACAAGGAAAGTATTGTATCCAAGGAAAATTTCCAAGAAGATAGTGCAAAGGATAACCAATGAAAACATTATTTCCAAGGAAATTTTCCAATAGTATATTACAACTAAAAAGGCACAATTTGCTAAGTAACCTAAAAAAAATGACTACACAATTTGATTTGTGGTGTGTGTGTAATGTATAACAAAGAGTGTAGTGTATGCCTCCAAATTAAAGTGATTGTGCATGCCTTCTCACAAGAAATGGATTTAAGGTAGAATACATGCATCCAAAATATGAGCATGTTTCCACTATGATATATCCCCAAGAAAATACAAATCAAGGGAAATAAAGCACATGATAAAAAGAGCACAAAGGGATCTACTATCTCTGGGATCAGTATGCATATTTGATAACTCATGTATATTAAGAATAATCATAATGAATTGACCTCATCCCCTAAAGGGAGTAGGATTTACAAGAACAATCGAAGAAGAGAACATAAGATAAACAAAAGTGTATTTTTGAGTCAACATTATGGGGACTAAAAAGAGAGATAGATCTCACCACGTTGCATTTCCCAGAAGTAGACAACACAAAGGCACATTTATAACAATATCACATGTATGACATACCATACACATATAGAAGAATTAAGATACAAATACAAAAAAATATTATGGAAGGTTAAGTTCCTTTATCACCTTGCGCCAATGGAGAAACAAGGGTTGTATAAAGATAGCTATAAAAAATAACAATAACAAGCTCAACACATCACAAGAGAAGCACATTACAAACAAGAAAATACACAAAATAATCCACCACACAAGATGAGATATTCAAGCGTATCATCCACCAACCCATCATGTTGAACATTTTTTTAAGGAAGGTGGAAAACACATGAGATGGGCAACATCAAGTATGGTAGATAGAGCTATTGCAAGTTCTAGACAAGGGTCGTTCTCTAATGATGAGTCACTTTATTTGTCATGAAGAGTGATGATTAATTATTTAGAAAATCTTTAAGATAATTCATAATTTATATAAATAGCCTCACACATATCATCAGAATATAATTAGGATCAACATCATTTGCATCATTAACATTGTTGGAATAATAAAGAGTATCGTAATCATCTAAATTAATCAAAATAGGATCCTTGATATGAACATAATAATTTTCATGTTTAGAAAATTTAATTTTCTTAATACTTGCTTCCTCCCTTGGGCTAAGCATAGGTTGGTCTAATGAAATTCAAAGCATCAGGAGGTGTCTTAGGTGAGGAAATGGTTTGAGAAGCAAGTTCACAAGCCTTGACATGATATCTACAACATTAGTCATGGGCACAATAATTCTATTTGGTTTTCTTGAGATTTGGGAAGGTTTAGGATCAATCAAAATGGAAGGAATAGAAGGAACCTTAGTATGAGGAATGGAAGGAACCTTATGAGGTTAAGAGATAGAGGCAAAAAAAAGCATAAATATGAGGAATGGAAGGTGTGGGATGGAGTCCAAGTTTGGGACAAGGAGATAAGACATCCTTAGGTTTGCTTAGTTGGAAAATTATTTTATGTTTGAAATTTTGTTAAGATAGGAAGAAAATTTCTTGGAAAGGTTGTAATGGTTGAGGAATTTGAGGTAAAAAAAAGTCAATGTCAAAGTTTCCACAACTTGCTAAGGGCTTATAGAGACTGTGATTGATCGTGATAATTTTACCATTATGGGGAAACTTCAAACACTTTTGGATAGAAGTTCAAAAATAGATTTCATGGAAGTAAGCCAAGGAAGTCCTAGTCTCACTTGGAATTGATCAGAGGTAGGGATAATAAAAAAAGGTAATATCTAGGAAATTATTACCAATTTCAATGGGAAGGATAATAGAACCATGGGTAGGACAAGTAAAACCATTAAAATTATTAATCATCACATCATATTTTTCATAAGTTTCTTGATGAAATTGAATTGTGAAAATATGTTCCTTAGTTATAACATTCACCATGAAACTAAGAACAATAAGTAGTCCTTGGGTGAGCTTATCATCGATCTTAAAAAAAATGTAAAGAGGACAATCAAATGCCTTAATAGTTTTCATGAGATCAAAGGTAATGCAAGGTTCAGGTTTAGGCTTGGATTTGGATTGATCAATAAGATTAGAAACATTATTTACCACACTAAACATAGCATCAACATTCATAATTTTAGGGTTAGTAGGCTCAACAATATTGGTGGAAGAAGAAGGCAATAAACTTGTTTTCTCAACAATGTTGGTAGAATGAGAAGGAAAAGGATTGGTAAATATTTGCAAGTTTTGGTTAGGGGATGCAATAGATTTGTTTCCTTTATCATTGAAACCCTCAATGGTTATGGTATTGGAATATATGAGGTCTTGGATAAGATGTTTCAAATGAAATAATTTCTCAGTATCATGGCTAGGTTGATGATGGTATTCGCAAAAGGATTTGGGATCATAGAAAACTAGAAATAGTTTGGAAGGATCAATAGGTTGTATGTGAGGAAGTTTTAAAACATTATCATTAATCAAATTCAAGATAAATTATGCAAACATTCAGAAAGCGATGTAAAATTATGAGATGGTTTGAAAATAGAAAATAAAGGAAAATAAGGGGGTAAAGAAAAAAAGCATTGTAAGACCTTATCTCTAAATGTTCTAGTAAATAACTTAGCCATAAGTCTATGATCATTTGAGAAGTCACAGCACAAGGTTTTCAAAATTCTCACAAGAGTCAATGGATCACTGTTTCCATTGTAGGTTTATGATTGATTTATTTTAATTTGTTTATGGATAATGGTGTGAATGATATTGTGGGATAATAGGATAGTGATATTACAAGTTGAGATGTATTTGGATTAGGTTATGGAAGCTAGTTATTGTTGTAAGGATCAGACACTTGGGCAAGGTTATTGATGGTTAATTCGATGGATATGTTGGTTTTGGATATGTTTGATAATGAATGATGTGGAATATGATGAGAAATAGATAGAGCATTGGAATAGGAAAGTGTGAGATTGTGGTAAGTGGGTATAGGTGATAGTTGGGAAACACATGGAACACTCACATGAGGACGTATGAGAGGATTATGAATTCCTCCAAGACTAACATATGTTGGATTCATATTTTGAATGGATGTATCCATGATAGGTGGAGTATAGGTAGACACATTAGGTAAGGATGTTGGAATAGGGACATATCTCTCAAAATTCTTATTAGGATTGGTAATATTAAAAGCTTTGACACAAATTTTTATAAACATAAGATTATCATTTATAATGTGGGATATGCCACAAAAAAAATCAACACCATTTTCATCATTTTGGGTCATCCTGTTAATATGATTTAGAACAACAAAGGGGGTGGGGGGGTGAATCAATTATTCTCAAGTTTACATGTATAAATAAACTTTCAAACACTTCAACAACTTAGATCTAACAACCAACAGCTACTCGGTCATTACAGAATGCATATCAGAAACATATAATAGTGCAATCCACTATCCAATAGTATTTAACTTGCAAAACACATAAATGTTCAAACCAAAACATTCACACAAGCATTAACACTGGGATTTATAGTGGAAACCCAATATGGTAAAAACCACTTTGTAACATGTTACTGATATTTTCACTCTTCTGAAGTGAGCTCTATGAAAAGCCAACTTTGTCAAAGGTTTACAAACACACTGGTAGGTGTGACCCGGTTAAAGAATTTCAACCACCCTGTTAGGAGTGCACCTTGTTAAAGGACTTAAGTACATTCCATTAGAATGCAACCTTGTTCAAAGGATTTATACAATGACTATTAGTTCAACCTTGATTAAAGGATTTAAATTGATACAATGGTTAGAGAGTAACAACAATGTTTGATCTGAAAACATACAACTCACTTTGAAAATAATAGATCCAATTCTTACATATATATGTTGGCTTACTGACTGTGATCCATTTCCATCTCCATCACTGATCTACTCAGAAATCCCTTCAAGCAATCGCAACTCCTTCTCCTTCAACCTTTTCTACTTATTCATTCAATAACAACAACTCTAGCATCTTGTTTCAACCTTCACACTTAGGTTTCCTTAATACCTCTTCGATAGGTCAATCCAAATATTTCCACTTAATCTCCTCTGTAGATCTTAGGGTTAGGTCAGATTCATCGAATCCTTCTAACATTATGTTCTTCATCCATCCTTCTAGAAACATCTCAAATCTCTTTATGGAATTACAATAAAATGGTTTACAGTACATTAAATGCTTCCATACATTCAATAAATAAAGTCAACATGATTTACATAATCCAAGAATTCAACTATGTCAGCTAGCAATCTAAATTCTTCCTCAAATGTAAATTACTGAGGCTTGGTCAATATTGTGTTCAACTCCTCGGTCATCACTGGGTAGCTCGGTCACCACTGAAACTATTTCCTCGGCTAATACTATCTTCCTCGAGAATAAATTGATGTTCGGTCAACACTAAATTTACTCGGCATATATTGGCTTGGTCAACACTAACATCACTCGGCTTAAAATAGATTTCTTCACTTTTTCTCGGTTAAGCCTACTTGCTTAGTCTTACTTCTTACTTAGATAAGCAATACATTATCTTATCATTGTGCCACATAATCAAGTACCCATTGAAGTATCAAGATAACTCAACCTTTCCTTAGGTGCTATTGTTACCAACCTTGCCCTAATCCTTCTCAATAATCAAATAGATATAGTACTTTCTTAGATAGCAACAATCTTACCAGTTAAGGTTTGACATCAATGACAATACAACAATTGCTTCAATTGCAGTTTCCAACAATCTCCCTCTTTGGCATTGATGGAAACACCATAGGAATAACACATGATTCACCAACCAATCCAAAACTTGTCTGTACATCAAAAATATTTATAATATCCTTAGCTTCATTTTGATTTAGAATCAATTATCCTTGCTTACATGAGCATCCACACAATAACTTCCACTTAATCTCTTCTTTGTTCCTCTCCTCTGAATCTCTCCCTCTTACTTGATCTTCCATGAAATCTCACCATGTGTTGTTTTCATCATATTCATCTTCCTCTTTGACAATAATGCCAAAGAAGCAACTAAAACATACATATTTCAGATGTAGATGTCATCTTGTCAGTTCAGTAACAATATTTCTCCCTCTGTCATCTTTGCTTATGACTGATTATCAGCTTTGCTGTACTTTTCACAACTCTAGGCAGCTCCTAAAGTGTGACCTTTCTCTACATCAATTTTTTAGATACTCTTTGCAACACATTTGATGCAGTGCTCCTAGCTTGACTAGGCAGCCTCAGTTAGGGGAAGAACCCCTAATTTGCCTCTCAGATATTCATGAGCTTCTTTAGGTAAGGCTTTAGTGAATATGTTTGCTAGTTGTTCCTTTGTATTCAGATATTCCATTCTGACCTCTTTATCTTGTACCAATTCCCTCAAGTAATGATACTTGATGGCGATGTGTTTGGTCTTTGTGTGCATCACTGGGTCCTTAGATATGTTGATAGCACTTGTGTTGTCGCAATAGATGACAACTAGTTTAGTGATCTCTTCTTTCATACCTATCAACAATTGCTTTATCCATACCAAGTTTGAACAATTTACTGTTGTAGCAACATACTCAGCTTCAGTTGTAGATTGGGAAATGAAATTTTGTTTCTTGCTTGTCCAAGAAACTAATCTCTGTCCAAGAAAGAAAGCTCCACCACTAGTAATCTTTCTATCATCCACGTTTCCTACCCAATCTACATCAGTATAGAATCTCAGTTCAAAATTTTCATGCTTCTTATAGTACAGTCCATAATCTACAGTCCCTTTCAAATATCTCATTATCCTTTTTACAGCCATCATGTGAGTTTCCTTAGGATTGGCAGAGAATCTTGCCACAATCCCAACTGCTAAAGCAATATCTTGTCTGTTGTGAACAGTATACTACAGTTTTCCAATCATGGACCTATACAAAGTCTGGTTTACTTCAACAACATTATCATTTTTAGATAATTTTTGTCCGATAGCAATGCGAGTACTTACCGGCCTTGAATCCTCCATACCAAAGGTTTTCAGTATCTCATTAATATATTTAGACTGGGTAATGAAAATACCTTTCTCCATCTGATATACTTGTAAACCAACAAAGAATTTTATCTCCCCAAACATTGACATTTCAAATTCAGTTTGCATTTCATTTGAAAATTTCTTACACATGGCATCTTGTCCACCAAATTTGATATCATCTACAAAAACCTTAGCTAACAAAATTCCTTTACCTTCTTCATCTTTCATTTACATATTGCTGGTGTCATTTGTCCTTGAGAATCCAATCTGTATCAGGTAATTGTGTAGCCTCTCATACCATGCTCTGGGGATTGCTTTAGTCCATACAGTGCCTTTTTAAGTTTGCAAACCATGTGTCTCTTGTTTGGATCAACAAATCCTTCAGGTTGTTCAATGTACACTTCTTCTTCTAATATACCATTTAAAAATGCAGACTTGACATCCATTTGGTATACCTTGAAATCTTTGTAGGCAACATATACAAGTAGAGTTCTTACTCCTTCCAATATTGCTACAAGGGAGAATGTCTCCCCATAGTCTATTCCTTCTTCTTGTGCGTAGCCTTTGTGTACCAACCTTGCTTTGTTTCTTGTGATTTGTCCATGTTCATTAAGCTTGTTTCTAAATACCCATTTTGTTCCAATGACATTTTTGTTTTCTGGTCTCGGCACCAGAGTCCAGGTATCATTCTTCTCTATTTGGTCTATCTCCTCATTCATGGCTTGGATCTAGTCTTCATTTCTAATGCCTCTCTTGCTGTCTTAGGCTCGAATTCACACAGTAAAAATGTAGGGTCTCTTAACTTGCTTCTGGTCAGAACTCCAGTTTATTTGTCTCCAATGATTTGTTTAGGCTTGTGATTTCTCCTTACATACTGTGCCAAAATAGGTTCTACTCTCTTTTCTTCTTGCTCTTCAGGTTCACCAATAAGATTGTCAGATTCAGCTTTTGACTGCTTGGCAACCTCTTCCTGATACTCAGCAACATTCTCCTATCACTTGCCATTATTTCCCTAATGCTCAAAATTGTTTCCCTGATGCTCAGCACTGCTTATACGAGACTTTGCATCAAGTGCAAGTTTTTCACTTACCTCTCCTTCTTCTATATAGACAAAAGATCTATAATCTTCTGGTTCTCTCTTGCTTTCCTGTTCATTTTTCTCTACATATTCATCAACCTTGACATTTACACTTTCCACAATTTTGTTAGTGTTAGAGTTCAAACACTTGTAAGCTTTTCTTTTTGTGGAATAGCCTAGGAATATGCCCTCATCACTTTTAGCATCAAACTTTCCATTCCTATTGTCTTTTAGTATATAGCATTTTCTCCCAAAAATTCTAAAGTACTTTACATTAGGTGCATACCCATGCCATAACTCATAAGGTGTAACATTTGTACCTTTTTTGATCTGTACTTGGTTTAGGGTATAAATAGCTATACTTACAGCTTCTCTCCAGTACTTTTGTGCAACATTCTTCTCGATCATTAGTGTTCTTGCACAATCCATGATAGATCTATTCCTTCTCTCTGCTATACCATTATGTGCAGGTGTTCTACGTGAAAACATCTATCTCTTGATTCCTCTATCATTACAGAATAGATTGAACTCATTTGATATGAATTCTCCACCTTGGTCAGATCTCAAACACTTCAGGTTCCTCCATGTCTCCTTTTTAACCTTAGCCAAATACCACTTAAAAACTGAAATGCGTCAGATTTTTCTTTTAAAAACATTACAGTCATCATTCTGGTGTAATCATCAACAAACAAAATAAAATATCTAGCACCACAATAGCTTTGTACACCCATAGGTCCACAAAGGTCAATATGAACCAAATCTAAAGCATTTTCAGAAGTAAAAGTCTTGCTCTTGAAACTAAACTTTTTCATCTTACCCAACTGACATTGTTTGCATATTACATTATCAGGTTTCTTCAATCTCGACAGTCCTCTCACTTTCTTCTTTTTACTAATCTCTTCCAGATTATCAAAGTTAACATGACATAGTCACTTATTCCATAACCATATATCATCAAGTTGTGCAATCAAACATGTCTCTTCAGATAGGTCTAGATAGAACAAATTACCTCTTGTCTGTTCTCCACTTCTAATCAATTCACCAGTGGCATTAAATATTTTAGCCTTCCTGTGATGAAATTCCACTCAGTAGCTAGTGCTATTAAGTTGTGCAACACTTAGCAGATTATAGTTAAGACCTTTAACCCAATAAGCATTTTTGCAAGTGATCTTATCAGTCAGCTTAATCAATCCTTTACCCTTAACAAGACATGGTGCATCATTACCAAATTTAACACTTCTACCTTTGTAATGATCTAGGGTATCAAACTTACTTTTAACACTAGTCATGTGGTGTGAGCAACCACTATCAATAATCCACTTATCTTTTTTGTTCATATAGGATATAAGTGCAATTTTCTCATCTTCATCAGACTCATCTTTCATATCAACATAGACTACTTCAATTTCAAAATCATCACTATCAGTGTCATTTTCTTCTTCAGCAATATAGCAGGATTTCTTACCTTTATCTTTGTAGTCCTTGTATCTTTGAAAACCTCTGTCTTCTCTCTTATCTTTGTGCTTTCTATCTCTTTCCTCATCCTTGGCATCCCTGTCAAGATATCTTGCAACTATATGACCAACTTTGTTACATGAGAAACATATGATAGGGATTTTACCTTTATGCTTTCCTTTTCCCCTTTTCAATCTTCTGGCCATAAGAGCTTCAAGATCCTCTAGTTCTTCATCAGAAGTGTCACTATCACTTTCACTCTCACTGATGCATCTTTCTTTTTCTTTATTAGACTTATTCAGAACCATTTGTGACTTGAATGCAGATTCAACATTAGCAACAGTGAAGTTATCATAATTAGAAAGCTCAAAAGCAGTAAGCTTACCAAGAAGACTTTCCAAAGTAAGAGCATTACTAGGGTTACATCTAGATTCTTGAATTGCTAAAATTTTGATGGCATAAATAGGACGCAAAGTTCTCAATACTCTTCCAATAATAGTCTCATCATCAATAGTTGCATTAGCTCCTCTAATAGCATTTACAACTTCTTTTATCCTACCACAATATTGAGAAATATTCTCACCTTCTTGCATTTTCATTTCATCAAATTTACCTCTCAAGCTTTCAGATTTTTCCCTTAGTACATTTATGTCACCACCATAGATGTTTGCAAGAGTGTCCCACATTTTCTTTGCATTTGTGCAATCTTTGATGTCTTCAAATTCAGGATAACTTAAGGCAGATGCAATCTCTAACATTGCTTGATTGTGCTCTTGTTTAGCTCTTATCTCCTCGATAGTCAGAGGTGCAACAAGTGTAACATATTCATGCTCAATGTAATACTTTACTAAGTCACCAATACCAGCTAGATGCATTTTCATTAGATTCTGCCATGCAGGGAAGTTCTCCTTATTTAGCTTCGATACCTCCTTATACATCTTGATCATTTACTTCAAGTACCTTTAAACTTGTTCTCTGTAAGCACCAACCTCGCTTTGATACCAATTGTTAATATGATTTAGAACAACAGAGAGGGGGGGGTGAATCAGTTGTTCTTAGGTCCAAATGTATAAATAAACGTTCAAACACTTCAACAACTTATATCTAACAACCAATATCTACTTGGTCGTTATAGAATGCATATCAGAAACATATAATAGTGCAATCCACTATCCAATAGTATTTAACTTGCAAAACACAAATTTTCAAACCAAAACATTCACCCAAGCATTAACACCAGGATTTATAGTGGAAACCCAATATGGGAAAAACCACTTTGTAACATGTTATTGATATTTTCACTCTTTTGAAGTGAGTTATGTGAAAATCCAACCCTATCAAAGGTTTACAAACACACTGCTAGGTGTGACCCAGTTAAAGGATTTCAACCACCCTTTTAGGAGTGCACCTTGTTAAAGGACTTAAGTACATTCCATTATAATGCAACCTTGTTCAAAAGATTTATACAATGACTATTAGGTCAACCTTGATTAAAGGATTTAAACTGATACAATGGTTAGAGAGTAACAACAGTGTTTGATTTGAAAAAATGCAACTCACTTTGCAAATAATAGATCCAATTATTACATATATATGTTGGCTTACTGACTGTGATCCATTTCCATCTCCATCACTGATCTACTCGGATATCCCTTCAAGCAATCACAAATCCTTCTCCTTCAGCCTTTTCTATTTATTCAGTCAATAACAAAAACTCCAACATCCTATTTCAACCTTCACACTTAGGTTTCCTTAATACCTCTTCGATAGGTCGATCCAACTTTTGCCACTTAATCTCCTTCGTAGATCTTAGGGTTAGGTCAAATTCATCAAATCCTTCCAACATTATGTTCTTCATCCATCCTTCTAGAAACATCTTGAATCTCTTAATGGAATTACAATAAAATGGTTTACAGTGCATTAAATGCTTCCATACATTCAATAAATAAAGTCAACACGATTTACATAATCCAAGAATTCAACTATGTCGGCTAGGAATCTGAATTCTTCCTCAAATGTAAATTACTGACGCTTGGTCAATACTATGTTCAACTCCTTAGTCATCACTGAGTAGCCTAGTAACCACTGAAATTGTTTCCTCGACTAATATTGTCTTCCTCAAAAATAAACTGATGTTCAGTCAACATTGAATTTACTGGCATATACTGGCTTGGTTGACACTAACATCACTCGGCTTAAACTAGATTTGTTCACTTTTGCTCGGTTAAGCCTACTTTCTTAGTCTTACTTCTTACTTATATAAGCAATATATTATCTTATCATTGTGCCACATAATCAAGTACCCATTGAAGTATCAAGATAACTCAACCTTTCCTTAGGTGCTATTGTTACCAACCTTTCCCTAATCCTTCTCAACAATCAAATAGATATAGTACTTTCTTAGATAGCAATAGTCTTACCAGTTAAGGTTTGACATCAATGAGAATACAACAATTGCTTCAATTGCAGTTTCCAACACATCCTTCTCAAACATCCAATTAAGGGGATTTCCTTAGTATTTGAATGTTCTTGACCCATCCAACGTTCAAGCTTTTGCAAAACATTGACAAGATTTTCCACTTGGTTAGGATACACTCATATTAAAGATTCATCATCCTCATGTGAATTATGAGAAGGTATCCTCAACAATGTTAGGTATTTCATTTGTAGGCACAATGGTATTAGCTATGTATTTTCATGGAAAATGTTAGTTGACTTGGGCTCTATACCCTTAAGGGAAGACATAATTCTATAACTTCTTGTGGTGGGGATGTTAGATGTAGGGCTCAAGGTCATAAAACTCATGCATGAAGGAAATGTCTAAATAATGTAAAGTAATAATAGATTGATTATAGAAATATTGCATAAAATAAAACAAATTTGAATCTCTAAATCCATATCATATAATGTGAGATTTGGAAATATAAGTCTCTACATAGAAAATATATGATGATGAAATGCATATAAAACACATATAGACATCAAAATAAAAGGAAAAATGTAAAGATTCGGGTTGATCAAAATGTAAGGAAAGGTTTTTAAAGGTGAAAAAGGATGCAATAGGATTCATAAGTTTATTAATCCAAGAAAGTAATCTATCTCATGCTTATTCACATAACCTATTACATTAAAATGAAAATGATCCTATATGCCTCAAGAAGAAGAATCTCTAGGTAGATGTAGTGATCCTTCATTTATTGGGATTATGACTATGCAAATGTAATTTTCTAATGCAAGATCAAGGGATAAATCAAGAGAAAAGATGGTTTTTTGTATGCATAGGAAGATTGAAAATTCAGAGATCAATTCAGAGATAATATTTGAGAACTATAGACTATAACTAACTTGCAAACCAAATTTTGGATCGAAGCAGGAGGATAGGGGTGACTCACTCACCCTAGTCTAGGATAGGTGCAACTCACTCACCTTTTTCATGGCACTTTCCAACAATACCAATTGAAAACTATAGCCCTTCTCCTAATATGTTTGTAGCTCTTCCTAAACATTCACCACCTATTTCTACACACACAAAAAGAGGCACAAGGTTGGGTAGAAAGGGGTTTTCCTAAGTCAAACCCCATTTTAGGATCAACCTTGAAATAGAAATGAATTATGCTTGAAAGGAAAGCATGATGATGTATAATAAAGGATTGATCTAAAATAGAATGTGTATACCTTCATAAACCTTATTGATTCAAAATGCCCATGAAGATGCTTAATATTATCTTTAATACCGACTTTTAGGATAAGAATATCATGAATACCTTAAAAAATGCTTAGATCTACAAATCTTTCCTTGTCTTCCATGCCTTGAATGATTGATTTCTTATAATTGAGAGCTCTTTAATTAAACTTGCTTGATTTCTTGTTTAATGCTTTCTTTTCCTTGAATGCAATTAGATGCTCGTTTATCTTATGAGATATTACTAAAATGAGGGAAGTATATATGTTTATATACCTCTCCTAGCCATTTTAGGGTGCAAAACTCGAAGGAGGCCAACATAGGCCTAGAATCTCTGCTAAAACCAAATAATCTTACAAGATTCAAGTTTGGGACCAAACATTGAGGAAATGGGAAAATTTTAGGACAAGGACAACCCAAAGTTTCCCTCATCTATCCAAAGTGGACCCAAATTTGGACCAGAGGTCCTATTTGGAGAGATAATATCAAGAATGTGCACAAAATCAAGGATGGATCAAACATAATAGGCATAGAAGCCTTGTAATAGTAAAATAGGGTTTAAATGAGAAAAATATTGCATAGGGATGTAATTCACAATGCTAGAATAGCTAACGATATCACTAAGGTCACTAGGTGGTATATTTCAAGAGTTTATTCTTAGGTGGACAAACTTGTTGTTAATGGCCTATAGGCTATTGAAGTTGGAATCCACTAAGATAGGATGGTTACCTACTTGTGGAAATCTTTGGGACCAAGTATAAAATCTTGATGTAGTATGGGATGGACCGAATCCTCTTCCTAGTTGCTAAAATGGCATGCTTCACCTTGTTGGATTATAGACATACCCCAATGTAGTATGAGATACACCAAATCCTTTTCCCATTTTCCTTTGGTGCATAATACTAAGGAAATTAATAAAAACCATGGTGTAGTTTGTAATACACTAATATTCCTTCTCTATATAGGATGCATTATAGACACATGTTAGTTATCCATTGTGGATGAGCTAGTCACTATAGTCTTTATGATTCTTGTATGATCTATTTGGTATATTTTTGTGATGTATGTTTGAGTTATGCTCTATGTATGTATTTATATTGGAGCTAGTCAACTTGTGTACTTGTGATGTGTATCGACTAGTCCCTTCTGTATATGTGATGTATGCTTGAGATAGTCACTATGTGTGTGATCTATGATACATTCATGTTTATATGTGTGTATTGAAAATAAGTGATTGGTAATTTTGGGTATGGAACCAATGCCTAATTCAAAATGGTTATCTTTTATTGCATTGGGAATAAGTAACTAGATTCAATTAATTATTGGTTAGAGCTTAAAGATATATCAAATATCTCATACAAGAAAGAGAGCAAGAGAATGACCCCCTCTAACATTTGAGTGCAAACTAAAATCCTCTAATTTTACATAAGAGGATATGTAAGCATGGTCATTGTGAATGAACATTTCTTGGCCTAAGTTTGGTTCTAGGGATGACCCTAATAATGGGAGATTAACATCTTTTAGTGTAAGAATGCACATGGTGATGTTGATTTGTCACCAAGATGGTGAATGGAGAAACTTTAAAATCAACATTTCTAATATAGATAGAATATGCTTGGTTGGTTAAGTGGGTAGATGTTGTGAATTTCATTAAAAATAAATGTAGTGGTCGAGGGGTGGATTTTACAAGTTCTTGGCCCCAATTGGAATTAACACCAAATATACCATATTAAAACCATTTTTCACATTATTAAAATTATTTCAACACTGACTACTCTGAAAACCTACATAACCTCTATAGTTTCTCATTAAAAGACCCTATTACTAACATAAAATAAAACCTTAGTATTTTTCATCAAACCTATAAAGATGTCAAGAATGATTTCATCTATTTATTGATCAAAGCTAAAATATAAATTGAGAAAAATAATAGTGTAAAAAAATGAGCTATAAATAAAAGAGAACTAAAGAATATAAAGATTAACCCAACAATGAATAACAATAGTAGAATGGGGGATTAGCGGTTTATTTGGAGAGATTGCATGGAGGGAAGCTTGCTAATACCAGAAATTTCCTCAAGACCTGGAATATGGGAAAATTTATGGTGGGAGAGCAAAGCATGGAGATAACAGAGGAGGTCATTGTTGAGGCAACGGGTCTCAAAATTGAAGGGATCAACTTCTATAGAGAGAGGAAGGTGTCAGATAAAGCGCTGGAGGTTTTTGCGGCAACAGACTAGGAAAGGAAGTGAATGGTAAAGGTTGATAACTCTTATTTTAACCCTAAATGCATTTTTAGGTTGTGGAAATTGGTTCTTTTGTTATTATTAGTTACATTATGCTGGATGGGAGATACACCAAAATTTATAATCATCATCTTATTCGGTTTAAACCATTTCAGACATGGGGTTAAAGTTAATTTCCCCTTTTATCTTTTGAGTTCTTTGGATGCTACTATTCTTAGTTTGCAGAGGGACCCTGAAGGTGACCATGCCTGTCATGAAGGGTTGATGGTTTTAATCTATGAGGTTTTAAAATCTAAGAAGGTTGAGAGGTCCTGACAATCGGAAGGCCTTGGAAGATTATGATACTGATGGAAAAGATTCAGAGGAACCCTTTATGGAGGACACTGAAAATGAAGAGGTTGATTCTGTGCAACCCAGAAAACCCTCCATGCGTCGTGGCTCCTGATCCAAAATAAAAAATAGGAAGGCCAAGATGGAGATCTCAGTTACTGAAATGGAGATGGAGGAAGAGGAAAGTAGGGATGACAGTGTGAAGGGGAAGGGTAAAAAGGAAATGGAGACTATAGGGAAGCACACAAGAGCCAAAAATAAGAACAAGAAGAGGGGCAAGAGGGTTGTCATCTCTTTCGATGATGATTCTTCCTCATAGGAGAATGCTTAGGAAAAATAGGATAAGCAGGTGGAGAAGGAACCTATTATGGGGGACTTTGATGATTCAGACCAGAATGTTCTGGTAGGTGAGAATATCATGCAGGATATAGCCCAGGATGTGGCTAATATTGAGAAGGATAGTCTGGCCGATAACAGGGGTAGGGTGGAGAGCTCCAAGGAGGAGACGGTTTGTGTGAAAAAGGACTTTGATAACCTGGGATGTAATTATTTCTTTAACAACCTCAGCACCATGGAAAATGGCATCACTACTATTAAAACCCAAATCCAACAGTTTTAGAAGGAAATTGGGGCTCTTGGAAAAATGAATTTGGGAGAGAAGACTATGGGACAGTGTATTGATGAATTAAAGGAGGTTTTTGGCAGGGATGAGGGGATATCGAACTTCACGGACATAATCATTTTAATGGAGAACAAAATAAAAGAGGGGGATGTGGTGAAAGGTGGAAACATGCTTAAGAGAATTGATAAAATAGAGAACATAATTGAGCGGTTGGAGAAGACAATGGGTAACATCGCTAAGTAGAGTTTCACCATTCTCAAGGCCTTGGCTGAGCATGTCAAGATACTTGTGGACAAGATGGAGTGGGGAAAAGGGGAGCAGACACCCATGGAGGTTAAGGAGGATCACAGACCCAGTAAAAGGACTAGATCAAGCTTCAAAAAGATGGAGGATCACAAGAACAAAGATCTAGAGGAACTCAAAGTGTCCTCTACAAATATGCAGATGTTGGCTGATCAGGCGACTGAACTAATGAAGACTATCTAGCCAGCTTTATGTTGTCTTATTGTCTTATTGCTGTCCTTTTTCTCTCTATTTTTCTTTAGATGGACTTGTTAGTTTTTTTGTGTCTCTTTTGGTGCTGGTGCACTGTTTTCACTAGAACTTTAATGCTTATTTTGTAATCTCAATGTAAAAGGTTTCGGGTCCTTTCAAAACCTATTTTTATGTAATCAAAACAATAGTAGATTACAAAACCTACGAGAAACTACTTCCAAATAGGTATCAACCACAACAACAACCTATTGAAAAAAGGTCGATCCAAACATACAACAACAAACCAACTAGGATCCAAGATTAAACTTTTGGCAGATTTTAAAAGAAGTACAAATTACAGTCAAAATTTGAATAAGCTTTGAAATTGTCTAGATATTGTTACACTTACATAATATCTTGTACTATTTCAAAAATGATATATTATCAAATACTTGGTTAATAGTATTTTTTATATTTTAATTGGAGGATTGGAAACATCTTGCCATATCAATTTTAAAACTATCACATTAGGTATGCAATTTGTTGCTTCTTTTTGGCATTGATTCCCCCAAATACACATAAAATACAATTCCAAACTTATAAATTAAGAATGCCAAACTATAATAAATAATAAAACATAATTCCTTATAGACTTTTGTCAACCATTCAACTTTGTTAATAAATCAATGATACTTACACATTAATGATGGTACACAAATGCATATGTTTTCTAATTTCATTGAAAGATAATACTAAAGAACACTATAAATATCAACCAATATATGGGTTTCTCTATTTTTTCATTAAATATTTTTAAAAAATAAAGAAAAATATACATCAATTATGCTATTCATTTTTTAATTTGATTGTGTAATTTATTTAAGTATCAATATTTCAGCTCACACGATGATCCATCAGGACGAAGTTATAGAGTATAACGAAGTGAGAAATGATCATTGTTGAAGACTCAAGCTAACTTAAAAGAAAGAGGAAAGGGTGAGATAAGAGGTTCAAGGAGTTGAAAGGGACAAAAAAGAGAGGAAGAAATATCAATTAACAAGAGAGAAATTGAAGAATTAAAATTAACCTTAAAATCATAGAGTAAAAGGAGTACAATTAATTAAACCTATAAATTATCTAAGGTAACAAAAGATGAAATAAATAAAAAGAATGACTAATAATAAATACTTATAGTAATTAAGTAATATATATGAAGTAAAATTTTGTATATAAAGATTTATAAATACATAAACAAATTATATGCTATATATAAAAACTATATATTTATGAATTACGAAAGATTATATACATTAATTAATATTTGTGAAATGTTCTATCATTACCTTTCATTAAATTTTGATTCTTAATGTATTATTAAAAAATATATACATAAAGAAAATTACAATCCACATGCACATATAACAAAACATACAATACATATTAAACAATGAGAAACAACCTTTAAAAAGTTTAATAAAACAATAATAATCTATTTTTAAACTCACAAAACATTTAACCAATTTCATACTCATTAATATGAGGAAAATACTAATTATTTTTTATTAAATAACATACATGCGATTATTATTTTTCAAATATGTGATCCCAAAAGTAGATGGTCATTCGGGGAAGGTTCCAATTTGGAAGGGAAGGGAATCCAATACTAACGATATTTGAAATTATTAGTCCAGCCTATTTATAGGCTGAGACTTGTGTTTTCAAGTGACTTTATGCTATTAGTTTTCCTTAAAAACTGTGTGAATCTTAAGGCGCTGGCTATGGAGCCGATAAATTTCCCTTGTAACATTATCTTTTTTTTACAGAATACCATCCATATCCACGGACACGGACATGTCTCCTCATTGTTAGTCCTAAGCATGAATGTGTGATAAATGTTAAATCATTTGTTAGGACTAAAACTTATATATTATCATGGAGGACACTTAGTTTTGTTTTTCAAACTACTCATATAATTTACTGTTTAATTTGCTACACTTTTTTACTATTTAATTTGCTTAATTTGCTATTTAGCCCATATTCTTAAATTTATGCATTATAAAATGAAATTAAATTATTTTATAAATAAAATAAGATATATATATATATATATATATATATGTATATATATATATATATATATATATATATGTATATATATATATATATATGTATATATATATATGTATAATATATGTATACA